>CM066994.1:71347870-71697870 GCA_033977485.1 Hydrangea macrophylla
CTCTATCTCTCTTCTTCTCTACAACTTTTCAAGCTTTGCACTTGGCCCCCCTAAAATGAAGAGCAATGGGGGGTTTATATAGGCCAATTTGGGGTGGTTTTGGGATTTAGAAAGTGTTTCTATTGGTCCCCAAACATCTGTGAACACAAAACTATGTCGTTTTGGATTTCAATTAATCAAATTGAACCCCCAAAAAATTACAAAAATGGACTCTGCGAGGGTTGACGCCCAGAAATTTACGTTTAGGCCCCCAGAGGTTCTGGTATTCGCGAAAAGGCCCTATTTCGTCCAAAATTCACAGAAAATGCATACGAACTCCAAATTGAGGTTATGATATACCGTTGGAAAGTAAATGGAGTCTAGTTTACATAAAAAATAGTTTGGAGATAGGTCACTTTGAAAAGTTTTGCGGTATTTGCGATAGAAGCCGATTTGATCGCCTTTTTCACCTTCGAAAATTCATAATAAGCTAGTTTTAAATCCGAAAATTGTGTGTGACATACCGTCGGGAAGCTATCGACCTCTAGTATCCATGAAAATTGTTTGAAAATTGTTACAGTGCTCTGGTTTCAAAGTCAAATTTTGGTCAAACTAGTCAAACCTGGGATTCCCGGGAAGTTCTGGGAACCTCTGGGAGCTCCCAGGAGTTGACGTTTTCGTGCGATCTTCTTTTAAAATTCATTTTAATACTTTCCACGTGATCTAGAATGATCCCGGCGAATTAGGACGATTCCGGTCAAACTTGGTCAAACCTTGGTCAAACCTGGTCAAACCAGTCAACGGGGACTTTCTGGGAACTTCCGGGGGTCTCTGGGAGCTGACGATTTCATTTGATTTTACTTAAAAACTCATTTTTTACTTTTCTTACGACATAGCATGTATCCAGAACTTTGGGACCAAATCTGAGAGTTTTCGGGCTATCAGGGGCATTTTGGTCATTCTGAGCATTTTGAGAAATATAACTAACTTCCAGGAGTCCTTTTGAATCTTTTTCGATCATTGTGAACCACCAAGCTATGGGTCTCATAAATCTGATAGCCGACAAAATGGGGTGTCTACAGCCTCATATGCCAAAGCCTTGTTGGATTAGTGGAAGGTCCATTTCTTTTAGATGGTACAGTTACCACTGAGTTATTAAGTTCCATGCAAGAGTCTTTAGAAATATTGGGAGTAATCACATACAAACCATTTGTTTGAACACCAGAACATATAAAAGAACTATTTCTTTTAATCACAACTTCAGTTCAAAAATGAAAGGAATAACCATTATTCGATAAATTAGAAACTGAAATTAAATTACGTCTCGTTGAAGGGACGTAAAGTACATCTGATAAAATCAAAACTTTATTGTCTAGAAATTCTAAAACTACGACTCCTATAACAACCGCAGAAATGGTTGCACTAGAACCTAGAGTAAGTACGATTTCTCCATCACTGCACCTCCTGGTTGATCTGAACCCCTGCAATGAATTATAGATATGGTTAGTCGCACCAGAATCAATGCAACAAGTGTTTGAAGTATCCGTTATAAAACTTACTTCAATCACATGTGATTCAATCATACCTTGAACTCTTGTAGCTAAGAATTCTGGACAGTTCCTCTTCCAGTGGCCCTTGTTGCCGCATTGAAAACACTTTCCTTTGCCTTGGCTACCCACCTTCCCTTTGCCTTTACCTTTTCCCTTAGATTTTGCAATCTTAGGGACCGGTCCAACACTTGAACCATCAGTGCCAGCCTTCTTCTTCCCTTTCTTTCCTTTCGGTGTAGATCGGGAAGAAGAAGCGCTTTTCTCAACGTTCAAAACGTTGACCCCAGGCTTGATCACCCCTTCCGCTGCGAGTAAAGAACTCATTAATTCGCTCATTGAGAAATTCATTTGATTCATATTATAATTAAGTTTGAATTGAGCGAATGAAGGCGACAGCGAATTGAGGATCATATCAACTTGAGTTTGTGCATCGATGTTGGCACCTAGGGTCTCCAGCTCGTTTAAATAACTAATCATTTTTAAAACATGTTCCTTGACTGGAGTCCCTTCCGACATCTTTGCACTCATTATCTTCTGCATGGCTACCTGTCTGGCAGGCGTGCTATGCTCCCCAAACATCTTTTTCAGGGATGTGATAATGTCACTGGCAGAATCGTTCGATTGGAATTGGTGTTGCAACACACCAGCCATTGAGGCCAGAATGTAGCAACGAGCCATTCCATTCGACTTCTTCCATTTGTCGAACTCGCGTCTGGCAGCTGCCGAAGCATTTGCCGTGGGTTCTTCAGGGCTTGGGGTGGTAAGGACACATATGTGATCCTCCGCAGTTAACACGATGTCAAGGTTACGTTTCCATTCAGTGTAGTTGTTTCCAGTTAACTTGTTTTGAGTGAGTATGGTGGCAAGTGGACTAAATGCAGATCCAGACATTATGATTACTGAAAATCAAACAAACAATAAATATGGATATCAGAATTTGACAGTTTGAAATAATAGAATCCCTAAAAAAACTTTTTTTTTAAAATAAAGTCGCTGGAATATCTAAACGAAAGAATAAAGCCTCCGTGTGGTAGTCAATGTTCGATCTTTCGATTAATCATGACTTGTTCGCTATGCAACTCTTGCAAAATGAGCTATGACTCTCGAACCTTTTTGATCTCTAAGTTTCTGAATAATGCCCAGTGTGGGATCCCTTATCTATAGTTTAGCTAGTGTGCCCCATTAACTAAGATCTAATCACCACCGTCTCAAGTAGCACCTCCGTGTGGTGGTCACCCTCTAACATGTCTAATTGATCCTATCAAAGGAAGTTCACATCTAGTAACCAATGAGTAATGCACCCTCCATATGGAATGATCACCCCTGGCGAGGTGACACAGGATGCACCACTCATCTTACAGTGAACCGTTAATGGAAGATCGTGGGTGTTTATTAATAAGACCCTCTCCCACTAGATTTAGTAAATAAGGATTTTGCTTTTGAAAAATGTTTCCACACATTACCCATAAACATCCAATGTTTACTAATGTGTTGAAATGGTTTTTGAATTTTATTTTAGAAAACTTGTTTTATGTGCATGCAAGTAGTAACAATGTAAAACGCCAATCACAAAATGAAACAAAGGCATTCATATGCCTCTATCTCCCATGGCTCTATCTCTATAGAACCTCCTTCTTGGTTTGGTCGCCTCCAGCTCCATCTTCATAGACAACGACTTGCTCCAACTCCATGGAATTTATAATTCTAATACATTAGTCCTATGCTTCATTCGAAGCTTACAATTTATCTAGAAACAGAAAAATAACTATAATATAAAAGGCTAGGGAAACCGGTGCGACTTTCCTTTTCGTAGGATTGAAGTCGCAGCGCCCTTTACATATACCTTAAACCAAACCAATAATAAAACATAATATATACCAATCTCAAACAATTAAATACAAAATTTAAAAGTCTTGGTGCCATGGGAGATAGCGACTACGCTTGCTGCAAAAGGGTTAGTCGTACACACATCTACGCATATATAATAATTGGAACCGCTAATTGATTCACACAGTACATAAACACTTTATATACTGAATTAGAACTTAAAACAGCATCTAACTTCATTGTCATAGTTCGATCGATCGAAGACCGTTCGATCCGATCGCTCGAACCTTCGATCGATTGAACATTGTTCAATCGCTTGAACTTTCTATTTCACAGAATGATTTGAAAAAATTTACAGAATAATTTTAAAAATGAAGCATGTAATTTTTAAAACATTTAAAACTGTGAAAAGAACAACCTACCAGAGAATCTGTCTCGATCGATCGAATGATATTCGATCGATCGAATATATCCAATGTTCGATCGATCAAAACCTGTTCGATCGCTTGAGCATAGAGCATCTTCGATCGATCGAACCAACTTCGATCGATCGAATCTAACATGCATCCAATGCAATTACAGATTTGTAATCTGTTGCGTTAACGCTGCAGAAATAGATCTGTGACGATGCAGTTTCAAAAACAGTCCTAAAATCTACATGCAAATCAAAACTAGTGTTCCAAAACGTATCTATAGATCCAAACGAACGTGACTCTTATACCAATTGATGGAAAAAAATCGGTTTAAATTAAAAGTTTAAGCGCGCAGCGGAAAAGTCAAGTTATAAAAACTTATTGGTAGCCCAGGATCTACTACCCATCAATTCCATAGATGCGTACTAACAAGAGGGAGAGGAAATATACCTCAGGTCTTGAACCCAATTTTGAAAACTTTTTTTTCCTTGATGGTGCAGCAACTTCCACTAGGCTGTCTTCACTTTCATGACTCTTGCGGATGCCTGCCAGAAGGAATAGGGTTGGTGGGAACCCCTAATAGGGAGGATAGGATGGTTTAGGGAAACCTAAATAGTTTCTGCAGCTTCTACGTATAAAAACGACGATTAAAAATATTCAGTACGCAGCTGCCCTATTTATAGATTCCCAGAACCGACCTAACCTTCAAGCGATCGAAGTGTATTCGATCGATCGAACCTTCGATCGATCGAACAACCCTCGAGCAATTGAACCTGCCTAGACTTCAATCGATCGAGACTCCTTCGATCGATCAAACCTGCCTTGATATGATCCTCATGTGCCCTTCCAAGCTTCCTAGCGGAGCTAAGAGTGGGACCTCCTAGGCTCTTTATTGTTGGCTCAGACCAGTTTGTTAATCACCTAGACCAAACTCTTTGATCAACAAACTAACTAACTGGTCAGTTAACATTTACTCCACTATAAAACGATAACTGAACTCCAACGCAAAAGAACATATCCGAAGCGATAACTAGACTTGTATGTTGTACTAATGTCCCTCTACCTTCAGCATTCGTAATCATATTCAGGTAGTCGGATAACTGTTACTGTCAACTTGAATCGTGATTACTTCTTGTATTCCTTGAGTCCCATTCACCTCTCATGATTACCAAACATGTTGATAACTCTTATCAACAAGACTGCAGTACTCAGTAATCGACTTGGTGACATTCTCAAGGGAATGCTTACTCGGAAACAGAGGGTAGATTTTGTCTTGACAATATATGTTCACAACCCTATGAACATGACTTACCCAAGATACCCAGGTGTTGATCTTCTATAGACCTCACTGATTGGTAAGTCAAAGCAGCCATATCCACAGTCTATGTTCATAATCGTCGCAAGATTGAGAACACGTACCTTATACAAGTTATGAGTTCCTATTAACTGTTTGACAGCATTAAGTGTCAATAGGAAAGCTCAGGTCTGTCAATGCACTATAAGCACTAGCATATTAACTAAGAGTGACACTCTAGTGATTGAGATTAATCACTCCATCCAATGGTAGTTAATTATGCTACTTTAATTATGCTACAGTGTATACCTGATGAGATATCCAGTCTCATCATCCACTGTGACAAGCTTTAAGCATCAAAGGATGGTAATTCATATCTCACTTGTATGTATCTCATACACACACGAATTACCTACTATGATACTTAAAGATTAAAAATCATCTCATGAAAGAAACATACATAATGAAATGTAAAACTGATATCTATATATTAAAATGCTAATGTCATACATAAAGTAATGGTTTGAGGGCATAAACCCAACATAGGGGCAGGGACGGATCTAGAAAATTAATACAGGGGGGGCTTGATAGAAATTTGTTCGGGGAAAAAAAAATTTTTGAACCTATTTATCTGTATTTTGTGTAGATGATATAAATTAATGCTAAAAAAATTAACCCAAAAACATATGAGAGAGGAAGGATTTTATAATTAGCACAAAAAATATAAGAGAAAGGGGGCTTAGTATGACAATTTTATAATATTATGGGGGCTAATTGTAATTTTCAGGAGAGGCTAATTAAAAAAAAAAACTAACAGACAGTTAGGGGAGAGGGCGTTTTGTTGACTATTACAAACCTCGAGGGAGGTCCGTGTAATTTTTGAAACCTCAAGGGAGGTCCGTGTAATTAAGGCAAACCTCAGGGGAGGTTTGTGTAATTTACCCTAAAGGAAAACTGTGAGAGAAAAGGAAATAGGATGACACTTTCTTTTTTTATTTTGCTAACTTCAGGAAATTTTATTTTACATTAAAAAGGCAAGTTTCAAAAGAAACGTACAAATCAAAATAAAGAAAAATTACAAAGTAGAGCACAACAATCTCCAAATCCAAAGATATCTTGGACTGTGGTGTAACTCAGCATGGAGTCAGGGCTAAAGGAGAAAGCTACAAACAAACATCAGCAAAGATCACTCCAAAACTATAATAATTGTGAAAAGAGTCTGTCCATGAACTGATCTGACAAAAAAATGCCAAATTTGTGATACACAAGGTCAGATCCAACTACAGAACAAAGAACTGAAGAGATCTAGCAGACCACCAAGTGACCAAAAAAAATAGGAGAAACAAAACAAAACCCTCCCAAGGAGTGACAAACTCCAAAACGTGGGACAAACTCTCCTAAAGAGAGACAAAAAAAAAAAAAAAAGAACCAAGGGCTCCCTCGTGACCATGTGAGAGTACCTGGAAAATCGCTGACAGTGAAATAGGATGACATTAATATTTTAAGATTTTTAATTTAGTATGATATTCGAAGATTTTCAATATAATTTAATTATAATATATGAATACAAAGGTGTAATTTATTTTTCAACTTATTCTTTTTTCTTTCCAATTTTTCTCATTGTTTTCCTTATTAATCAATCAAAGGAAAAGATTTTCCTCTATGTTTCCATTTCTTTTCCCTCACCAAATCCAAACCAAACACTAGTGTTTAATTATTATTATATGCTTTGTGTATATTACTTGAAACCAATGTTGTGCGGAAGCGCGTGATTCAAAACACAAAGAAATACTCCAAATGAGACCAAAAAAAAACTAGAAAACAATAAAGCATCACAAACACAAGGCACAAAGATTTACGTGTGATTCAGCCAATGAAGTCTACGTCCACACCCCCGGAGCAACTCGAATCAACGCACTATGATGATAGTGAAAACAAATCTAGAGAGTGTTATAATGCCTTCCAATAGATCTCTAGGTCAAAAGGAGATAGATACATCCCTCTTCACAATAACCTAGGTTTAGGTATGTATAGTAGACTTACCAAAACCAATAATAAATCTAATTTCGTATAGAACTTTCCTAATCTTACTTTTCAGCAAATAGCACGCCCGTTCCTGCTCGAGCGGGACATCTAGCGGGCGACATTTCAAAAAGTTACTTACAGAGCTCGCCTGCATACTCGCTCGAGCGGGGCTCGCTTGAGCGGAAATGTCTTCCAACGATTCCCTTTTCCAAAAAAAACTTCACATTAGGCTGTTATTCCAACAATCTCCACCTTGGCGAAAATTTTCAAGCTACAAACTTCCCTAACCAAATTCAACATCACCATCATCTCCAACATAGCATGAACACCATGCTAATCCAAAACAACAATCTCCTTGCTCCGGGCAACACACACATTTTAAGTGTGCACAATATTGGTCAAGTTCAAACAATGTTGAAACTTGACCCCACTTATCACTTTGGTTAACATATTTGCCTGATTGGCAACTGTTCCAATCTTTTGGAGTAAAATACTCCCTTCATTAATGATCTCCCGCACAAAATGAAAACAGACATCAATATGCTTGGTCCGAGCATGATGAACTTGGTTCTTCGCTAAATGTATGGCACTTTGACTATCGCAAAATACTCCCACCTTCTCGCGATGAATCCCCAAGTCTTCAACCAACTCATTCAACCAAATATCCTCCTTCATGGCCTCTACGACTGCCAAGTATTCGGTTGTCGTGGTAGACAACGCTACCGTGGATTGCAATGTCGAACTTCAACTGATCGATAGGACCACTCGCCATAGTAAGCAAGTACACGGTAGTAGACCATCTCCTATCTAAATCACCCATATAGTCTGAATCCACGTATTCTAAGAGAAATCTTCCAACATCTTCATTCTTTTAAAATCTCAACCCCACATCCTCTGTACCCTTGATATACCTCAATACCCATTTTGCAGCTTCCCAATACTTCTTCACTGGATCATGCATATAATGACTAATCATACTAATAGCTTGAGAAATATCAGGTCTTGTACATACCATAACATACATGAGGCTTCTAACTAAACTTGCATATAGCACTTGGGCCATATACCTCTTCACTTCTTCGGTACTCAAAGACAACTTCTCACTTAACTTGAAGTGGGAAGCCAATGGTGTAGTAACTGATTTTGTGTTCTCTTCAATACCAAAATGTAGCAACACCTTCTTTAAATACTAATTTTGTGTCAACCACACAACTCTAGTAGCCTTGTCTCGATCGAGTAATCTCCATGCCCAAAATCTTCTTGGCTTTACCAAGATATTTCATCTCAAATTTACTATTCAATTCGGCTTTCAACTTAACAATATCCCCAACACTCTTAGATGCAATCAACATATCATCCACATATAAGAGTAAGTAAATGAAGGCACCATCCTGTAGTTTACGAAAGTATATTGACTTCTAGTTAACATTTTTACCTTCATAAACTTGTCAAACCGCAAATACCATTGCCTAAGAGATAGCTTCAAATCATATAGGGACCTTTGCAACTTGTATACAATATCTTCCTTGCCAGCAGCCTTGAACCCATCCGGTTGTGTCATGTAAATTTCCTCATCCAAATTCCCATCTAGAAAAGCAGTTTTCACATCGAGCTGTGCCAACTTCAAATCAAATTATGCAACCAAAGCTAGTAAAACACGAATAGATGGATGCTTCACAACGGACGAGAACACCTCATTATTATCAATACCTTCTTTTTTAGCACACCCCTTTGTAACCAACCTAGCCTTGAATCTCACACTATTTATCCCATGTGCACCCTCCTTTTTTGCATACACCCATTTATACCCAATTGCTCTCTTCCCCCTTGGTAACTCAATGAGCTCCCACATTTCATTCTCATGGAGAGAATCCATCTCTTTACTCATGGCCTTGTTCTACTCCATCTTTTCTGAACTATGTACAGCTTCTTTGTATGTGGAAGAAATTTCTTCATCAATAATCGGTAGGGCATACGCAATCATATCCATAAACTGAACCTGCTTATTTATCTCTCTTCTTGGTCTACTAGTTGCAACCGTTTCCTTCTTTTCTGAAGGGCTTTGAGGATAACCCTCCACCTCATGTTGTTCTTCAATATCCCCTTATTCTTCATCTTTTGAAAGAGTGTCTTGTGAACTAGAACCCACTTGACTACATTCCACCTACTGCACAATACTACCAGCGCTGTTTTCTTCACTTGACTTATTCTCCTTCCCATTAGTTACCAGTTTACCTTCATTGACGGTAAGATCCCTACTAAGAAGATGGACACCAAAGTTTAAACCCCTTCACTCCACTACTGAAGCCCAGAAAAACTGCTTCCTTTGCCCTTGGGTTGAGTTTGCTATCTTCCGTAACATGAAAGAAAAGTAGGGCAACCAAAAATTCATAAAGAATCATAATCATTAGTAGTTTTACCAGTCCATACTTCAATAGGTGTCTTACCCCCAATCACAGCAGAAGAAAGTATGTTAATTAGATGACACGCATAAGTAACAGCTTCCGCCCAAAAGTTCTTCATCAAACTGCCATTGGACAACATGCATCTCACCTTCTCTAGTAAAGTTCTATTCATCCTTTCGACTACATCATTTTGCTATGGAGTCTTCCTAATAGTAAAATGCCACATTATCCCTTCCTTATTGCACAACTCTAGGAATGGATCTGACTTATATTCTCTGCCATTGTCGGATCTCAATACCTTTATCTTCTTGCCCGATTGAACCTCAATCATCTTTTTCCAAGTCAAGAAAACTTCAAGTACCTCATCTTTGTGCTTCATCTTGTAAACCCAAAGTCTTCTTGAGTAGTCATCAACAAATGTCACAAACCAATGCATTCTACCCAATGATACAGGCTTCGTGGGACCCCAAACATTCATATGAACATAATCAAATATCCCTTCTGTTTAGTGGACGGATGTGCCAAACTTCACTCTGGTTTGCTTTTCCAATGTGCAATGCTCACAGAAGTCTAACTTGCAAGTCTTGGCACCCTTCAACAACCTCTGCTTCACTATGCCTTGCATGGCCTTCTCTCCTGCATGACCAAGCCTCATGTACTAATGCTTAGTTATATCAACAGTAGTATATCGGTGGCTGCTCCACCTACAATGGCCTTCCCTTGCAAGTAAAACAAATTATTTCTCCTAAGGCCCTTATGACAACTAGAGCACCACGTGTCACCTTCAATACTCTGACTTCCATTAATACCTTGAAACCGTTAGATTCCAAAGCACCTAAAGAAGTCAGATTCTTCTTCAAATCAGGCACATACCATACATTTGAAAAATCCCTTGTGGTTCCATCATGCAGCTTCAACTTAACTACTCCAATACCCTTCTTCTCACAAAGCATGATCGTTCTCCATTAGGAATATTCCACTACTCATAACTTCCAATGTAGTAAAATAATCCTTATTAGGGCACATATGATAAGAACATGCCGAATCAAGAATCCATTCATTACTACAAGTACTCACCGTGGTAGCCAAAACAAAATCTAATACATCATCTTCATCTTGGATCACGTTTGTATTAGGCTTCTCCTTGTTTTTCAACCTCGAACATTCCTTCTTCCAAGGACCTAATTTTCTACAAAAAACACACTCATCCTTCGTCGAAATTCTTCTTCCATTGACAAAAGCTCCTCTCGATTTGGAATAAGATTTGCTTTGGCCCTTTCCTTACTTTCTGCTCTTCGATCGACCCCTTATTGTCAAATCCTCGAATGTATCGGTTTGGGCTTGTTTATCTCTATTACGGAATTCATTATTCATTAAGGCATTCGACACATCCTGGAACTTTATTGAACCTTTCTTATACACTAAGGTCGTTGCCAAGTGTTCGTATGAATCAGGTACTGAATTCAGTAACACTAAGGCCTTATCCTCATCCTTAATTTATTCATCCAAACTCAACAAATCAACTAGCAATTTATTGAAGACATTCAAATGATCTAACATAGACGTACATTCCTAATATATATTATAATCGAAACAACTTCCACTTCAAACATAACCTATTCTCGATGCTCTTCGTCATATACTTGTCTTCAAGCTTATTCCATAGCAATTTGGCCATACACTCTCTCATCACAAAGTATTTGACATCCTTTCTGAGGCAGAGACAAATAGACCCACATGCCAATCTATTCATTTTTAACCACTCTTGTTTAGTCATAGCCTACGGTTTTTCCCCTTCCAAAGTTATGTCCAAGTCTTGTTGAACAAAAGCGTCCATAATCTCACATTGCCACATCTAAAAGCTATTTGATTTGTCAAATTTTTACAACTCAAATTTAGCATTCAAAAAAGTAATCTTTGTTGCCTTTATACTTGAACTGGATGCCTTGGCATCTCTTCCATCATTCTTCGTACTCTTACCTTCTCCCTCCATATCTCCCAGATCTGAACCTGGATACTCTGATACCACTTTGCAATGCGGAAGTGCATGATTCAAAACACAAACAAAGAAACCAAATGAGAAAGAAAGAACTAGAAAACAATAAAGCAATCACAAACACATGACACAAAGATGTATGTATGGTTCGGCCAATGAAGTCTACGTCCACACCCCCAGAGCAACTCAAATCAATGCACTATGACGATGGTGAAAACAAATCTAGAGAGCTTTGCAATGCCTTCCAGTAGCTCTCTAGGTCAAAAGGTGAAAGATACAACCCTTTTCACAATAAACTAGGTTTAGGTATTTATAGTAGACTTACCAAAACCAATAAGGAATCTAAATTCGTATTAAACTTTTCTAATCTTACTTTTCAGCAAACAGCACGCCCGCTCGGGCAGAACACCCAGCGAGCAACATTTCAAAAAGTTACTAATAGAGCTCACACGCATGCTCACTCGAGTAGAAATATTTTCCAATGATTCCCTTTTCCAAAAAAAAAACGTCAAATTAAACCACTATTCCAACAACTAATACGATCCAAGTCCTTGTGTATCGGATTTTTCTAGGGTGGTTGATACATGGAGTCAGATCTACTAGGGTCCAGTCGATCACACTCACAGCTTACCATTTCGTCATTCTTTATCTTTATGATTGAGAAAGACTTTAGTCACAATTATAGTTGCCAGGAAACATTACCTTCTTAATCTGAGTATTGACCTTAAGTTTGGTGCCAATTTAACATTGAAGTCATCCAATATCTTGCATGTGCTAAAACTCGAAAAGCAATTTTTATTTTTAAATTTGGGATTTAAATTTGATAAGTATAACATTATTGATGATATTATAGAACAAGTATGTAAATAAGTGTTTTTAAGAATGAGCATACAAAAACCGGATATATATATACTAGTAATTCCTTGTGTCCGGGGTACGGTGCCAATAAAATGATGTTACGGCAATTGAATAATTTGAGTACCTTCGGCACTAACTCCGCGTGCCATCGACACTAATATCTAAATAACCCTTAAGCCAAAAATAAATTATTTTTTTATTTTTTGAAAAGATCAAAAATAAAATTTTGAAAGAGGATATGTAGATAAGTCTAACAATTAAATCAGTTATGGCTATTAGATTAAAGACTTGGGGGCTGGATTTGTTTGAGTTGGGCTGGATTTGTTTGAGTTGGGCTGTGTTTGTTTGGGCCATTAGAGAGAGAGAGAGAGAGAGATAGAAAAGCCTTGCGTTATTATCAACCCTTGGATTAAGATCCAATGGCTGAAAAAGTCTCCCCATAAAAAACAATCCTGCTGTATTATATAGATTGATAGATACAATAGGATAGATAAGTACTGATATAAAAAAAAGAATAGATAAGTACGTTCTAATTAGGTCTTCTTTTGCAGTATTGAATATCTCTCCCTGTTATTCTCACCTTTAACTCCCCTTTCTTTTTACCCAAAATTGAATTTCTCTCTCTCTCTCTCTCTCTCTCTCTCTCTCTCTCTCTCTCACACACACACACACACACACACACACACACATAAACACAATCTCTCTTTGAACGGATGAGTTAATGTAAAACACAATAAATATTGAAATGCTTCTCTTTGAATAATAACGCGCAACAAGAAGCATTAATTCATTTGACGGTAATTGTGTTCTGGCAAACATTTATGTTTGATTCAGGATTATTTGGTGTAAAAAGTTAAGTCTTTCCATGAAATTATGCAACTAAAAGCTAATTCAAATGTGGTTTTTAATTTCACCCACAAGATCAATAGGTCTTTGAACCATGCATTATTGAGGACATTTAATGAAACACATTCAAACACACACTCTCAGCCAAACTCCTTCAGGAAATTAATGCAAACAGCCCCAATTTTGTTATTAAAAAAAGATACAAATAATGTCGAACAAAACGTTATCTAGATACTACAGAATTAGATGATTGATTTTCAATATCAATGTATTAAGTAGGTAGTTAGTTAGTTAGTTAATTAGTTAGAGTTAGTTTCCTAGTTAACTCAGCTGAGTTGAGTTAGATAAGGCAGTTAACTCAGTAATAATTTGTATATAAAACAGAGCCTTGTATTTTAATTTCATTCCAGTTAAATAATGATACATTTTAGAGTTTTGCTATTTGATATGGTATCAGAGCAAAATAATAATTTATGATTTTGTCACATTTTTAAATCGTGACAATTGTAGGTCTGTTCTGATTCTCATCTTAAAGTGTTTGGTTGTCTGTATTATGTTTCCACCTTAACAAGACACAGACTTTCCCCTAGAGCTAGGAAATGTAAATTCCTTGGTTACCCTTTTGGCATTAAAGGTTACAAGTTATTTGATCTAGACACTTCTACTATTTTTATCTCAAGGGATGTCATATTTCATGAACACATTTTTCCACACCACACTCCTCCTGCTCCTATTTCATACCCATCTCTTGTGCTTCCTATTTCCCCTATTACTGAGTCTTCCCCTATTTCCCCTCTTGTTGAGTCGTCTCCTATTCCACGAGGTATAGAGTCTTCCATTTCATCTTTTTCTATTCATGTTACTCACTCAAGGAAGTCTACTAGATCTTCCAAAGCCCCAACCTAGCTTCAAGACTATCATTGCAATATAGTCACCAGTCCTTCTACCATTTCATCTTCCCATCCCTATGATATTTCTCAATTCATCTCTTATTCTCATTAATCCCCCAAATCACATGCATTTTGCCGTATCCATTTCCACTCACATTGACACATGAATTCTACCACCAAGCTGTTAAGTATTCTCATTAGAGAGAGGCCATGGCAGTAGAAATCTCAGCTCTTGAAGGTAGCAATACTTGGGTACTAACTTCATTACCCCCTGGTAAACATCCCATAGGGTGTAAATGGGTGTACAAAGTCAAACTTAAATCTGATGGATCAGTGGAAAGATATAAAGCAAGGTTTGGTGCCAAAGGGTATACCCAACAAGAAGGGATTGATTCTTAGAAACTTTTTCCCCAATTGCAAAATTAGCCACTATCAAATGTCTTCTCTCTCTGCCAGCTATCAACAATTGGCATCTAATTCAATTAGATGTCAATAATGCCTTTTTACATGGTGATGTCCTAAAAGAAGTCTATATGACTTTACCCATGTTTTCATAGTAAGGGGGATAACTCTTTTTATAAGCTCGCCAAATCTCTTTATGGGTTAAAATAAGCTTCTAGGCAATGGTTTTCAAAATTTTCCTCGACACTTTTGGATCAAGGTTTTCATCAATCCAAGTCAGATTACTCATTGTTCACCAAGCAAATTGGATCTTCCTTCATTGTACTACTTGTGTATGTGGATGATATCATTATTACTGGCAATCTCAGCTATCAATACTCTCAAGGATAGACATCACAACCAGTTTAAGCTTAAAGATCTTGGTGTCCTGAAGTATTTTTTAGGACTTGAAGTAGCTCAAAACCCTAATGGTATCACTATTTCACAAAGACAATATGCTCTTCAAGTATTACATGATTTAGGCCTTTTGGCTTCTAAACCAGTTTCCACTCCCATGGAATAGAATTGCAAGATTACTAGATCAGATGGTGATCTTCTTCCTGATCCTTCTATGTATCGAAGGTTAATAGGCAAGCTGTTGTATCTCACCATTTCTAAACCTGATCTTTCATGTTCAGTTCATAGATTGAGACAAGAGTTCCTCATCTCCATGCTGCTTATAGAATCCTTCAGTACATTAAAGTTATCCTGGTCAAGGTTTATGTTTTAGTGCCAACTCCAAAATTCAGCTTAAAGCTTTAATTGATTATGATTGGGCTGGTTGCCCTGATTCTTGAGGTCCATCACTTTAACATCCTTTTTTTTTTTTTTTCAAAATCCAGTGGTCCCACTACTACATCATTTGAGATGGATATTTGGGATGAAGATTTGGAAAGCACATCAATACTCTAATTTGTTTTAGTACTGTTCTTTGGTCGTTGTCTACAATTAGGTCCACTAATGTATCACTTCCACATTTAAATATTTCAGTCAAATGCATTTAAATTGAGAATGCAATAACTATCATAACATTCTATTATTATTATCATACCTAAAGATTTATTATTCCAAGGAGAATCAAAATACTCCACCATCTATCATGGGAATCAAATTTGCACATTATTAATGGGATTTGGTATATCTTATGGGTATGTAATACCCATTCCAAACGTAGGAATAGTGTGACTAAGAATGAGTGCTATTATGAATGCATTGCCACAAGAATTTGCTCAAGATTATAGATACATAACCAAAAGTTCCAATTTCATATTCCAGAGTTATACATTAATAATGAAAATAAAAATAATCAAGAGTTACAAGTAACAGACTAATTTTAATTATTTTTTGACCTTGCTTAACTTTCCACACAATATTTTAGCTCATGATGGGATAAAATGATAGTAATAGAGTCCAGAACTATTGCCCATATAGTAGCAATAGATGAAAATGGTAGAAGAAAAAAATGTGGCAACGGCAAATTTGCCATTTTGCATCCTTAGCTTAATTTTTGCTCTACATAATTGCTTGCTCTATCTTTAGATCCCCAATGTGGGCTGGATAGAAGGGGATTACTTATGAGTTTTTCATCCTTTATTTAGGGTTGTTTGGAAAGTGTTGCATGGTTGGAGATATGTATATATATTTACTAGGAGGATGGACCATGCAAGGCACGGGCGTTGGATTTGATTGAAAAAAATAATCTTTTTTTTTTGTTAATGTGTACACGAAAGAGAAATTATTCTATTAATTCTTAAGATGGTGTTAGAAAAATTATGGTTGAACAACATCTATATTAACTAACGTTAAACCTACAATTTCTTGCTGGATAGATAGCACTAATAAAAAAATTCAAAAATTTAAAGCGAATAATTTTATAGGCTGACATTTTGCTTGCTATTTCTTTGACCAGTTAGAAATTGTGTTTGAAATTTTTAGGAAAAAAATCTTGAGTCGAAGTAGAGAAAAAAAAATTTAGTTGCATTTATTACGGAAATATTTCATAGATTATGATTTGAAAAACAAATGAAATCAAACATTAAACCCTAAATGTATTAAACATGCACCGCTGACCAAAGAATTGAGTCATTGAGTAATGTTCATATTCAATAATTGTATACACTTTAAACTTTTACAGAAGGGTACTATACACAAGATAAAAAAGGTAATTAATTTATTAGTGTACACACTTAAAATTTTAAGGCTCTTTACTTTAACACATAACATAACACATAGATCATTGTCTGGTTGAGAAATCTGTAATTACGAGAGTGCGTGCTAGACAAACGTCCTCTTAAAATGCGAACAATTTGACAAATTAGACGAAGTAAAGAGACAGAGGAACAAAATCTCCTTAAATTGTTTCAGATTTCTTCAACCAAACATTAAAGACTTAAGAGTACGAGAAATACCGAGATTAGTAAAAGAAGTGACAGAGATAGATTTCTATTAATTATCTTACAAACAGGGTTCAATTAGAAGTGGTAATAACACCTTCTAATTGGAATTCGACTATGAATCTACTCCTAAAATAGGTAAGTAAATTGGAATTGAAAAACAAAGGAAAGATACAGTGCAAAAATGCTAAGTGTTCTTATTGATCGGGGATCCTTTATCCCTTTCATTTTGTTTTATTATACAGATCGCAAAGACCATATCCGTTGCCCAGTAGTTAAGTAACCACCCATTATCTCCATACTTTGGGAATAATGGGCCTCGTCCATGACTGCACCTATCACGATCCCTACGCCACACGTGTCATTGATCTACTCCAATATAACTGCCAATAACCACTCTGCCATTGACGTGAAATACTCCCTGGGTTATAGCATTTGTTATGTCGCATCAACATGCCCTTCCTATCAGTCTGCTTTTGCGCACATTCTATGTGTAATTCCCATTGGATTTAGTGGGCCCACTTTAATTTCTATTTTATGGTACAAACAATGACCCCAACATCCCTTTCAAGTAAAGGCCGAAGAAGCTATCACTGGAAGGGATGTTGCCAAATAGAACATTGGCCCACCAAATTCAAATGGATTCACTCCATTAAAGCAGTCATTCTCATCGTATATCTTCATAACTGCCAATTTTGAAATGGTGAGTTGGTAGCCTATAGGCAAAGATACCCTTTCTTGAGAAGACACTAACTTGACTCTCATTAACTCTAATTTGCACCATTGTATCAATCCCATCCCAATTTTCAAGGAATTTCAATTTAAAATTAATGCTAGTTTAGGGAATTTCAATTTGAAACAACTTCCAATTCCAAACCCTTCTATTTCTCCTTACACTTCTGCTACTTAAACCCTTTCCAAATCCTTTTCGCATCTCATCTTTCGGCATCATCTCCCAAAAACCCTCAATTTTCTCATGAAGTTCTCAAGCTTTAGCTCCACTAACCCTCAATTACATGGTAAGGAATCATTAGACAATTTCATGGTGCTGCTTTTGAACGCGTAAGGCGTAAGCCTATAGGTAATGGAACCTTCTCCCGATTTCAAATCTCCTATTTTGGTCCAAGCATTTCCCAAGAGTTTGTCCTTCCTAGTGTCTCCAAGATTTTCCCCCATGACGGTCTATTTCTGTCTGAAAATCCCAATCCCCCACTCCATCGGTGGAGTCAGAGAAATGATATTCATTTTTGGCCTTCATAGCCCTTGCCGGAATGGTTGGCTTGGGTGGCCAGGGTCACTCCCCACAAGTTGGATGAATGGAAAAAAAACAAAATATCCACGATTTAATTCAATTATCCACGATGCCTCTACCCATGAATACTCCTCAATTTCTTTGTGGGGTGATGTCCGCAACTCTCTTAAACTTGGCTGCCCTAGTTGGGGTAAGGCCAGACGGTGACCCCATTAGTGCCCTTTTGTCTAAGCAAACCTATTCCATTCCTCCTATCATTTTGGGGTTTGAGAAGAACACAAGAAGGATGATGGCCCCTTGACTGATGCAAGTATCTGGCCTTTCTAATCTTCCTCTGGCTCAGGCCCTAGCCTCTAGTCAGACTCTGGCTTTAGGTCCTTTTCTTTTAGAGGGTGCTTTAGGCTGATTAGCAATAACTTGAACACTTGGGGTGGTCGCTTATGAATTTTGCAATTGTGGCTTCACTTGTATTTTTTCCCTGAGATCAGTCCCTCTTGTACTACTATGTCTGATCCATCAGTCGATGGCCTCAATCTAGCCACATTTTCTTCCAACCGCTTCAAGTTTTCTAATTGTTTGAGCTTCTCTTATCTATCAGGACTCCTTCTCCTTGTAGGTTTCTACACTATCATCTTCCTCTGTATGGATTAGTCTGGTTTAAGACCTTTTCAATCGAGCCTAATAGTTACTCCGAGATATGGGCATACTGATCTTGTCAAAATCAAGATATAAAAGTATGCTTAACTTATGCTTTACTTTCAAAAGATTTGCAGTGTGGAAGTAAAGGTCGAACCCACAGAGATTGAATACTATGCACTTTAATTTTTAAAACCTAAATTTAGTTAATTAAGAAAAACGGATTTTGGATTTAATTTGAATTAAACTAATAACAATAAAAGTAATTCTAAATTATGAAAACAATTAAATATTTGTTTTTATAATAAGTTTAAGGAACCTAGGATTGCAAATCCACCACTAGCTTCATAATAAGGGTATTTACGAATTACTTTAGCTTATTAAGTTCGATGATAATGGGGAATTGTAACTACAAGCCCAATTCCTCCATCAAGAAAATAACTATGGTTCAAGCACCAACATAATCCATCTTTGGTTAGCACGAATTATCCCACACCAAACTAGGGTTGTGGTATAATCTGTCTAATCTAGGCATGAACTATTCGGATACTTGATATCACAATTCAATTTAAGTACCATTACATGTAAATAATCTAAACAAGCACAGCAAGCATAGATCATTGAGCACACTGCCATCAAAATAGATCTAAGACAAGAGAAAACTTTGAAAGTAACGATTTAATCAATAAAAGCACGATTTATTTATAAAAATCCTCGGAACATGTAACTGTCATCCATACATAATAAAACTAAAATAAAAATATAAAATACACCCTATTACTTGGCTATGGTTTCATTGAAATCCTAAATCTTGAATTTAGTTGACCATAGAATTGATGAACGTCAAGAGGTTGATGGAGGAGGCCATGGGAATCCTTGGTCTTCTTCTTCTTCTCCTTGCTTTCCTCTCTTCAATGGCTGAAAGTTTTGTTATATATTATGTGTATGTAATTGCCAACCCAAGAATTGAATTATAATTGAGTATTTATAGATTTGGAGCAAGTTTGGAAGCTTTCCTAATCCAATTCGCACTAAAACTACTGTATTTAGCTTTCCAGATGTAATTATGCAGTTTCGTTCGCGTAGGAGTACTCAGTACACTGAAATACGTAACTTTGGTTTTTACACAGGTTGCGTGAGCGGGCCACGCGAGCGTGATATTGGGAGGTCGCGCGAGCTATTTCCTGGGTTTTTCAGCTTCTTTCTTCCTACTTTTTCACCCCATTTAGCCTGAAATCCTTACTTTCCTCCAAATCCTAACAGAAAATAGAAAACGAAGTAAAAATATACAAAAATAGGATAAAAATGACTAACAAATGTGAATTAAGGCGTATAATTAGGATTTGTTCTCTCCCGATCACATACTACCTTATTTCTCGAGATTTCCATTACTGAGTTACTTAAGAGAGCTTAGGAAACAACAATGTGGCGTGGAATCTTATTTTCCAAATTACTATGCATGCCAATTTAGCCTGACCCAGGCAATTCCTTAGGATTTTTCGTCAGTCAACCAGGACCTATTGACCCGAACAATCTTTAATATGAAGGAAAGATAGGTTTAAACTTATTTTAAATGTGCAGTGGAAAGATTAAGTTACAAAACTTTTTGGTAGCCCGGATCTACTACTCGTCAACTCTATAGATGCGTACAAGAGGGGATAAGAATTATACCATGGTGTCTTGAACCCAATTCTGAAATCTCTGACTTCCATCAGCCTCCACTAGATGAACTTCACTCTTATGACTCCTATGGATGCTCCCAGAGAGACTAGGGTTACTGGGAACCCTAATAGAGAAGGTAGAGAAGGTTTGGGAGCCCTAAAAAAGTTTCTACAACTTCTGGTATAATAAAACGACAAACTCTAATTTCTAGACGTTGTTGCCCTATTTATATATTCCTAGAACCTACCTTACGTTCAATCAATCGAAGTGGCTTCGATCGATCGAACCTTCAATCGATTGAACCATGTTCGATCGATCGAACCTGCCAAGACTTCAATCAATCGAGACTCTTCGATCGATTGAATTTGTCATGACGAAATTCTCTTATGCCTTTCCAACCATCCTAGCAGAGCTAAGAGTGGGACCTCCTAGGTTCTCAATTGTTGGCTCAGACCAGTTGTTAATTCCCATGACCAAACTCTTTGATCAGCAAACTAACTAGCTGATCAGTTAATGTTTACTCCACTATAAAACGATAACTGAACTCCAACGCAAAAGAACTATCTGAAGCGATGTCTAGATTTGTATAGTGTACTAATGTCCCTCAACCATCAGCATTCGCAACCATATTTAGGTAGTCTGATAAACGGTTACTATCAACCTGAATCATGATTACTTCTTGTATTCCTTGAGTCCAATTCACCTCTCATGATTACCAAATATGTTGATAACTATTTATCAACAAGACTATAGTTCTCAGTAATCAACTTGGTGACATTCTCAAGGAAATGCTTACTCTTTATCAGAGGGTAGATTCTATCTTGACAATATATGTTCACAACCCTATGAACATGACATATCCAAGATGCCCAAGTGTTGATGTTCTATAGACCTCACTGATTGGTAAGTCAAAGTAGCCATATCCACCGTTTGTGTCCATAATCATCTCAAGATTGAGAACACGTACCTTATACAAGTTATGAGTTCATATCGACAGTTGACAGCCTTAAGTGTCAATAGGAAAGCTTAGGTCCATCAATGCACTATAAGCATTAGCATATTAACTAAAAGCTATACTCTAGTTATAGAAATTTATCACTCCATCCAATGGTAGTTAATCATGATATACTGTAAACCTAATGAGATATCCAGTCTCATCATCCACTGTGACAAATTCTAAGTATCATAGAATAGTAATTCGTATCTCGCATGTATGTATCTCATACATACACGAATTGCTTACTGTGATATTTAAGGATTAACAAGCATCTCATGAAAGAAACATACACAATGAAATGTAAAGCTGATATCCATATTTTAAAATGTCAATGCCTCATACATAAAGTAATGGTTTGAGGGCACACTCCCAACAAACTCCCACTTGCACTCATAACCATTCAGGACTACATCTGAGGCCTAAACTATCTAAATGATGATCAAAAACCCTCTGTGGCAAGGTCTTTGTAAATGGATCCGCAAGATTGTCAACAGTGGCAATCTTGGCAACAGTCACATCTCCACGTTGAACAATATCTTGAATTAGATGATATTTTCGCTCTATGTGCTTTCCCTTTTCATGGTTCCTAGGCTCCTTGGACTGAGCCACTGCCCTACCACTATCATAATATAGCGTAATAGGTGACAGTGACGTTGGTACTACCTCGAGTTCCATAAGCAACTTCTTGAGCCAGACAGCTTCCTTTGTGGCTTCACAATCAGCCACATACTCAGCTTCTATAGTTGAGTCTGCAATGTATTTCTGCTTAATGCTCTTCCAACTAACAGTACCACCTCCAAAGGTAAAGAGATGTCCAGATGTCAACTTCCTCGAATCTTTATCTGACATAAAGCCTGAGTCAGTGTAACCCACTAGAATTAACTCATCACTGCCATACATGAGCATATAATCTTTAGTCCTTCTCAAGTACTTAAGAATGTGCTTAACGGCTATCCAGTGCTCTGGAACTGGATTCGATTGATACCTACTAACCATGCCAACGGCAAAGCAGATATCTAGTCTAGTGCACAATATCGTATACATGAGACTTCCCACTGCCGAAGCATAGGGAACTCCTACCATACGATTCCTCTCGTCCTGTGTCTTAGGACACTGGTCCCTAGAAAAGGCTAAACCATGCCTGAAAGGTAACAAACCTTTCTTCAAATTATCCATTAAAAACCTAGTCAGCACCTTATCAATATAACCAGCTTAAGATAATTCCATTATCTTTCGCTTACGATCCCGAAAGAACTTTATCCCAAGGATGTAGCTCGCCTCTCCTAGATCCTTCATATCGAAAGTACTAGCTAGCCAAACCTTAACCGTTGATAATGCCACTACATCATTCCCAATGAGTAGAATGTTGTCAACACGGAGAATAAGAAAAGCCACCATTTTCCCTTCATACTTCTTGTATACACAAGGTTCATCCAGGTTCTGTATGAAACCAAACAATTTGACCACTTGGTCAAAATGTATGTTCCAACTCCTGGATGCCTGCTTAAGTGCATAAATGGACTTTTGCAACTTGCATACCAAATTACCTTTCCCACCAGCTATGAACCCTTTTGGTTGCTGTATATAGATGTCCTCCTCAAGATTGCCATTCAAGAATGCAGTCTTGACGTTCATCTGCCAGATCTCATAATCAAGGCATACAGCAATGGATAAGAGTATCCTGATGGACTTGATCATGGCTACCGGCAAGAAAGTTTCCTTGGAGTCAATGCCCTCTGTTTGAGTATAACCTTTCGCTACAAGCCTTGCCTTAAAGGTCTTAACCTTTCCATCAGATCCTCTTTTCTTCTTATAAACCCACTTGCAGCCAATGTATTTAATATTGGGTGGAAATTTTACAAGAACCCAGACCTTATTGGAATCCATAGATTCCAATTCAGCCTTCAGAGCTTTAACCCAATGAGTAGAGTCAACATCAGTCATTGCCTCTTCATATGTGGTAAGATCAGATTCAGATTCTATGGAAACAACTTCAAAAACTTCTCCTAAGAACATGTATCTATCAGGCTGGCTGATAATCCTCCCACTACGACGAGGTACCAGTTCGGAATAAGGTGACGAAGCAGTATTTTCTTGTCTTACATCAATATCAACTACAGGTAGGACTGAGGGCCCTCCTTCTTTCTCTCTCTAAGATCTATCCTTCTCTTAGGTTTATGGTTCAAGATATAATCATTCTGTAAGAAAATAGCATTTATACTAACAAATACTTTTTGTTCTCTTAGATCATAAAAATACCATCCATAAGTACCCTTTGGATACCCCACAAAGTAATGTACTTTTGATCTAGAATCTAACTTGCTCATCTTTCCTTTCAGCACATGTGCCGAACACCCCCATATTCGAAGATGTTGCAAAGAAGGCTTGCGCCCAATCCACATCTCCTATGGTGTCCTGGGAACAGATTTTCTTGGTACTAGATTTAGTATGTATGCAGCAGTTTCCAAAGCGTAACCCCAAAGGAATAATAACAACTCAAAATAACTCATCATTGACCTAGTCATGTCTAAAAGATTCCTATTCCTTCTCTCCACTACACCGTTCTGCTAAGGTGTACCATGTGCAGTCAACTGTGACAGAATTTTATTCTGTATGAGGTTATCAATAAACTCATTAGAGAGGTACTCGGCACCTCGATCAGATCGAATGGCCTTGATATGTGTGTGCAATTGCTTTTCCACTTCAGTCCTAAACTCTTTGAACTTTCAAAGGTTTCAGACTTGTGCTACATTAAGTACACATATCCATACCTAAAGTGGTCATCAATAGATGTAATGAAATACTCATAACCACCCCGTGCTCTAATGTTTATTGGTCCACACACATCAGTAAAAACTAATTCCAACAATGCATTGGTCCTATTGCCCTTTGGGGGAAAGGGTCTTTAGGCCATCTTACCCTCTAAACAAGACTCGCAGACTTTCATTGGTTTGAGGACCAAATCACCTAAGACTCCTTCTTTGACTAGTCTTCCAATCCTATTTAGATTGATATGGCCAAGCCTCATATGCCAAAGCCTTGTTGGATTAGTAGAAGGTTCCTTTCTTTTAGATGGTACAGTTACCACTAAGTTATTAAGTTCCATACAAGAGTCTTTAGAAATATTTGGAGTGATCACATATAAGCCATTTGATTTAACACCAAAACAAATAAAACAACCATTTCTTTTAATCACAACTTCAGTTCCAAAATGAAATGAATAACCATTATTCGATAAATTAGAAACTGAAATTAAATTACGTCTCATTGAAGGGACGTAAAGTAAATCTGATAAAATCAAAACATTATTATCTAAAAATTCTAAAGCTACTACTCCTCCTGCAACCACGGAAATGGTTGCGCTAGATCCCAGAGTCAGCACGATTTCCCCATCACTGCATTTCCTGGTTGATCTGAACCCCTACAACGAATTACAAATATGGTTAGTCACACCAGAATCAATGCACCAAGTGTTTGAAGTATCCGTAATAAAACTTACTTCAATCACATGTGATTCAATCATACCTTGAACCTTAATAGCCAATAATTGTTGACAATTCCTCTTCCATTGGCCCTTCCCACCGCATTGGAAACACTTTCCTTTGCTTTAGCCACCCACCTTCCCTTTGCCCTTACATTTTCCCTTAGATTTTGCAATCTTCGGAACTGGTCCGACAATTAGACCACCATCGCCAGCCTTCTTTTTCACTTTCTTTCCTTTCGGTGTAGATTGGGATGAGGAAGAGCCTTTCTCAATGTTCAGAATGTTGCCCCCAGGTTTGATCACCCCTTCTGCTGCCAGAAGAGAACTCATTAATTTGCTCATTGAAAAATTCATTTGATTCATATTATAGTTAATTTAAAATTGATCGAAAGAAGGTGACAGCGAATTGAGGATCATATCAACTTGGATTTATGCGTCGATGTTGGCACCTAGGGTCTCTACCTCGTTCAAATAACCAATCATTTTTAAAACATGTTCTTTGACTGAAGTCCCTTCCGACATCTTGGCACTCATTAACTTCTGCATAGCTACCTGTCTGGCAGGCCTACCATGCTCCCTAAACATCTTTTCCAGGGATTCGATAATGTCACTGGCAGAATTATTCGACTGGAATTTATGTTGCAACACACCAGCCATTGAGGCCAGAATGTAGCAACGGGTCATTCCATTCAACTTTTTGCACTTATCGAACTCACGTCTGGCAGCTACCAAAGCATTTGCCACGGGTTCTTCAGGGCATGGGGTGGTGAGGACATATACATGATCCTCCACAGTTAATACGATGTTAAGGTTTCATTTCCATTCAATGTAATTATTTCCAGTTAACTTGTTTTGAGTGAGTATAGTGGCAAGAGGACTACATGCAAATCCAGACATTGTGATTTACTAAAAAATCAAAGCAGACAAAATAAATATGGATATTAGAATTTGACAACTTGAAATAAAAGAATCCTTAAAACTCTTATTTTAAAACCAAGTCGCCGAGATATCGAAACGAAAGAATATAGCATCTGTGTGGTGGTCAATATTCGATCCTTCGACTGATCTTGACTTGTCCGCTATGCAACTCTTGTAAAACAAGTTATGACTCTCGAACCTATTTGATCTCTAAGTTTCTAAATAATGCCCCGTGTGGGATCCCTTATCCATAGCGTAGATAGTGTGTACCATTAAATAGGATCCAACCACAACCGCCTTAAGTAGTGCCTCCGTGTGGTGGTCATCCTCTAACACGTCTGATTGATCCTATCTGTAGGAAGTTCGCATCTAGTAACCAATGAGTAGTGTACCTCCATATAGAACGATCACCCCTTACGAGGTGACACAGAATGCACTACTTATCTTACAGTGAACCATTAATGGAAGATCGTGGGTGTTATTTATAAGACCTTCTCCCACTAGATTTGGTAAATAAGGATTTTGCCTTTTTTTAGAGAAATATTTCTACTCATTGCCATAGACATCCAATGTCTACTACTGAGTTAAGATAGTTTTTGAATTTTATTTTAGAAAACTTGTTTTTACTATGCATGTAGTAACAACATGATAAATATTCCAATCACAAACACGCATATAAAAACAAAAAACTAAAATGAAATAAAGGCATTCACATGCCTCTATCTCCCATGACTCTATCTCCATAGAACCTCCTCTTGGTTTGGTCGCCTTTGGCTCTATCTTCATGGATTTTTTAATTCTATTACATTGGTCTTATGCTTCTTTCAAAGCTTATAATTTATCTAGAAATAGAAAACAACAGTAAAACAAAAGGCTAGGAAAACCGGTGCAACTTTCCTATTCATAGGATTGAAGTCGCAGAGCCCTTTACACATGCCTTAAAACCAAACCAATAATTAAAACACAATATACACCAATTTCAAACAATTAAATACAAAATTAAAAAAAGGACTTGGTGTCATGGGAGATAGCGGACTAAACTTGCTGCAAAAGGGTTAGTTGTACGCACATCCATGCATATATAACAAATATATGTAACTATTGGAACCCCTAATTAATTTACATAGTACATAAACTCTTTATATACTGATTTAGAACATAAGTGAAACATCTCAGTTCTCTGTCATACTTCGATCGATCGATAAAGGTATGATTGATCAAACCATCGATCGATTAAACATAGTTCAATCGATTGAACTATCAGATTCACAGAATGTTTTGAAATAAATTACTGAATAATTTAAAATTAAAGCATATGATTTAAAAAACTTTAAAACTGTGAACAGAACACCTGGGCAGAGAATCAATCTAGATCGATCAAACCACATTCAATCGATCGAACAAAATAAAGTTCGATCGATCGAAACATGTTCGTTCGCTTGAAATCAGAGAGGTTCAAACGATCGAACATACTTCGATCTATCGAACCCATCATGCATCCAATGCAATCACAGATTTGTATTCTATGGTGAGAACACTACAGAAACAGATCTGTGATGATGCAGTTTTGAAAACAGTCCTAAAATCAACATGCAAATCAAAACTAATATTCCAAAATGCATCTATAGATCCAAACAAGCGTGGCTCTGATACAAATTGAAGGAAAGATATGTTTAAAATTATTTTAAATGCGCAGCGAAAAGATTAAGTTACAAACTTTTTGGTAGCCCAGATCTACTACTTGTCAACTCTATAGATGCGTACAAGAGGGGACAAGAATTATACCTTGGTGTCTTGAACCCAATTCTAAAATCTCTTACTCCACTAGATGATCTTCACTCTTATGACTTCTATGGATGCTCTCGGAGAGACTAGGGTTGGTGGGAACCCTAATAGAGAGGATAGAGAAGGTTTGGGAACCCTAAAATAGTTTCTGTAGCTTCTTGTATAATAAAACGATGAACTCTGATTTCTGGATGCAGCTGCCCTATTTATAGATTCCCATAACCGACCTTACGTTCAATCGATTGAAGTGGCTTCGATCGATCGAACCTTCAATCGATTGAACCATATTTTGATCGATCAAACCTGCCAAGACTTTAATCAATCGAGACTCTTCGATCAATTGAACTCCTCATGACAAAATCCTCTTGTGCCTTTCCAAGCATCCTAGCAGAGCTAAGAGTGGGACCTCCTAGGTTCTCAATTTTGGCTCAGACCAGTTGTTAATTCCCATGACCAAACTCTTTGATCAGTAAACTAACCAATTGGTCAGTTAAGGTTTACTCCACTATAAAATGATAACTGAACTCCAACGCAAAAGAACATATCCAACGCAATGTCTAGACTTATATGGTGTACTAAAGTCCCTCTACCATTAGCATTCGCAATCATATTCAGGTAGTCGGATAAACGGTTACTATCAACCTAAATCACAATTATTTCTTATATTCCTTGAGTCTCATTCACCTCTCATGATTACTAAACATGTTGATAACTATTTATCAACAAGACTGCAGTTCTCAGTAATTAACTTGGTGACATTCTCAAGAGAATGCTTACTCTTTATCAGAAAATAGATTCTATCTTGACAATATATGTTTACAACCCTATGAACATGACATACCCAAGATACCCAGATATTGATCTTCTATAGACCTCACTGATTGGTAAGTCAAAGTAGCCATATCCATAGTTTATGTCCATAATCGTCTCAAGATTGAGAACACGTACCTTATATAAGTTATGAGTTCCTATCGACTGGTGACAGCCTTAAGTGTCAATAGGAAAGTTCAGGTCCTGTCAATGCACTATAAGCACTAGCATTTTAACTAAGAGCTACACTCTAGTGATTGAGATTCATCACTCCATCCAATGGTAGTTAATCATGCTACAGTGTAAACCTAATGAGATATCTAGTCTCATCATCCACTGTAATAAATTTTTAGTATCAAAGAATAGTAATTCGTATCTCACTTGTATGTATCTCATACATACACGAATTACTTACTATGATCCTTAAGGATTAACAATCATCTCATCAAAGAAACATACATAATAAAATGTAAAACTAATATCCAGATATTAAAATGTCAATGTCTCATACATAAAGTAATGGTTTGAGGGCACATTTTCAACATAATACCTATGACTAAATTCAACAAGTGGAAGAACTTAACAAACTTCTTCTTGGTCACTTCATATTTCATTCCTTTTTCCCTTGCCATGTGTCCACTCCTTCCTTTGACACATTCTAGACTGAGGACTTTGACCATTGTTTTGGTGATTATGCCACATTGCTAAATGTATTATCTCCATTGCCACCATCACCAACCACTAATCCTTCCGTTGTTCAAATTACAAGCTGGAGGAAAAAAGCCAAGGTATGGATCCTAACCTCAAAGCTGACTATGACTCCATCATAAAGTTTGAAGAATTTTATAAAATAAAATAGAATCCTTAGAAGCCCTCTGAGTCAATCTCTGAGGCGCATCGAATCAGGATCCGACTAAAAAGAGAATGGGTGGAAAATAAGACTCAGGAACATAGGAAAAAGACTCCAAACTGGCAGCAACTTTATGCTTTCGCCGAGAATTAGGTCAGAAAGACATTGTCACGCCCCGGAGTATCAAAATAGGGAAAAGTAAATTTCCTTTTTTGGGTCATTAGGTACGTGGCTGGTTAAATTGCCTGATTGCCCTGTAGAACAATTCTATAACAAGATGTTAACAAAATAAACATAATTAAAATATATTAAATAATTATACATAAAGCCCGATTATAACCCAAAATTTTAACAATTCTGATAGCAATAAACAAATTCGAAGCACCAGTATCAAATAAAACCTTAACTCGAGTGTTGAATAACGTAAGAGTACCTTCTATATTCTGCTACTCGGTTTCATCATATCATGCATCCTCTGGGATGATAGCATTCAAACGAGTCTGCCCAACTAGGCCCTGAGCATCTGGTCCCTTGTATCCTCCACTGGATGATTTGTAGTTCTTACTCATGTGGCCCTGCTTGCCACAGTTGTAGTAGGGTACTTCCGGACAATTCTGGTTCCTTGCAGCTCAGTAGTCCTTCGCCAAATGACCAGGTTTTTTGCAGTTAAAACATCCACCGGTATTACCTCCAGTGGCCGCAAGTAGTCCTTGCGGGGAAGGAGCTCGAGTTACAGCAGAGTGGTTTTGGGAAAATGCAGGTTGTGGCTTCCTTTCTCCAGTTCACTTATGCTTGTTCCCTTGGAATTGCATCAAAGGTCTCGGTCCTTGGTTATTCCTAGCTGGGGGTCGATTTCCAAAGCGTCCTTTCTCTCAACCATTGTTTCCTTATAACCGACCACCATTCTTACCATGGCCTTGAAGGTTTGACCCAGATGATTAAGAGTCATCCATTGTAGTGGTAGGGAGAGACCTTGATGATAATGTCGGTACTTCTTCTCTAGAGTATCAATCATGTGAAGGGAAAATTGGGGACAACCATTCAAATTGCACTGTGTACTTCCTCACGGTAAGGTTTCCTTATCTTAGCTCAATGAATTCCCTCTCCTTCCTATTTCTTTCCGTCTGAGGGAAGTAGTTCTCCAAAACTAGCCCTTTGAATGTGATTCAGGGCATTCTTCCAACTGCATCCTCTCCTATGGTCACCTTCTCCAATTACCACCCATCGACTGCCGCATAAGTCAACTAGAATGTCGTCAGTTGACATTTCTCTAACTCACTACATCCTAGCGTGTCAAATATTGATTCCATCTCTCAGAGTCATTATTCTACTTGCCACGGCTCAGTATTCCCATCAAACTTGTCTGGGCAAAAATGACCAAAATGCTCTACTATTCTATCCTTGATTAGCCTTAGAGGTGGTCCATGGTTATTTATGTTGTTCACATTGGGATTGTTAATTCGTTCCGTTCAAAGGCTTTGAACAATCAGGTTGGATCAACAGCCTGGGGTGTTGGGGGTACATCTTCAATTTGTGCAGGACGATTTTTGGTAGGCATTCCTACCATCGATGCAGTAGGGTTGGGTACCTATACAAACATCTATCGGTTAGTCGTCATACCAAAAATAATGACAGAAAGTAGTTCTAAAATTAAACGTAATAGTTACAGCTATTATCACATTAATAGTAATGAAAAAATCCACTATACGAATAAGTTCAAAACATTAGTCAGAGAGACAATCCCTATCTCAAGGAATCTTAGGTATAAACTCAAGAAATATTGGACAATTGGTGAACACGAATACTGAACCTTGCTCTGATACTAAAAATCTTATCATGCCCCACAGTAGTAAGAATAGAAAAAAAAATTTCTTTTTGGACCTGTAGGCCATGACAGTGGAAAGTCACCATATTGTCCATGAATGAAAGTCTAACCATCAGAGTAATGATTCAAACCATGCATTTGGAAATTTTAAGTTCGATTAACAAAATCAAAGTGCATTACTAACTTATTACAAACTATGAGTATTTTCAAAAGCATAAATAAGTATTATGGCAATATATGCCAATTACAAACTTAACTATTAGAACAGTCTCTAAACACGAACATAAATTATCTATCGTGAAGCTCCAACTCTTTAGCTCGTGTAGTAGTCATCTCCGGTGTAGCCTCCTTCATAGTAGCCTTTATTCTCGTAGCCCCTAACCATATGCTGCTCACCTGCGATCTCATTACCTTGGCCAGCTAGAAGTCGAATATCCAGCGGTATAAAATGCTATCAGCTATACAAGCTGAGTGACTGCAAATACTAGCAAAGTATCCATAGATATGCAGTATATAAAACAACATCATTAAATAATCATCTCGTTGTTTGTACTCATGTATGCACCAATTCATTAGAACAACATCGTCTCAACCAATCCCATTATAACATGGACTCTTGGATCTACATCTCACACATAGCTTTTCTTCCCACTTTACTATCCTAGCCCGTTGCCTAGGGGTGTACGCAGTCGGTTTTAGTCATTTTTTGTGCATTTTAAAATTGACCAATAGGTTCAATATCGGTCAGTTTTGCCATTTTGGTCGATTTTTTGGTCGGTTTTAGCTTGTACATGCATTTTATAAACCAACCAATCAATTTTTTGGTCGATCAATTTTGGTTGATTTTCAGTTTTTCGAGTTTTTTGTTCACCCCTACATAGCCCAATACATTATGACTCATCAAACTCGACACGCAGTCCTATAAATTCTGGCCAACACACCTTGATTCATTCTACTCCACAATTATATCCCTCCTAGCCTCGATCATGGATCAAAGTGACATCCCTTAGCTTCTGCCAAATCTTTTATCTCGGACTGAGGTGATGTACTTTTAGCCTCTATCAAGCTAGGTTCATGATGTATCCTTCTTAGTCTCAATCATAGACTAAGGTGACATATTCTTATAATCTCTATTTAGATCTCCCATCCCGGTCATGGACTAAGGTAATATTCCTTTAGCCTCTATTGGACTAAGATGATAGCATCGGCATAACCCTCGGTCTCGATCTTGGACCAACGTGACCATGCTTGTGTCTTTATCGAATCTCTCATGTCTTGATCATGGACAAGGCGACATTTCGTCAACCTCTATCAGACCATGGTGCTAGCCATATTACCGTTCTCATAATATATATCCCTTAGTCTCTCTTATGGACTAAGGTGATGCCAACCGTATATCGCTTAGTCTTTCTCGTGGACCAAGACAATGCTAATCATATATCCCTTAGTCTCTCTCGTGGACTAAGGTGATGCTAATCGTATATCCCTTAGTCTCTCTTGTGGACCAAGGTAATGCTAACTGTATATCCCTTAGTCTCTCTCCTGGACTAACGCGATATAGGTGCTCCATACATACCACATATGTTCACTACCAAGCCCAACTGTCTCAACTCATTTAGATCCTATGCCCAACATTGTACGATCTTTACGATCGCATTCAGTGCATCGATATAAATAGTATCGACCTTTGTAGTCGATAGACCCATTATGATGCACGTCGGCTTCTCATTCCCATTTGCCACATTATATCATCATTACAAACGGTTCCACTATTTAATGCATTAGTCCATTATTCAACGTGTGTATTACTCCATTACAGTATCACATTATCCCTTACTACTCCAGTTGCATCATGGAAGTCCGAATCGATAATCGAACGATCGAACCCCTTATATAATAAACAAAAAAAATCCATATTCTATAATTGCCAATCGATTGGATCCAAAACAATACCAATAGATTGCAAACTCTGGCAAGTTTGCAATCAATTGGGTTACAACCAATGGCAATCGATTGGAAAACTATCCAATCGATTGGGTTAAAACCAATGGCAATCGATTGGAAAACTATCCAATCGATTAGGTCCAAACTGATAACAATCGATTGTTATAAAATCCAATCGATTGGGACTTCGTCTTTTCTAATGAGAAAATAGTCTAGCATATATAACGTCCTTAGGACATATTAACTACGTCTAACCTCTACTAAAACTTATAAAAACATCATATAAATGTAAGCAAGTGAGTTGGACTCACCTAGGGGGTGTTTTAGGTGTATTTTGAGCTTGTGGGGCTTCGAAACCTCAAGGTTTTATCTCTCTCTCTCTCTCTCCTCTGCCTCAGTCTCTCTTCTCTTTCTCTTCTTCTTTCTTCTTTCTTTCTTTCTTCTTCTTCTTCTGTCTTGACTTGGCAGTGTGTGTATGGGTGTTTGTTTGGTATATATATGTATGGATGTGTATATATATCACTCTCTCTCTCTCTCTCTCTCTCTCTCTCTCTCTCAAGACTGTCAAATAGTCCATGGGCAAGAAATGGACTAATATATATAGAAATTTTGAGTGCCACACATCAAACTACAAAGCAAAGAAGAAAACTTGTCTCTACAGGTGCCAATCGATTGGGACCAGTGGCAATTGATTGGGCACAGATATTTCAAGGCAATCGATTGAGAAAGATGGCAATCGATTAGCATAGTGCCACGTAATGAATTCAGATTGGTAGCATGGCAATCGATTAGTATAAAGGCCAATCGATTGGGTCTCAAAATTCAATAAACACAAGAATAAATCAAAAGGTCTTTAATTATTAACACGACTAAATAGTTGTGCGCTCTTGTGCAACACCCAAGTGTAGGTGATCGTGCAAGTAATATAGTACTGGAAGTCCAGGTCGATCCCACAGGGAAGGAATAAGGAGAATGTCTACTAAGTTATAACCTAAAGAAAAAGAAAATAAGAATGAATGATTGGAGGTGTACTAAAAAATCCTAATTACTTAAATTAAACTAAATAATAAATTAAAACTTATAGAAACATAATTAATGAAACAGATAAACTAAAGGTGTTGGAAACACGTGAATCCACATTGATCCTAACCATCTACCATGCACAGTCATTAACGTTCTATGGAATTCATTCCTTTTCAGCATTCCGTATTTTTCTAAAGATAAAGAATCAATAGCCCTTTCATGACCGGGACTACATCATCATAGTTGATTTAAAATACTTGGAAGACGATTTAAAACAATGGTTATTACTTGCACTCTAAATGGTGTTAGCATTCAAAGTGGTTTTCAAAAGTCATTGAAGAAAATAGTCTTAAGGCTTTAAGTTCTAAAAATTGTTGTGACAAACTGAGCTTTTAGGGACAATTTGATGACAGATTTCTAAAACAGAAAGTCATGGAATACTTAAAAGAATCATCTCAGGAATTAGCAAGTTCGATCGATCGAAGCGCTCTCGATCGATCGAACATCATCATCCTTCAATCAACCGAAATGTCTTCGATCGCTTGACTATGGCTCTGGTTCGATCGATCGAAATACCTTCGATCGATCGAGCCCAGGTTTTCTATAGATTGCATGGAAGAGGTTTGGAATCAATGTTTCATCACATATTCCCAACGTCTAAACTACGAAAACATAATAAAACTAGTGCAGAAACAGTAAAACAAAACAATCATAACAACTATAACAATAAACAATCAAATACGATAAAGGAACAGAAAAACCTGAAAATCATCTGAAATAAACTTGTACTAATCTTGAACTAAACTTTAATCTTCAATAAATCAATGGAAAAGAGGAAGAAAAACAAGAATGTAACCTAATCTACTCCTAATCTAACCCTAAAACTACCCTAAACTGCTGTTTTTCACGTTCTAGAGCGTCCTCCCTTCGTCTGGCGTCAAAACGACTTATATATAGGGTTCCTGCAGAGTTTACGCAACTTTTGGATGAAATTAATGTTCGATCGATCGATCGATCTTAGTTCGATCGATCAAAGTCTCAATCGATTGAACTCTGCTCAAGGGCTTGAACTTCTCTGATTTTGACAACTCTGCACACCGATGGGAGAATGGCCATAACCTTTCACTTGGACCTCGGATTGACCTCCCGTTTGCGGCCACGCGACCCTAACTCAAAGATCTACATTTTTTATTTAGAAAAATATTCCAAATCTGAAGTCTTTATTGTCAAAATTGGCATTTTCTCAGCTGCTTCCGTTGTTCTATCCACCAAAATCACTTTTCTTTAGCTTTACTTCATTGATTTGCATTCTAATACCCATAAAACAACGCATAAACATATGTTTTAGCATTAACACAATAAAAAGAACATTGTTATTAGAATGCACCTAACTGTAGGGACTTTGGGGATAAAAGTATGCATAAAGGACCATGTATTACGCTATAAATATGCACTTTTCACCTCGAATCACACCCCCCAACTAGCTCGTTGCTAGTCTCTAGCAATGAAGCGAACTACAACATTGTTTATTTAAACTCTAGAAATTGAAAACAAAAGAAAGTAAAAATCCTAACCCACTTTTGCAGGAATCGCGATTGCATTTAGTGTATACAACAAGCCTTTAAACCCCTAGGTTCCCCCTAGTGGACGAGTATTGTCTCGTGAGGGTTTGCAGTGAATTTACCCACAAAATTCATATTTATGTTAATGGTTCCCATTTAAATATTTTCAAGAAAATTTTTCCTCTCATTTAGCAATATTGTTAAGCTCAACAATCTCATGAAACTCTCTAGTATGCCATAGTCATGCAACACACTCATTACAATTAATCTACTATCAAAGTCATTAGAATATTCCATAGCTATTAATCTTCAAGTGTGTGTGTGAATGGACAACCAAAATACAAAATTTCAATTTCAAAGCTTGCATAACCTAAGATACTATCAAGACGTTCATTTTGACTCGACTCTCACCGGGATTACACTCTCAAGATGAAATCACTCCGAATTAAGTGTAATACTTATCACTCATAATATGGAAGCTATAAAGAGCAAATATGAATGGAATCTAATGCTTCTCATATCTAAATTGAAAAACGAAAATTTTATAGTGCACAAAGTCTCATGAAAGGATACTTTTCACTAGAAGAGCGAGATACCCTGTCATTACCTTAACTTCAAATCCAATTTACTTAAAATCATTAGGACTTTGAAAAAGAAGTGTTCAATTAAGAAGAAAGAAGTTCGTGATTTTCAATTGGGTAAAAGTATCTGATTGGAATATCTACTATAACTTTTCAAACTTCCCACATCTGCAATCTCTCTCTTGTCTTGTCTTTTATTCTTTTTTTTTCTTTTTCTTTTTTTTTTCACACTCCTCTTTTTATTACTATTTTTTTCTTTTTCTTTTGTAACAACCATTGGCATTTTTTTTAATTTTTTTTCATGCTTTTTTTTTCTTTTTTCTTTTTTTTTTTCTTTTTTTTTTCTTCATTTTTTTCTTTGCCAACTTTCCCTTATTCACACTACCAAACTTCTTGTCAAGATAACGCATCCCAATCACTCCTAAATAAAGTACTGAGGCTTGAACTCTAATTTCGAGTTAGGTATTGACTTTAGGATTGTGAAGACAAGGAAAATATGATAAGCTCAAGAGGTGAAGTAAAAGAATAGAATAGAGGTAGGCCAAGGCTATATTATACGTGTATGGTCAAAAGATAGCCTAAATCATCTTCTAAGTTCATTAGGATTATTCATTTCAGTAAATTCAAGAGCTCTAAATTTGGTAAATCCTGAACGTTCTCTTCTAGTGATCAGTCAAAGTGAAGAAGAAAAATGAGACTTACAACGAATGAATACGCTTTTCAAAAAGTAAGAGTAATTTTATAAAACCCTCAAAAATAAAGAATGGCACAAAAGCTCACTTGGGTTATTAGTCTCCACTACAGTCTCTCAAGACACCTAAATTATGATTACTAATCCATTTTAGCTAAGTACAAGGTTGTCACAACGTGCTCAAAGTTGTTTGAAGATTAAAAAGCATAAAACATACTATAACTAAGATAGTAAACAAACTACCATAGTGTATCACATACTAATAACATACAGAAAATAACAATGCCTCATAACTGACTACATTTACTATGAGAGAAATACAAGAACCATTTAATTATATTTAAAAATATATATATTAAAAATTTTAAAATTTTTACAATTTTTAATTTACTGAGTTACATGTTGCTAAGCAGGTGTATTGACATTAAAGTATAAAAAGAAAGAAACGAGGCATGCAATGACTCACTCCCCCCAACTTAAACTAAACATTGTCCCCAATGTTCTAAACTAAGCACATGGACATGTAAAGTAAAGAGAGAGAAGGAAGGATGTTACCTCGAGGCATTAATATCCAAAAAAAAAAAAATTCAAGTTACCTGCAAAATCATTAGTAGCAACAAGAAAAATAGAGAATATAATAGAATTACTCATTAAATGAATCCGGTTAATCAAGATTTTTATCATAGAGTAATAACCAAAAATTTTGAGGATCTTCCCAATGAAATAATTTAATAGTGAAAAGAATGTAGGGATCCTCATAAATATGCAACTCCCCCCAACTAATGTCAGGCTCAAGGTCAGAGGAGATGATGGAAAACCTATGGCTTCCAAATTTGTTGGGCATAGTTATAAGAGGAATACCACACTTTTTAGGAATTATATGCAAGGAAAGATCTTTGGTGTTGGTATTTTCTATAACAGCCTCTATTTGTTTATTATCAAAAACAGGCGGAGGCCATGGTTCAATAAAAGGGGTAGGGTCTAAGTGATGTTCTAATGAAGCTTTACTACCCTCCTCTTGTTCTAGAACAGAATCTATAGAGATATGATCATAGGAATTGGATTTCTGTTCTATGTAAATAGTTTTGGACTGCACTTGGATAAAGCTATCTATTTGGGCCTCAATATCTTTATCAGTCAAGAAGGTTAAGCAGTCTAGAAGATTACTAGCTTCTTGTTGAAGTTTAAGATCATCTAATGTGGGCCCAATATTTTCCAAGTCTTCTCCCAATGAATTTTGAAAGTTAAAATTTTGTGAAGAAAATGTGCTAGAATCCTTACCATCCTCTTCCATAACACATTCTATTTGTTCAATAGTGGGGTACACATAACTTTCAAGCTCGGGATGAGAGCTTTGAATAATAGAGAGGATAGGTGATGGGAAACTTGGTGACACCACCTCTTCGGCCGAAAGAGGTGAGGGTTCATGAATATCACATGAATCTAAACAGGATTTAGATTTTTCAATTATGTCCTCTCTAGGGTCACTATCAAAAGTAGGGGTAGAGTCAACATGGGACTCATCCTTTCCTAATTGCGTGTAATCACCTAAACTCTCATCATCTTTTATAACCTCATTCTCATCCTTGTAACTTTCCTCACTATATATGTCATCTATAGAGGTGCCCTGGACAAAGAGATTGTGCAACTTTATCAAGGCAGTGAAGGAGTTGGTGTCTGGGGTTGCATATTGAGGAGAAGATGGTTCTACAACTTCATGCTCAACAGTTTGGTTTTTGAGTTCTTGTTGGGTTGTCACTTTCTCGAATGAGTTGTTAACCTTATTCGGTATAAACCCGTCATTGTCCTCTAATTCCATTCCATTGTTAGTGTCTTGAAATTTAGGTTGTAGTGTTCAAGGACTGGTATAGTCTTCTAAAGGTTGGCTAGCATATGCTTGTTGATATCTAGTTTCTAATTTATCTAGTGCACTATCTAACCTTTTCATTTCACTAAGCAGCAATTTTAACATACCATTATCCTCAACTTGGTTATTCTCCTCATTATTACTATATGAAGTTTCGCCCCATTGTTGTTGGTAGTAATTCCCATCCCATTGTGTTTGTGGACAAGACTCGCCAAAGGGAAAGTCTTGGTGCATTTGGTAATCGTGGGAACTACTACTATATCCTATATTATTTTGGTTATCGCCCCATTGCGGTTGATAGAACTCTTCATGTGGAGGTTCTTGATACGTTTGATAATACGGGGGACTACAACTATCATTTTCCCATTGTGGTGGTTGGTAGCACTCGGGTTGATAATATGCGTCATATGTGGGTGCTTGCCAACTTTGGGGATAGGTTTCATTACTGAAGGTGTATCTATACGTGGTGTTTATGTTGTATGGAGGATAATATGGACAAGACATATTCACTCAAAATTTTTAAACAATAGGAATTTTACTTATTTATTTTTTTATCTTGTGAGAGAAAAAGTCCAAAAGTTTTAATTTTTTTTATTTTTTTTTGTTGAAGTAAGAAAAATTGGAGATAACTTAGTAAAATCCTAACCTAGTTGCCTTCCCCAGCAACGGCGCCAAAAACTTGACACGACTAAATAGTTGTGCGCTCTTGTGCAACACCCAAGTGTAGGTGATCGTGCAAGTAATATAGTACTGGAAGTCCAGGTCGATCCCACAGGGAAGGAATAAGGAGAATGTCTACTAAGTTATAACCTAAAGAAAAAGAAAATAAGAATGAATGATTGGAAGTGTACTAAAAAATCCTAATTAATTAAATTAAACTAAATAATAAATTAAAACTTATAGAAACATAATTAATGAAACAGATAAACTAAAGGTGTTGGAAACACGTGAATCCACATTGATCCTAACCATCTACCATGCACAGTCGTTAACGTTCTATGGAGTTCATTCCTTTTCAGCATTCCGTATTTTTCTAAAGATAAATAATCAACAGCCCTTTCATGACCGGGACTACATCATCATAGTTGATTTAAAATACTTGGAAGACGGTTTAAAACAATGGTTATTACTTGCACTCTAAATGGTGTTAGCATTCAAAGTGGTTTTCAAAAGTCATTGAAGAAAATAGTCTTAAGGCTTTAAGTTTTAAAAACAGTTGTGACAAACTGAGCTTATAGGGACAATTTGATGACAGATTTCTAAAACAGAAAGTCATGGAATACTTAAAATAATCATCTCAGGAATTAGCAAGTTCGATCGATCGAAGTGCTCTCGATCGATCGAACATCATCATCCTTCAATCAATCGAAATGTCCTCTGATTCGATCGATCGAAATACCTTCGATCGATCGAGCCTAGGTTTTCTATAGATTGCATGGAAGAGGTTGGGAATCAATGTTTCATCACATATTCCCAACGTCTAAACTACGAAAACATAATAAAACTAGTGCAGAAACAGTAAAATAAAACAATCATAACAACTATAATAATAAACTATCAAATACGATAAAGGAACAGAAAACCTGGAAATCATCTGAAATAAATTTGTACTAATCTTGAACTAAACTTTAATCTTCAATAAATCAATGGAAAAGAGGAAGAAAAACAAGAATCTAACCTAATCTACTCCTAATCTAACCCTAAAACTACCCTAAACTGCTGTTTTTCGCGTTCTGGAGCGTCCTCCCTTCATCTGGCGTCAAAACGACTTATATGTAGGGTTCCTGCAGAGTTTACGCAACTTTTGGATGAAAATAAAGTTTGATCGATCGAGCTTAGTTCGATTGATCAAAGTTTCAATCAATTGAACTCTGCTCAAGGGCTTGAACTTCTATGATTTTGACATCTCTGCGCACCGATGGGAGAATGGCCATAACATTTCACTCGGACCTCGGATTGACCTTCTGTTTGCGGCCACGCGACCGTAACTCAAAGATCTACATTTTGTATTTCTAGAAAAATATTCCAAATCGGAATTCTTCATTGTCAAAATTGGCATTTTCTCAGCTGCTTCCGTTGTTCTATCCACCAGAATCACTTTTCTTTAGCTTTACTTCATTGATTTGCATTCTAATACCTATAAAACAATGCATAAACATATGTTTAAGCATTAACACAATAAAAAGAATATTGTTATTAGAATGCACCTAACTGTAGGGACTTTGGGGATAAAAGTATGCATAAAGGACCATGTATTACGCTAAAAATATGCACTTTTCACCTCGAATCAATTATATATAAAAAAAATACAAAAGTATAGTGAAATTACAGGGTAATGATGCCCAAAATTGGTAAGATAAACTAGAGCAGTTTAAGGAGAGAGATATAGTAAGAGACTAGTATTTTGTAAGTGGTTCGACCCTGTTAATAAAGGAACCTACGTCCACGTATGTGTCTGAGTACTTCCACTATATGAAATAAAACTACTACAGGGACCTTGGTGATCTAATAATGGTGATTAAAACTACCAAGGTTCGATCGTAGAGGATGGCATTTAGAATTTCTTGGGAGAGGCTAGACATGTAGTGTATTTCTCTTGGTAAGATTTAGATTGGGATCCCCTTTAATGGGGGTGAGTGGTCTCTTTTATAGATACAAGAGACCTAATCATACAAGGAATTGTAGTCCTTTTGGGAAACTATTGACAACCTTAATGGTAGCTGCATATTCGGATGGTTTCCTATTTTGATTAGGAAACTATTTATGCGTATCTGGAAGATTTTCTAACTGTATTAGGAAACTACTAAAGTCCAAGCTATTTGGGATGCGTCCCTAGGTGAACAAGTAGTTCCCGAGCGATATTGTCACTGTGTAGAACCGCTCGGGGTAGGTCACTGAGAATCGCTTGGTCATAGAGAATAACCAATTTTGAGCTTATTAGTTGCCCCTCATTTCCAAGGTTGGCTTGATGCTATATTGAGTCAAGTTTGGAAATATGTTTGATGCCGCTTGCCATTATCTGAGTGCTCGGGAATAGGCTAAGAGTTGAGACTCAGCCTAATTCGGAGTCTTTTAAATAGGATGGTCATCTTCTGCCCGTAAACCTTCGTCAACGTTATGGGTAAAAGAATTTTACCATGGTAGAATAGCCGACATAAAGCGTATTGCTTCAGGGTCCTTTTATGTTAACTCCCCAAGATTGTTGTCTTCCGCCCAGCCAGCTTTCCTCAAGACTGTAGGGAGAAGAGCTTCACCATGTTGGAAAAAACGACCTAAAGCGTGTTGCTTTAAGGTCTTTTTGCTCCTCTATCGTGGCTAACTTAAGAGGTTTTAGTCACCTCTATCGTCATTTTGGACCTAAGAGGAGGCCCAAAATGTATGGATTTTATGTATTTATTTTACTCCTCTATCGTGGGCCAACCTTAGAGGATTTCCTCTATCGTCAATTTGGACCTAAGTGGAGTCGGTGGCTCTGAGTATTGTAGGCACTCGTGTTGTCTAAGAGTTTTACTTAGTTAACCCCAAGGTCTGTAAATTCTCAGTGTGACCTCCTATAGTTTTTATACCCTCTTTCTCCCCAAGCTTTTGTTGAGGTGGGCATTGTAAGAACAATTACTGTAGGTGATCGACCTAGAACGTTGGTAGTTCTAGGATATTTTGATGCCTTGGGCGTGATCCCAAGGTCTTCTGATGCCTCAGGTGTGGTTCCGAGGTCTTTTACCAACTGCATAACATTGGTCTTTGGTTGCCTCAGGGTTGAGCCTGAGGTCTTTTTAGCATCTCGGGAGTTAAACCTGAGGTCTTTTTTGTATGCTTCAGGGATCAACGAGGAGTTGATAGGCGATCTGAATCTTTATAGGGGCCCTTTGGCAGTCTGAGCTCCTGTCTACTCTAAGCTGGAGGCAATGTTGGGATCACTGGATCCTGATTGCTGCGAACTGGGGGTTGGGTCGGGGCTGCCAGACCTAGACCGATGTGAACTGGGGGTCAGGTCAGGGCTGCCAGACTTGGATCGCTGTGAACTGGAGGTCAGGTCGGGACTGCCGGACCCGGCTTGTTGTAAACTGAAGGAACTGCTAGAACTATCGGGCTTCTTTGCGTTGCTCGCCTCGGGCTGATCTCGCTTCCGCATATTTTTTGCTGGCTCGTAGATTACATGTCCGGGGCCTTTGGTCTTTAGAAATTCTTCAATGTCAATATACTTTCCGACCATCTCTGCGAGTTCAACCAAGGTTTCCGGTCAGTTTTTGTAAAACGATGTGGTGCACTTATGTTGAACTCCCGAGCAAAAGGCTGTAATTGCGATGGTTTCATCAAGATCATAGATCCCGAGCTTCTCCTGGTTGAACCAGTCGATGAACTCCTTGAGGGGCTCATAATTCCTTTACCTGACAGTCAGCAACTGTATGTCAGGCTTTGGCCGTTCATGCATACCGATGAACTGGTTAATGAATTGCTTTCTTAGTTGCTTAAAATCTTTGACTGATCAGGGTTTCAGGGAGTGGAACCATCGCGCGGCCGAGCCTTTCAAAGTGCTAAGGAAGGCCAGGCAATACAGTTCGTCTGTGTTGGTGGCCAGAGCCATCTGAGCCTTGTAGGTCCAGACATGATCGACCGGGCTTCCAGAGTTGTAAGAATCTAGACGAGGCTGTTTAAATTTGCATAGGATGGCAAAACTCGTGATCTGGCTGGAGAACGGTGACTCGGCCTCGGTGTTGGCGTAACTCTGAGTAGGGTTTTGGCAGAGCTTTTTGGCCATTCCATCGATTTGTTTCTCTAAATCCTTGATGCGAGCCACCACACTTTCCCGACCGGTATCCGAGACGTAGGTCGGGTCAGTGGAAGAGGCTTCCTTTTCATGGCGGTGTGTTATCCTCTGGGATTAGGCTTGACTATGACTCCAGTTGATCGTGTGCCTAAGGTTACTTCAACTCTTAATCGAGCGACCCTGGACCGATTCCCGAGCCATATGCTCCTACCTCTCCTCTCGGGCAGCATGCCTACCTTTGATGTATGTGGCGTCCTCCTTGCGGGAAGGGTTGGCTCGGGTACGTTGCTTGGTCAAGATCGGTTCCCGACCATGCACAACGTTCTCGGGTTATTTCCCGGCCACTAAAGGATTGCTTCGTTGGGCCAGTAGGGCTTCGATCTGCTACTGGATTTGGTGTTGGCCCTCCGGAAGCTGGACTAGGGTTACGGTGATCTGCTCAGGTGTTAGGACAATTATAGCCGGTGCTGGGGTCGGTGGGAAGTACCGATCGGCATGCTGTGTAGTCTTCTTCAGAGGCATAACTATCAGTCGATTCATTTCTGGAAAACTGTCGTTTCCCACAGACGACACCAAGCTGATGGATGCCAAAAATTGGTAAGATAAACTAGAGCAGTTTAGGGAGATAGAGATACTAAGAGGCTAGCTTTTTTGTATATGATTCTTCCCTATTAATGAAGGAACCTACGTCCACATGTGTGTCTGAGCATGTCCACTATATGAAATAAAACTACTACAGGGACCTTGGTGATCCAACAATGGTGATTGGAATTACCAAGGGTCGGCCGTATAGGATGGCGAGGATTTTTTGGGAGAGGCTAGACAATGTAGTGTATTTCTCTTGGTATGATTTAGATTGGGTTCCCCTCTAATAAGGGTGAGTGGTCTCTTTTATAGATACAAGAGACCTACTCATACAAGGAATTCTAGTCCGTTTAGGAAACTATTGACAATCTTAATGGTAGCTGCATATTCAGATGGTTTCCTATTCTGATTAGGAAACTATTTATGAGTATTTGGAAGATTTCCTAACTGGATTAGGAAACTGCTGGGGTCCAAGCTGTTTGGGATGCGTCCCTAGGCGAACCAGTGGTTCCTGAGCAGTATTGTCACTGTGTAGAACCGCTCGGGGTAGGTCACTGAGAACCGCCCGGTTATAGAGAAGAGCCAATTATGGGCGTATCACAGGGTATTATAGGACATCATCCTAAATTCAACGTAGGATATTGAGATACACTTCAAAATAGTTGTCTTCTATTAAACAATGTTGTCAAATTCAGTGTATTCATGGATACCTCTACTTACTACAGGAGCGATTCCCTTAGGATGGTCAGTCTTATCATTTTCCCAAAATCTTAAGGGGGTTACATCGATATCATAAAATTTTTGCCTCTGCCACATGAGATTCTACCATAAATGGCTTCTTATCAGCCTCTATGATTTCTAGTTCGCCCTCTTCCTCATTCCAGAAAATTAAACACTGGCGTAGAGTAGAGGGTACACACCACGCGGTGTGAATCCAATCTTGACTCAATAGGGCATTGTAGTGTGAAGTGGTATTGACCACAAATATTGCTATTAAGGCAGTTCTACTCCCAATTGATACAGTGATTAGGATTACTCCCTTTGGTTGGACTGATGCTGTAGAAAAACCCACTATTGTCACATTAGTGTTAATGAGATCATCACTAGTTTTGTCCAATTTTTTAAGCATATGTGAAGGCAATAAATTAACAGAAGCCCCATTATCCACAAGGACTTTGGACATTGGGACACTATTAACATTGGCCTTGACATATAATGGCCTTAGTTGTCTAGCCATTCCATCATTTGGCTTATCAAACATAATAGCCATCTTCTATTTTGAGTCTAAAATTGCTATGTTTTGGATTGCTGGCTCAAGTGCTTGTGCCACTTCAGTGATGTGCACCATGGGTTCTGACTCATCATTGACGTCTCCTTCTAGGCCTGCCATTCTTATGTCACAAAAGCATACGACATGGTATATACCATGTTGTCATAAAGACAAAGTAATGATTTTCCTAGTCGAAAAATTTCGTTGTCTGAGAGGCTACTAGAATTGTCGTCTCTTGACCATTCTGAATCCACTAAATTTACTGGGTGTTCCGTATCATCCTAGACTTGGCTGTCAATAGGGATTGCATCATCCTGTAGCATCACTCCAAATTCTGACACGTCAAGGTTTTCTTGGTTTCCGGACTAGTGATGAACCGTCTCTAAATTTTCTTGACCCCCTTGCTCATCGAATTCTAACAAGTCATCACCTACTTCTATGGTAGCTAAGTTCTTGTCACTATCATCTTGATTTTCAGGCTTTGCCTCAGCTTTTCTTACCCATTGATATGATCTGCCCTCGAACCTTCTCATGAATGATTGTTACTTCTTATAGGCAGCCTTTTTACGCAGCACGCATCTCTTCTGAGTCTGAGTCAAAAAGGGTAGATCATGGTACTGAGGAAATTTAGGATGTTGAATATACATCCAATGTCCATCGTATGGTACAAGAGGAGTACCATCCTTGGCTTGGTGTTTGGATTAAGTACTGGTTCTGACATTCTTTTTTGACCTTGGCTAGCTAGGCATTTAAACTTGGTCTGTTTGTTAGAGTTCTTGGTATAACCAGGCTTGTTATACTTGTCTGCTAGGGACATCCTTGCCCCTTTGCCTTTTTCAGACTTATTGTTGTTCAACCTAAAATCCCCCTGATCATTGAACCACCTTGCACTAACTATTTTCTACCCCTGATATTCTTTCATTATTCCCAACATCATGAGTTTGGTTTCAAAGTAGTACTGCCAAAACCTCTACGCAATTAATATAGAGGACTGGTTGTTCACTCGCTTCTGCCAACTCATGCAATGACCGTCTTGACATTACATACGAATCATAGGGATTGGTAGCATGGAAGTAAACCCCTGCCCTTGTCTCGAATGGTGGTGCATCCGAACTTAACCCTTTGGGCTTTTAAATCACACTTTTCATTTTTTTTACCAATGGAGGAAGAAACTTGATCGTATGATTTCGATCTAGTTGGCCTTGTCATATTGGTAAAATCTGCTGAAACCCTATTGACATGTGCCTCAGCCACGAACGGGTTCTTGTCGACCTGTTGACCAGGCTTATCAGCAGGGAATTCTACATTCCCATTTTTAATCCATTTTTATATGGACTCCTGAAACATTGTACAGCTATTTTTACGACAAGTCCATTTATTTTGCCATTTGTAATAGGTTTTACCTTTAAGTTCTTCATTTGTTAGCAAAGTATGTGTCAATTTGATTTTCTTTTCCTTAACTAACCAATCAAAGATCATATCAGATCTAGTGATAACGAAGTCATATTTCTTACCAGGCTTAAGTCTGGTTAGCGGGGTTCATTCCTTGAATCCAAAGAGGTTTATGCAGGACATTACATGTAAATGGCTTTTGAGCAGTTATTGTGGCAGCAACACATTCATGTTCATTCTCATTATCTTCATCAGCTTGATCATCATCCTCAATTTCGACCAGATGTGCAGGCTAATGATGTCCTTTATAATGCACTCCCCTTATATTGTTTTTCTTTTGATTTTCCTCATCTACTTCACATATCGCACCACAACATCAACCACATGGCACAAATCTGTGAATTGTTGACCTACAAACTGCATAATAAGTGTGGACTTCAAATTGTCTACAGCTAGACGCACATATAATTCTTCTGGTAGCCTGGCGCTACACTTATTCCGAGCAGATTTGAACCTAGAAATATATGCTTCTACGTTTTCTCCTGCACTCTATTTCAGTCTGGCCAAATCAGCGATAGTCACATCCAAGTCAGTCTGATAGAACTGACTATGGAAGATTCTTTCCATATCTTACCAAGCTTGGACTGAGCTTATGGGAAGGTTCATGTACCAAGTAAAGGCAGGTCTGGTGAATGAGTAAGCGATAATCTTAATTTCAACATGTCATTATGAGAAACTTTCCCACATTATGCAGTGAAACGTGCAATGTGCTCTAGTATAGTCTGCCTATCTCCACCAGAGAACAGAGTGAACTCAGGTATCCTGTAATACCTTGGGAATTCAAACATTCGGTCACTAAAGTATGGGCAAGGCTTTTTATATTGATGATGGATAGGTGCCCTAAATACTGCCCCAAACTGTTCCCTCAATTGGTCATTTACTTGTTCCCTAACTTGCCCATGAACCTATTCTCTGATAGCTTCTTCCATCTCGTCCCTATTCATTCCCATGAAAATGTGATCATGAAAATCATGCTGATAGGGATTACGTACCTCATTACCGGCAGGCTGATGCCCTGGAAAACCTGGTAAAGGTACCTGTAATGGCTTTCCATTATGCATCAAGGGTTGTTGGAATTGAACCCCTCGCTGTGCCACTGGTTATTTATGCCCCCCAGTCTGCGCTGCTGGCTGATGATGCCTCCCAGCATGTGCTACTGGGTGATGAAAGTGTCCCCCAGTTTGATACACTTAAGAGCGAGGTAAGCTTGTCATGTGAACACCTGACTAAGCAGCTTACCCCGCATTCGGCACCACTGGTTACGTAGGTGGACCCTAGTGGGAATGCAGACATTTGAGGCTGAGTACTCTCATGACACACAGTCTGATTACCTGGTACCATCATTTATCGCACTTGGAAACTATTCTAGGAGCTTGTATTAGAACCAGTTAATCCTCGTTGACTATCACGAGGTCATGTACCTTGACCAATCTGGTTTGAAACTGGTTGTTTACTGGAACTTGATGCATGGTCAATCATTCTAGAATCAGGTTGAGTAAGGAAGCCAAGAACTGCAGGACAGTCAAGGAGCTTAACATAACCATAACTCAGCTGTGCAGCCTGATTGATGGGGACCTGTATAGGTTCCTTCTGGGAACTAGTCTTCAAGGATGATGCTGGACCCAATTTCTCTGTCATGTACGAAACTTGATGGTTAATACTCTCAGTAATTTAGACACCCATCTTTTGCATCATATTTGTGAATGCTTTCGCAATCATGGATGCTTGTTGCAAGTTGGCTTGGAGCCAATTGTGTAGTGCACTATCCAGACTGAACGCACTGCTGCTGTGTACTCTTTTAGAGCCTGCTAATCTGGACAAACAACAGCGACTTCGACCTCTTCGGGCTATGGTTGCAGTGATTCATGGCTGCCACTATAAGATTGATCACTAGTGTTGCCATGGACTCCTTCTTCAATATTTTCTTCCATAGTTGGTGCATCCAGCTCTGTCTTCGACCTCATCGAGCTACTATCTCTTTATCCTTCATCAAATTCATCCTCAGTGGCATGATGAACTACCAAATTTCTCACAGTGTCCCAAAATTGGGTGTGCCAAAAATTGTATAGTTGAGAAATATGTCATTACGAGAGTGCGGGCATGCCAGACAAATGTCCTCTTAAAATGTGAACAATTTGACAAATCAGACGAGTGAAGAGACAGAGGAACAAGATCTCCTCAAATAGGTTTAGGTTGCTTAAACCAAAGATTAAAGACTTAGAGTATGAGAAATACCGAGATTAGAATTAAAGACTTAACAGAGATAGATTTCTATTAAATCTCTTACAAACAGGGTTCAATCAGAAGTGGTAATCACGTCTTCTTAATGGAGTTTGACTATGAATCTACTCCTAAAATAGGTAAGTAAATTGGAATTGAAAAACAAAAGAAAGGTACAGTGCAAAAAATACAAAAATGCTAAGTGTTCTTGTTGATCGGGGATTCTTTCTGTCTTCCATTATGTTTCCTTATGTAGATCGCAGAGACCATAACCGTTGCCTAGCAGATGAGTAACCACCCACTATCTCCATAATTTGGGAATAATGGGCCTCGTTCATGATTGTACCTATCACGAGCCCTGCGCCACACGTGTCATTGATCTGCTCCAACAGAATTGCCAATAACTGCTCTGCAATTGACGTGACATACTCCCTAGGTTATAGCATTTGTTGTGTGACATCAGCCTGCTCTTCCTATCAGTCTACTTTCCCGTACATTCCACTTATAATTTTCGTTAGATTTAGTGGGTCCACTTTAATTTTTATTTTATGGTACAAATAATATATATGTGCATATATTTGTATATATAAACACAAAATCTATACTAATATAGAAAGAGAATGGAAGGAGTGCAAAAAGAAATTTCTCACACCTATAATTACAATAATACTTACATAATTTCCTAATGAAAATAATTTCATAAAGTATTAAAATGTAATTTCAAAAGATAATTTTAAAAAATAATTTCTCTCAACTACCCACCCCCTCTTCGCCCTCACATAGTGAGTGGCACTCCTCTAGTATATACAAAAATGATATTTTATAAAAGACAAAAGGGTAATGTGATAATTCGATTTAACAAAAGAGAAATTTGCAACAACCATAAGGGTAATTTGCTTATTCAATTTATAATTGTACACACTTTAAACAGTAATTTGTAATTCGATTTAACAAAAGAGTAATTTGCAAAAGGCATAAGGATAATTTGGTTTTTCAATATATGTATCATAATAGAATAAAATAATATACAAGTATACGCACACACAAACAAGGGTAATTTAAAAAAGGGAAAAGGAATTTTGATAATTCCAATTAACGTGATTTGTAATTGGGCACACTTGAAACTTTAATACTCTTTTTCTTTAATAATATATTTAATATATATCTAATAAAAATAATATATGCATATATATATATATACACAAGGGTGATTTACAAAAGCCAAAAATATAATTTAGTAAATCAACTTATTATTCTACACACTCTAAATACATAAATAATAAAAATAAGGGTAAAAAGCATTTTGCCCCCTTAAACTATACACGCTTTTGCAATTTGCACCCCGAACTTTAAAAAGTTGCAATGTCCCCCCTGAACTATCTTCAGGGTAGCAATGTCCCCCCTGAACTTCAAAAAATTGAAATGTCCCCCCTGAACTATTGTCTGTGTTGCAATGTCCCCCTTGAACTATCTTTCGTGTTGCAATGTCAACCCTGCCATCACATTCCGTCAAAAAAAGTGATAAAATTTGCTCGTGTGGGACGCACATGCTAAATTTCAAAGGCATTTATGACATTTTACTGTCCCCATCTAAATTAACAATCATAAAACTTAGGGCAAATTACAGTCTAGTCCATCAAATTATATACATGTTTTCAATTGGATCCATAAACTATTTTATTTTTCAATTGGTTCCTTGAACTTCAAAAATTCATTCAATCAGACCCAAATTCTGACACTGTTAGCTTAAATTATTAGAAATTGTCACGTATGTTGCACGTAATGCTTACCTGTTACATGCTAGGTTAAGAAAAACATGGAAGATTGTGAATAGTACAAAAAATCACATTCAATCAGATCCAAAATCGCGTTTAATCAAATTCGAAAACACATTCGACTAGATCCAAAATCACATTCAATCATACCAAAAATCGCATAATTTTTTAGCCATTCACAATCTCACGTGCTTGTCTTAACGTAACATGTGATAGGTAAGCATTACGCGCAACGTAAGTGACAATATCTAATAATTTAAGCTAACAGTGTCAGAATTTGGGTCTGATTGAATGATTTTTAGAAGTTCAAGGACCCAATTGAAAAAAAAAATAGTTTATGGACCTAATTGAAAACAGGTGTATAGTATGATGGACTAAAGTGTAATTTTCCCAAATTTTTATGATTGTTAATTTAGATGGGGATAGTAAAATGTCATAAATGCCTTTGAAATTTAGCATGTGCGTCCCACATGAGCAAATTCCATCACATTTCTTGAGGGAATGTGATGGCAGGGTTGACATTGCAACACAAAAGATAGTTCAGGGGGGACATTGCAACACAGACGATAGTTCAAGGGGGACATTTCAACTTTTTGAAGTTCAGGGGGGACATTGCAACCCTGAAGATAGTTCAGGGGGGACATTGCAACTTTTTAAAGTTCGGGGTGTAAATTGCAAAAACGTGTATAGTTTGAGGGGGCAAAATGCCTTTTACCCTAAAAATAAATTATACCATATATACACATATATATACAAAAGGGTAATTTACAAAAAGCACAAAGGCAATTTAATTTAATATATAATTGTACACACTTTAAACTTTAACAAAATGTTACAAAAGGCCAAATTGTAATTTTATATAATAAAATCATATATGTATATGTACACACACAAGGGCAATTACAAAGCACAAATGGGTAATTTGGAAATTCAATTTAACAAAGTGGTAGTTTGTTAATTCAATATATAATTGTACTCGCTTTAAATACATAAATAATAATAATAATAAATCATAATACGTATATATAAATACATATGTAGAAAATGATAATTTACAAATTTAACTTAAGACTTGTTTGGTAATTCAAAGATTCATTAAAAGATGTCTTACGACTCAAACATGTCTTGCCAAACAACCCTTAATTTACAAAAGTTTAAGGCTTGTTTGGTAATTCAAAGATTCCTTGAAAAATGATTTAAGGTTCGAACAAATATTGTCAAACAAGCCTTAAGTTACTATTGGATAGTATCTTATAGATTTAATGTGCCAATATTAACTTAACGTGTAATGTGCCAATAGTAAGTTAAGGCTTGTTTGGTAATTTAAAGGTTTCTTGAAAGATGTCTTAATGCTCATACAAGCCTTGCTAAACAGGCCTCAATATTGGCACATTACATAAATTAATGTGATGTGGGGTCCGCAGTGGACCCCGCTGTACTACTAGAAGAGAGATAGAGTGTGTTAGTAAGTATTTGTGGATGTTGTTAGTGCCCCTAGCATTGCCCTTTAATATTTTATCACTTAGCACTTCAGCTAACCGAAACCGGCGGGTAAAGATTCACCACAAACCCAGTGGGTAATAGCTATACAAACATTAGTAGTACTATTCATTCGGTAAAATCGTGTGTTTGTGTTGCTAAGCATTTGATTTTCTTTTTTAATATAATAATAAGTGTAATAACTTGCAATATTGCAGGTAGGAAATCATTTATATGGGTTGGGCCAAGGCCTGTGGTACATATCATGGATCCTGAACTCATAAAAGAGATATTGTCAAAGAGTGTTCTGTTTCCAAAGCCGAAGGGAAATCCACTGACCGATTTGCTAGCTACTGGACTTATAAACTACGAAGGTGATAAATGGGCCAAACATAGAAAAATTATCAATCCTGCTTTCCATCTTGAGAAGCTCAAGGTAATCAATATTGCTCCTCATCTTTCATTTTCTCATGACTTCCTTTCCTTTAATTTTTTTTTTTTTTTTTTTTTTTTGCATGTATACCATTTATGTATGTTTACGTAGAGGATCAGGCGCGGACTTCAAAAAAGGGGTTTGGGACGGACTTGCTTTTAGCGGCGAAAAAATTTGTCGCTAAAAATAGCACCTTTAGCGACGTCTTTTTCGTCGCTAAAAGCGAGTCCGTCCCAAATCACTTTTTTTGAAGTCCGCTTAAGATCCACACTGTGTATGTTTATAATCCCTGGCTAATTAAACAAAACAAGTCCATAAATATGTTTTAAAAGTTATGTAAAATTTCACTTAACTTTTATAACGTATGAACTTTTCACTTAAAAAAAAAAAAGGGGGGGAGGAGGGGGGTTTTGGAGCTAACATTAAAAAAGTCTATTTTAAAATAGTTTTGACTAAATTTTCCTTTGTATTATAGCATATGGTACCTGCCTTTCATTCAAGTTGTAGTGAGATGATAAGTGAGTGGGAGAAGATGGTGTCAGTTAAGGGTACAACATGTGATGTGGATGTGTGGCCTTATCTTCAAGCTTTGGCTAGCGATGCGATTTCACGTACAGCATTTGGTAGTAGCTATCAACAAGGAAAAAAGATATTTGAACTTCAAAAGGAACAAGCTGAGCTTGCAATCCAAGCTTCGCTCACGATTTACTTACCAGGATGGAGGTACATACTATAGTTGTTTCAAGTTCCACAATATTAATTGTCCTTGGTACGACATTTTATTTTTATTTTTTTATATTTTTTTTCTACTGCATTTTGTTTCTGTATAGATTTGTTGAGTCATTGTTTATTTATGTAGATATCTGCATACCTTAATGTAACTATTTAATTCCGAAAAGTATTTTAGCTATATTAGATAACGAAATGAAATGAATGAAATCAGATAGGGCTGCGAATAGGATAACTTAGTAAGTTGCTAACTAGGCTAGGTCAAATGTCTAGTGAACTTTACATTTAATAGAAATTGGGTAAAAGTCCATCAGCTTGGATTATTTAGTATTAAAAAAATTCCATGATTAGTGAAACTTAATCAAATCAAATTCTCGTATTACAAATTTCACATAACTAATTATATGAAAAATTCTGTTGAGGTACCTTTTGTTAAAATAAAACAGGATGGACCTAAGACCAATAAGTCTATTTTATAGTATTTTACTATGATTACTTAAAATTGGAATGTGATGACGCTTGGACGAGCCATAGTAAAACGGGACCTTGTCGCGAGCTTGAATGTCTTATATTCTCCACTCTCATTGACATCACCTACACTTAAATGAAGTGTGTCTTTTGTGGGTGAATGCCCTTGAAATTCTTGCCCTACTATTATATCGAAAACTGAATTTGTACTCTACTATGTGTAAACTTTTGTTAGTGTAGTGCGAAAATATATCAATCACAAGAACATAGTATTTTTATGTGAAAAACCCCAATATGGGTAAAAACCACATCTACAGCTAATTTCCACTATGAACAAAATAACAACACTTACAACGAGTTTAGACCTAACTAGTGTCGCACTGAATCACTGTCTTGAATCACTCGATGCTTTGCTTGTACTCTCTCTTTGTCCTGGAATAGCCTCTCACAACTTCTTGAACAGCCTAGGTGTTGCACCGATCGCAGCGTCACAAACGAGTCACCCATGATGAAAACTAACCCTTTTTTGGTGTAAAAGAATTACCTAGGGTTATTAATAACGAATCTAGAAGAGCTTTTAGAGTGCTACAATATTCCTGTGAAGGCAGTGTAATTCTCCTCAATGGCATTCTTCTTGTCCTTTCTTCAATTTGTTCGGACACTTATAGACCATATGTCCAGATCCACCACATTCATAGCAATGGGTGGATGCTAAACTTTTAGAATTTTTACCATTTCGCCCATCGATCATGTACTCCTTACCTCCTTTTAAGTTCTTGCCCTTATCATTTTTCTTTTCAAAACGTTCTTTAAAATTTTCTTAATCTTTTGAAATTTTTTTTAGCAAAAATGACAAGCTATTCTTCATCAACTCAAATGTTCTTTAAAATTTTCTTAATCTTTTGAATTTTTTTAGCAAAAATGACAAGTTATACTTCATCAACTCTAGTTTCGTTTTTGGAATTTGTTTCAGTTTTATCTTCCTTGATAGTCTTAAAGGTGATTCCTTTAAACTTTCTATTTTGCAAATATGAGTGGAAAGGTTTGGAGTGATCCACATTGTTCAGCTACCTTCAAAGAATCAATGTCTTTGATTTCTTCTATAGCTGTAACCTTAGTTGTGAATCTTTAAGGAAAGGATCTAAGGATTTTCTCTACAACCATAGCCTCAGGAATATTTTTGCCTAAATTAGTTCAGTGATTTACAATTTCCCAAAGCTTTGCAAAAAAATCATTCAACGTCTCACTTTCTTCCAAACGAATCGATTCAAACTTAGATGTAAGCATCTGAAGTTTAAATTTTATAATGGTTCTATTTCCCTCATAAGTAGTCACTAACATATCCCATGCTTCCTTAAGTGGTTTAATAGGTAATTATGTGGTTAAACTCACTAATAGTAGCAGCATTAGAAATAGCATTTGAACCTCTAGTGTTATAGCCACACAATTCTCATTTAGTAGCATCCCATAATGTTGGATTTAGGTTTCCAAGAAGTTAAATTTGTGCAGCGGAAGATAAAGTTCATAACCTTTGTAGTACTATTTGAGATCTACTTCTTATTGTTGGCTATTGATGCGTAGAAGAGATAATGTACCCTTATGGACTTGAACCCAATTCTGAATTTGTTGTCTTTCTTTGATGTCCATCAGCTTCCTATAGCAAGTCTTCACTCTTATGTCTTCTCGAATATGAACTAGGAAGACTTGGGCTTGTGGGAACCCTAGAAGAGAGAGAAAGAAGGCCTAGAACACTTATGAAGAGGGTCTGCACTTTCTGGGAGCTTAAAATGACGATCAAACTATTATGTCTCACAAGTCCCCTATTTATAAGTTTTCCAACCGACCTTAGGGTACAATCGATTGGACAAAAGTCTAATCGATTTCCCTTCCAAATTGATTGGTCAAAAGTCCAATTGATTGCTCATCCAATCGATTGGGGAACAAAGTCCAATTAATTGGTATCCTCCTTCCTTGTCTTCCTTGCATTCTTTATGAAGCTAAGAATGGGACCTCCTAAGTTCTTAATTATCGGCTTAGATCAATTATGTATTAATCCCTCCTAGATTAAACTCCTTAATCAAAGGATTAATTAACTAATCAATTAACGTTAGTAACACTAAATAACGATGACTGCACTCCGATGCATAAGAACATATCTGAAGCGATAACTAGACTTGTAAGATGATACTACTGTCCCTCTACCTTCAACATGCATATTCTCATTCAGGTAGTCGGATAACCTATACTATCAACCTGAATTATGAATACATCTCTCATTCCTTAAGTCTCATTCACCGCTCATGATTACCAAAACATATTGATAACTACTTATCAACACGACTGCAGTTCTCAGGAATCAACTTGGTGACATTCTCAAGGGAATGCTTACTCTGTTGATCGCGAAGACCTCACTGATTGGTAAGTTAAAGTAACTATACACATGACTTGAGTTCGTAATCGTCTCAAGATTAAGAACACGTATCGTATACAAGTTGTGATTAATGTTAATAGGAAACCTCATGGTCCATCAATGCACTTTAAACATTAGCATATTAACTAAGAGTCACACACTCTAGTGAATGAGATACATCACTTCATCCTCTGGTAGTTAATCATACTATAGTGTAAACCTGATGAGATATCCAATCTCATCATCCTCTGCAACAATTCTAAACGTTGAGGAATAGTAATTAGTACTCCCTTGAATGCATCTTATACATACAAACAAATTGCTTACAACAATGTTTAAGGATTGCAAACAATCAAACATTCATCTTACAAAGCATACGTAATAAAATATTAACTGATATCCATAAATATAAATGTCACAAAGTGTCACGCAAAAAATTATCGATTTGAGGGCACAATCCCTACACATAATTCATGCGATTTTGGACTAGTTACATTATTTTTTGTAACTTTAGGATGTTTCCAACCGAAATCGACAAAATTCCAAACACGTTCATTAGTAAAACCAAAGAATGCTAGCATACAGATTTTCCACTAAAGACAATTACTACCAAGAAAAAGAGGTTGATGAATAGTTAAACCTCCCTCTTTTTGTTAACCCTTGGACAACAATATTGACCTCTCTAATAAACTATAGAGCCAGCTCTGATATCAATTATAATTGTTGCCCTACTGTTATACCAAAAATTGGATGTGTGACCTACGTCTTGTAAACTTGTGCTAGAGTAATGCAAAAATAAATCAATCACAGGAACACAGTATTTTTTTCCATGGAAAACCCCAATTTGAGTAAAAACCATACCTACAATAAATTTTCTCTATGAACGAAATAATAGAAACTTACAACGAGCTTAGACCTGACTAGAGTTCCACTGAATCACTATCTTGAATCGCTCAACGCTTTGCTTGCAATCCCCCTTCATTCTGGAAGAACCTCTCATAGCATTTTCAATAGTCTTGGTGTTGAATCGATCACAACTTTATCAATGAGTCACGCGTGATGAATTACTAACCCTTATTTGGTGCACGGGAACAACCTAGGGCAATTAAAAGCGAATCTAGAAGAGCTTTTAGAGTAATAGAATATGCTTAGGCTCTTCTAGGATCACAGAAACCGGTGTCTCCATTATCTAAGCAAAGGTCCTATACTTACAAGTTTGGAAAATAGGCCAAAATACGTTCGGCCATTTGAACACCCTTGTGATGCACATAATCGTGTATACGTTTTCCTTATTACAATATATTTCCTTTATGTTAAAAAATGACCTAGTGGTTCGAACCCATTAGGGTCATTCAACGATTGTGTTCAGAGAATTTTTTATTTCATTTGAAATATAGGAAAAATATAATTAATTCACTTTAATTATATTTTTATCATAAATAAAAATATTTTAGCTCATACCAACATGTGAAAATACTTTTGGGAGTGTGTGAGCCACCCTAGGACATGGTAACTAGTTTTCTTACCGTATTACAACCAATAATGACTCTGAGGTGGTCTTCTTCATCTTTATTGCTTGTGTCTTCAAAGTGTAGTTCAGTGATTCAGAGACTTGGTAAAAATAGGAAATCAAAAATACATAATAGTTAAAATGTCTTGGAACTTTGACATGTTGTAATTTGGGCTAATTGTCTTTACAGTTATTGTAAGGGTTTACTTGACAATCATGGCAATAGACGTGGGATTCTTTTTTATTTGATAAGGTGACCGTTAGCAAGCTTTGGCAGAATTGGATTTGATTGAAGTTGTTCTTTGTTTCCTATATTGACCATAATGCATTTTATGTTATCATTCAGCTTTGTTTGTTTATTTGTTTATTTTTTTGTTTTTTTTTTTAAAGCTTAGCTCATTTACCTTGCGAGCTTCGATATTCTTGGAACATCAATTCAAACTGCATACAACCGATATTCTTTATAACATTAAAAACAAAACAAAACAAAACAAAACGCAAAAAGAGATTTCCTTGAAGTAGATACACTTCTTTTTAAACTCATCTTTCTTATGTTGTCTTGATGTTCACTAGAGCTCATTGATTATGAGTAGGTTTTTGCCAACTAAGAGGAACAAGCGCATGAAAGAAATTGACAAAGAAGTGAAAGGTTCACTAAAAGAGATGATTGATAAGAGAATGAAGGCAATGCATGCAGGAGAAGTTGGCGATGGTGGTGATTTATTGGACATACTATTGGAATCTAATTTTAATGAAATTCAACAACATGGTAACAACAATACTGTTGGGATGAGCATCAATGATGTCATTGAAGAGTGCAAGCTATTTTACATTGCTGGGCAAGAAACCACATCTGCACTTCTTGTATGGACAATGGTATTATTGAGTAGGCATCAAGACTGGCAAGCGCGTGCAAGAGAAGAGGTTTTGCAAGTTTTTGGGTACAACAAACCAGATTTTGATGGATTAAATCATCTGAAAGTTGTAAGCATTAATTCCATCCTAGCTTTAAGAAATCCCTAGTGAAAAAAGTTTGAACATAACATCATTTACATATAAGAGGGGTATTTTTTTCCCCCTAATTCATGTGTGGAGTAGGATAGCTCTACACCCATGTTTAAATAAACAACAAAAGTTATGCCATCTCGTTAAAAAGTACTAGAATAATGTTATAAAATTTATAATGAGACAATACTATCCCACTCCATACCTGAAGGTTAGAATTTTCTTGTTAAAATTATATATTAAGTTAGAATATAAGTATTAGTAGTAGTGGTTTAAGGGTATTTCTATAATTGTTCTTTGATTAATATATATATATATGTATTGGCTAACCTACTTTGTTAAGCCTTCACTTTCTCTCTAACAGTTTCTTAACATGGTATCAGAGCCTCTAATGGAGACTCACAAAATCTAATCACCACCATTGTAGCCCTACCCAACCCCACCCTACCCCATCGTAACAAACCACCACCTTCGCAACACTACATCACAGCAACCCACACCATTGCAGACCTAACTACACAGACCCACACCATCGTAGCCCTTCATAGCCCCAACCATAATAGTCCTTCGCAACCCCAATCACAACAGCCCCACACCATTATAGCCCCACACAACCATCGTTGCCCCCCACAGCCCAAACACCGCCCCTCTCTACCTTAGCCGAGACCCACATAGCCCCTCTCTACCCTAGCTGAGACCCACACAACCCTTCATGCACTGAAGTGAAGCCCCCATATAGCCCTCCTCTTTCAGTCGTATTTTTCTACCATAGCCGAGACTTCTTTTTCCATGCACTGATCTGATTTCCTTTTCTTCTTTTCTTCTTCTACCATGAAAGAAGATAATTTAACATCAGTTGCCAGTTGATTGAGCCATTTTGATTGGTGATCCCTCCATTCGTGTTGTCTCGGTCCCTCTATGTACCTCATTTGTTAGGTCAGTTTGAATTTATTTGGTGTTGATGTTGTTTCTGTTGGGTTTGTGCCCTCAAACCATTACTTTATGTATGAGACATTAGCATTATAATATATGGATATTAGCTTTACATTTCATTGTATATGTTTCTTTCATGAGATGATTGTTTTGTCCTTAAGTATCATAGTAAGCAATTCGTGTGTGTATGAGATACACACAAGTGAGATACGAATTACTATTCTTTGATACTTAGAATATGTCACAGTGGATGATGAGACTGGATACCTCATCAGGTCTACACTGTAGCATAATTAACTACCATTGGATGGAGTGATTAATCTCAATCACTAGAGTGTAGCTCTTAGTTGATATGCTAGTGCTTATAGTGCATTGACGGACCTGAGCTTTCCTATTGACGCTTAAGGCTGTCAACAGTCAATAGGAACTCATAACTTGTATAAGGTACGTGTTCTCAATCTTGAGATGATTATGAACACAGACTATGGATATGGCTGCTTTGACTTACCAATCAGTGAGGTCTATAGAAGATCAACACCTGGGTATCTTGGGTATGTCATGTCCATAGGGTTGTGAACATATATTGTCAAGATAGAATCTACCCTCTGATTCAGAGTAAGCATTCCCTTGAGAATGTCACCAAGTTGATTACTGAGTACTGCAGTCTTGTTGATAAGAGTTATCAACATGTTTGGTAATCATGAGTGGTGAATGGGACTCAAGGAATACAAGAAGTAATCATGATTCAGGTTGACAGTAACAGTTGTCCGACTACCTGAATATGATTACGAATGCTGACGGTAGAGGGACATTAGTACACCATACAAGTCTAGTTATCGCTTCGGATATGTTCTTTTGCGTTGGAGTTCAGTTATCGTTTTATAGTGGAATAAACGTTAACTGACCAGTTAGTTAGTTTGTTGATCAAAGAGTTTGGTCATGGTAATTAACAAACTGGTCTGAGCCAACAATAAAGAGCCTAGGAGGTCCCACTCTTAGCTCCGCTAGGATGCTTGGAAAGACACTTGAGGAAGCTGTTAAGACAAGTTCGATCGATCGAAGTATGTTCGATCGATTGAAGTCAACAGGTTCGATCGATCGAGAATGGTTCGATCGATCGAAGGTTCGATCGATCGAAGTCACTTCGATCGATCGAAGTCTAGGTCGGTTCTGGAAATCTATAAATAGGGCAGCTGCGTTCTGGAAGAAAGTGATCGTCGTTTTTATATGCAAAAGCTGCAGAAACTATCATAGTCTTCCCAAAACCTTCCTATCCTCTCTATTAGGGTTCCCACCAACCCTAGTCTTTCCGCCAGGCATCCGCAGGAGTCATAAGGGTGAAGATCATCTAGTGGAGGCTGCTGGAAGTTAAAGTTTCAGAATTGGGTTCAAGACACTAAGGTATAATTCTTGCACCCTTGTACGCATCTATGGAATTGACAAGTAGTAGATCCTGGAATACCAAAAGTTTTATAACTTAACCTATTTCCGCTGCGCGTTTAAACTCTAACTTTAAACCACTTTTTCCTTCAATTGGTATCAGAGCCACGCTCGTTTGGATCTATAGATGCGTTTTTGGAACCCTAGTTTTGATTTGCATGTTTATTTTAGAACTGTTTTCGAAACTGCATCGTCACAGATCTGTTTCTGCAGTGTTATCGTAGCAGAATACAAAACTGTGATTGCATAGGATGCAAGGTGGGTTCGATCAATCGAACTTGTTTCGATCGATCGAACATTCTGTTCTCAATCGATCGAACTCGTTTCGATCGATCGAAGCCTTCTGGTGTTCGATCGATCGAATAGTGTTCGATCGATCGAGACAGATTCTCTGTCCAGGTGTTCTGTTCACAGTTGTAAGGGTTTTTTAAATTATACTTTAATCTTAAATTATTTCTGTAAAATTTTTAAATCATTCTGTGAAACCGAATGTTCAAGCGATTGAACAGTGTTCAATCGATCGAAGGTTCGAGCGATCGAACGGTCTTCGATCGATCGAACTGTGATAGAGAAGTAAGATGCTGTTTTAAGTTCTAATTCAGTATGTAAAGTGTTTATATACTGTGTGAATCAATTAAGTGTTCCAATAGTTACATATATTTGTTATGTATGTGTGGATGCGTGTACGACTAACCCTTTTGCAGCAAAATTAGTCGCTATCTCCCATGGCACCAAGTCGTTTAAATATTTATATTTAAATTGTTTGAGATTGGTGCATGTTGTAATTTATTAATGGTTTGGTTTTAAGGCGTATGTAAAGGGCGCTGCGGCTTCAATCCTACGAAAAGGAAAGTCGCACCGGTTTCCCTAGCCTTTTATTTCCTTTTTACTATTTCTTTTTTCTAGATAAATTGTAAGCTTCAAAAGAAGCATAGGTCCAATGTAATAGAATTAGAAATTCCATGAAGATGGAGCAAGGAGTCGTTGTCCATGAAGATGGAGCCGGAGGCGACCAAACCAAGAAGGTGGATCTATGGAAATAGAGCCATGGGAGATAGAGGCATTGTTTGAATGCCTATATTTCATTTTAGTTTTTTGTTTTATGTGCTTGTTTTGTGATTGGCGTATAACACATTGTTGCATGCACTTAAAACAAGTTTTCTAAAATAAAATTCAAAAACCGTTTTTCAACACATTAGTAAACATTGGATGTTTATGGGTAGTGTGTGGAAACATTTTTCAAAAGCAAAATCCTTAATTTACTAAATCTAGTGGGAGAGGGTCTTATCAAATAACACCCACGATCTTCCATTAACGGTTCATTGTAAGATGAGTAGTGTATTCTGTGTCACCTCGCCAGGGGTGATCATTCCATACGGAGGGTACCTTGCTCATTGGTTACTAGATGTGAACTTCCTATGGATAGGATCAATCAGACGTGTTAGAGGGTGACCACCACACGGAGGCGCTACTTGAGACGGTTGTGATTGGATCCTAGTTAATGGTACACACTAGCTAAGCTATGGATAAGGGATCCCACACGGGGCATTATTCAGAAACTTAGAGATCAAATAGGTTCGGGAGTCATGGCTATTTTGCAAGAGTTGCATAGCGGATAAGTCATGATAAATCGAAAGATCGAACATTGACCACCACACGGAGGCTTTATTCTTTCGTTTCGATATTCCGGCGACTTTGTTTTTAAATAAGAGTTTTAAGGATTCTTTTATTTCAAACTGTCAATTCTGATATCCATATTTATTTTGTTTGTTTGATTTTCAGAAATCATAATGTCTGGATCTGCATTTAGTCCACTTGCCACCATACTCACTCAAAACAAGTTAACTGGAAATAACTACACTGAATGGAAACGTAACCTTGACATCGTTTTAACTGCGGAAGATCACATATATGTCCTCACCACCCCAAGCCCTGAAGAACCCGCGGCAAATGCTTCGGCAGCTGCCAGACGCGAGTTCGACAAATGGAAGAAGTCGAATGGAATGGCCCGTTGTTACATTCTGGCCTCAATGGCTGGTGTGTTACAACACTTATTCCAATCGAACGATTCTGCCAGTGACATTATCACATCCCTGAAAAAGATGTTTGGGGAGCATGGCAGGCCTGCCAGACAGGTAGCCATGCAGAAGATAATGAGTGCAAAGATGTCGGAAGGTACTCCAGTCAAAGAACATGTTTTAAAAATGATTGGTTATTTAAACGAACTGGAGACCTTGGGAGCCAACATCGATGCACAGACCCAAGTTGATATGATCCTCAACTCGCTGTCGCCATCATTCGCTCAATTCAAACTAAACTATAATATGAATCAAATGGATTTTTCAATGAGCGAATTAATGAGTTCTTTACTGGCAGCAGAAGGGGTGATCAAACCTGGGGGCAGCGTTTTAAATGTTGAGAAAAGCGCTTCTTCTTCCCGATCTACACCGAAAGGTAAGAAAGGAAAGAAGAAGGCTGGCACTGGTGGTTCAAGTGTTGGACCGATCCCTAAGATTGCAAAATCTAAGGGAAAAGGTAAGGGCAAAGGGAAGGTGGGTGGCCAAGGCAAAGGAAAGTGTTTCCAATGCGGTGAGAAGGGCCACTGGAAGAGGAACTGTCCAGAATTCTTAGCTACAAGAGTTCAAGGTATGATTGAATCACATGTGATTGAAGTAAGTTTTATTACGGATACTTCAAACACTTGGTGCATTGATTCTGGTGCGACTAACCATATCTGTAATTCATTGCAGGGGTTCAGATCAACCAGGAAATGCAATGATGGGGAGATCGTGCTTACTCTAGGTTCTAGCGCAACCGTATCTGCGGTTGCTATAGGAGTCGTAGTTTTAGAATTTTCAGACAATAAAGTTTTGATTTTATCAGATGTACTTTACGTCCCTTTAATGAGACGTAATTTAATTTCAGTTTCTAATTTAACGAATAATGGTTATTCCTTTCATTTTGGAACTGAAGTTGTCATTAAAAGAAGCAGTTCTTTTATATGTTCTGGTGTTAAATCAAATGGTTTGTATGTGATTACTCCCAATATTTCAAAAGATTCTTGTTTGGAACTTAATAACTCAGTGGTAACTTTACCATCTAAAAGAAAGGAACCTTCCACTAATCCAACAAGGCTTTGGCATATGAGGCTTGGCCATATCAATCTGAATAGGATTGGCAGACTAGTCAAAGAAGGGGTCTTAGGCGATTTGGTTCTCGAACCAATGGAAGTCTGCGAATCTTGTTTGGAGGGTAAGATGACCAAAAGGCCCTTTCCTGCAAAGGGCAATAGGACCAATGCATTATTGGAATTAGTTCATATTGATGTGTGTGGACCAATAAATATTAGAGCAAGGGGTGGTTATGAGTATTTCATAACATTTACCGATGACCACTCTAGGTATGGATATGTATACCTAATGCAGCACAAGTCTGAAGCCTTTGAAAAGTTCAAAGAGTTTAGGGCTGAAGTGGAGAAGCAATCGGGCACACATATCAAGGCCATTCGATCTGATCGAGGTGGCGAGTACCTCTCTAATGAGTTTATTGATCACCTCGTACAGAATGGGATTCTGTCACAGTTGACTGCACCTGGTACGCCTCAGCAGAACGGTGTAGCGGAGAGAAGGAATCGGACTCTTTTAGACATGACTAGGTCGATGATGAGTTATTCAGAGTTGCCATTATTCCTTTGGGGTTATGCTTTGGAAACCGCTGCATACATACTAAATCTAGTACCAAGCAAATCTGTTCCCAGGACACCACGAGAGATGTGGATTGGGCGCAAGCCTTCTTTGCAACATCTCCGGATATGGGGGTGTCCGGCACATGTGCTTAAAGGAAAGATGAGCAAGTTGGATTCTAGATCGGAAGTATGTTACTTTGTAGGGTATCCAAAGGGTACTTATGGATGGTATTTTTATGATCCAAGAGAACAGAAAGTGTTTGTTAGTACAAATGCTATTTTCTTGGAGGATGATTATATCATGAACCATAAACCTAAGGGAAGGATAGATCTTAGAGAGATAGAAGGAGAGCCCTCAGTCCAACCCGCAGTTGATAACGATGAAAATCAAGAAAATACCACTTCTTCACCCATTTCCGCACCGGTACCTCGTCGTAGTGGGAGGATTATCAGCCAGCCTGATAGATACATGTTCTTAGGAGAAGTTTTTGAAGCTGTCTCCATAGAATCTGAATCTGATCCTACCACTTACGAAGAGGCAATGGCTGATGTTGATTCAGCTCATTGGATTAAAGCTATGAAGGCTGAATTGGAATCTATGGATTCCAATCAGGTCTGGGATCTTGTAGAACTTCCAGCCAATATTAAACCCATTGGCTGCAAGTGGGTCTATAAGAGGAAAAGAGGATCTGATGGAAAGGTTGAAACCTTTAAGGCAAGGCTTGTGGCGAAAGGCTATACTCAGAGGGAGGGCATTGACTATGAGGAAACCTTCTCGTCGGTAGCCATGCTCAAGTCCATCAGAATACTCTTATCCATTGCTGCATGCCTAGATTATGAAATCTGGCAGATGGACGTCAAGACTGCATTCTTGAATGGCAATCTTGAGGAGGACATCTATATGCAACAACCAGAAGGGTTCATAGCTGGTCGGAAAGGTAACTTGGTATGCAAGTTGCAAAAGTCCATTTATGGGCTTAAGCAGGCATCCAGAAGTTGGAACATCCGATTTGACCAAGCGGTCAAGTCGTTTGGTTTCATACAGAATCTGGATGAGCCTTGTGTATACAAGAAATGTGAAGGGAAAGTAGTGGCTTTTCTTGTGCTTTACGTTGACGACATTCTACTCATTGGGAATGATGTAGTGGCGCTGTCAACGGTCAAGGTTTGGCTAGCTAGTACTTTCGATATGAAGGATCTAGGAGAGGCGAGCTATATTCTTGGGATAAAGCTCTTTCGGGATCGCAAGCGAAAGATAATGGGATTATCTCAAGCTGGTTATATCGAGAAAGTGCTAACTAGGTTTTCAATGGATAATTCTAAGAAAGGTTTGTTACCTTTCAGGCATGGTTTAGCGTTCTCCAAGGACCAGTGTCCAAAGACACAAGAGGAGAGGAATCGCATGGCAGGAATTCCCTATGCCTCGGCAGTGGGAAGTCTCATGTATGCGATGTTATGCACTAGACCAGATATCTGCTTTGCTGTTGGCATGGTTAGCAGGTATCAATCGAATCCTGGTCCAGAGCACTGGACAGCCGTTAAGCACATTCTTAAGTACTTGAGAAGAACTAAAGATTACATGCTTATGTACGGCGGTAGTGAGTTAATTCCAGTAGGATACACTGACTCGGACTTTATGTCAGATAAAGATTCGAGAAAGTAGACATCCGGATATCTCTTTACCTTGGGAGGTGGTGCTGTTAGTTGGAGGAGCATTAAGCAGAAATGCATTGCAGACTCAACTACAGAAGCTGAGTATGTGGCTGCTTGTGAAGCCGCAAAGGAAGCTGTTTGGCTCAAGAAGTTCCTTATGGAACTCGAGGTGGTACCAGCGTCGCTGTCACCTATTACGCTATACTGCGATAATAGTGGGGCAGTGGCTCAGTCCAAGGAGCCAAGGAACCACGGGAAGGGAAAGCACGTAGAGCGGAAATATCACCTAATCCGAGATATAGTTCAACGTGGAAATGTGACTGTCACCAAGATTGCCACCGCTGACAATCTTGCTGATCCGTTTACAAAGGCCTTACCACAGAAGGTCTTTGATCGTCATCTAGATAGTCTAGGTCTTAGATGTAGTTCTGAATGGTTGTGAGTGCAAGTGGGAGTTTGTTGGGTTTGTGCCCTCAAACCATTACTTTATGTATGAGACATTAGCATTATAATATATGGATATCAGCTTTACATTTCATTGTGTATGTTTCTTTCATGAGATGATTGTTTTGTCCTTAAGTATCATAGTAAGCAATTCGTGTGTGTATGAGATACACACAAGTGAGATACGAATTACTATTCTTTGATACTTAGAATATGTCACAGTGGATGATGAGACTGGATACCTCATCAGGTCTACACTGTAGCATAATTAACTACCATTGGATGGAGTGATTAATCTCAATCACTAGAGTGTAGCTCTTAGTTGATATGCTAGTGCTTATAGTGCATTGACGGACCTGAGCTTTCCTATTGACGCTTAAGGCTGTCAACAGTCAATAGGAACTCATAACTTGTATAAGGTACGTGTTCTCAATCTTGAGATGATTATGAACACAGACTATGGATATGGCTGCTTTGACTTACCAATCAGTGAGGTCTATAGAAGATCAACACCTGGGTATCTTGGGTATGTCATGTCCATAGGGTTGTGAACATATATTGTCAAGATAGAATCTACCCTCTGATTCAGAGTAAGCATTCCCTTGAGAATGTCACCAAGTTGATTACTGAGTACTGCAGTCTTGTTGATAAGAGTTATCAACATGTTTGGTAATCATGAGTGGTGAATGGGACTCAAGGAATACAAGAAGTAATCATGATTCAGGTTGACAGTAACAGTTGTCCGACTACCTGAATATGATTACGAATGCTGACGGTAGAGGGACATTAGTACACCATACAAGTCTAGTTATCGCTTCGGATATGTTCTTTTGCGTTGGAGTTCAGTTATCGTTTTATAGTGGAATAAACGTTAACTGACCAGTTAGTTAGTTTGTTGATCAAAGAGTTTGGTCATGGTAATTAACAAACTGGTCTGAGCCAACAATAAAGAGCCTAGGAGGTCCCACTCTTAGCTCCGCTAGGATGCTTGGAAAGACACTTGAGGAAGCTGTTAAGACAAGTTCGATCGATCGAAGTATGTTCGATCGATTGAAGTCAACAGGTTCGATCGATCGAGAATGGTTCGATCGATCGAAGGTTCGATCGATCGAAGTCACTTCGATCGATCGAAGTCTAGGTCGGTTCTGGAAATCTATAAATAGGGCAGCTGCGTTCTGGAAGAAAGTGATCGTCGTTTTTATATGCAGAAGCTGCAGAAACTATCATAGTCTTCCCAAAACCTTCCTATCCTCTCTATTAGGGTTCCCACCAACCCTAGTCTTTCCGCCAGGCATCCGCAAGAGTCATAAGGGTGAAGATCATCTAGTGGAGGCTGCTGGAAGTTAAAGTTTCAGAATTGGGTTCAAGACACTAAGGTATAATTCTTGCACCCTTGTACGCATCTATGGAATTGACAAGTAGTAGATCCTGGAATACCAAAAGTTTTATAACTTAACCTATTTCTGCTGCGCGTTTAAACTCTAACTTTAAACCACTTTTTCCTTCAGTTTCTTGTTCGTTGATGGTATTTTTACTTTGTTATGGGTATAAGACTCCTACAGTTTTTGGTTGATATGACTGACAAGAAAGGTTCTATTTCCTTGTCTGATGTTGTGAGTATACAAATAATAACCACCAAGTTGAATGGGTCTAATTATTTGTTGTGGGCTCAATCTATGAAAGTCCCCTTAGAGGCTAGGAAGAAGTTGAAATACGTGGAGTTTGTTGCTCAGCTAAGGATAGTAAGGATTATGAAGATTGGGTATTTGAGAATTATGTGGTTATATCATGGTTGTGGAATAGTATGGAACCTTCTGTGTGTTCAGGTGTTATGTTTTTATCATCGGTGAAAGATATTTAGGAGACTATCCATGAAACTTTTTCAATGGAAAAGAATGTTTCTCGGGTTTATGAGGTTTACCAAAATTTATTTATGCTTCAATAGGGTGATAAATCTGTTAGTGACTACTACAACACTTTCAAAGGTTTAATGGATGAGTTGAATCAATATCATCCTATCATAAATGACATTGAAATTATCAAGAACTAATGTGAATTTTTTTATGTCTCCAAGTTTTTATCTGGGTTACATTCGAATCTTCAATCAGTTAAATCCCATATTTTGGCAAGTGATGGTAGTATTCCCTCTCTGGGAAATGTTTATTCCTGTGTGCTTCGCATTAATATAGAGTCTTCCTCCTCTTCTGACCCTATTGGGAAAGAAATTTCTACACTTGTTACATCTACGAGATATAAAGGGGCCTTTCGTGGTCGTGGCAATTTTCCTAGCAATATCGAGGTCGTGGTTATCGTGGTTTTGGCAATTCCCCTCCTATATTCAATGGTAATCGTGGTAGAGGAGGTCCTCCAGGACGTGGTCATGGATTTGGTCAAGGTTGTGGTTCTCTTTATTGCACTGACTATGGGGATGACAATCATACTGTGGATAGGTGTTATGATCTCTATGGTAGGCCTTGGGAGACATCACCTAATCCAGCCCTATTCTCTTTTGACAATGCTTTTGGGTCTCAACAGGAAGTTAGTACACCTACTTCACCTGCCGTGACATCTTCAAATGAGTCTATTACTCTTTACCAAGAGGAATACAATGCCTTAGTCTAACAACAACAACAACAATTATCCTTGTCTAATATTGCTAGTTATGCACAATCAGGTAACATTGCATGTTTTTTTTCATCTGCTCCTTCACCATAGGTCATCGACTCAAAAGCTTCGGCATATATGACTGGTAAGTCAAATATATTTACACAATCACTTAGCCCACCCTCACAGTCCTCAGTTGTTTTAACTGATGGACGATCTTGTCCCATTATTGGTTGATACACCCAAATTTGGCTCTATCCTATGACCGAGCGGTTCAAATCAGCAGTCAGTCCATGCCCCGGGCAAATCATACACAACTCCTCAGAAGCATCAGCCCGAGCGGTTCATCTACGACCCGGCCAACAGGTCGAGAAAACTGCACAGGCACATCCAGCCGCGGGAACAGCCCATCCGGGCCCACATGCATGATCCTGAGCTTCACAAGCGTGATCCCGAGCATTACGGGCAGTTTTCTACTCAAGCTAGAAGACTAATGGAAAGTGCACACTATTTCCTAATCCAATTAGGAAATCCCCATAATTAATGCCAATCTATATCAATAGGATTATATTTCCTTATCCATGTATGAGTAGGTCTCTTACATCTATAAAAGAGACCTCTCACCCCCCATTGAAGGGGCCGCCAACTTCGTAGTCTACACAGCACCTCTATAAAATTCACCATTATACGCATACACCCGGCCGGTATTACTGGTAGTGCCGCCCCTCTTTGTTGGCTCACCAGGCCCGCCTGTGATCTGCTAGTGAACGTGCTCAGACACACACGTGGACGTAGGTACCTTCATTAACAGGGCCAAACCACATACAAAAAAAATAGTCTCTCTCTCTCCTTAAATTGATCTACTTTACTCTTACCAATTTCTGGCATCATCAGTTTGGCGCCTTCTGTGGGAAACGACAAGTCTTCTCATCAACAAATCTCTTGACTGATCGTCATGCCACCGAAGAATGGTAAGAAGGCTGATCAGCAATCCGATCGGAATGTTCCGTCGGCCCCAGCACCGGCTGTCGCAATTATGATATCTGAGCAGATCATCGCGACCCTCACACAACTCTTGGAGGGCCAGCGTCAAATCCAGCGACAGATCGAAGCCCTGCTGGCGCAGCATAGTCGTCCTCCAGGGGCCGGGAAACGACCCGGGAACGTTGCGTACGGTCGGGAACCAATCTGGACCAGACAACGTGCCCGAGCCAACCCGTCCTGTGTTGAGGATGCCAGAGACATCAACAGTGGGCGTGCTGCCCGAGAGAAAAGGCGGGAGCATATGGCCCGGGAATCAGTCCAGGGTCACTCGGTCAAGAGCCGAGTCGTCCCTAGGGATACGGTTACCCGGAGTCATAGCCGAGCCCGATCCCAGAGGACAGCACCCCGCCATGAAGAAGCATCTTCCACCAACCCGACTAGTTCCACAGATACCGGTCGGGAAGGAGTGGAAGCCCGAATCAAGGACTTGTAGAAGCAGATCGACGGAGTGGCTAAAAAGCTTGGTCAAAACCGTGTTCCGAATCAAGCTAATACCGAGACAGAGTCACCATTCTCCAGCCAGATCGCGAGGTTCTCCATCCCGCGCAAATTTAAGCAGCCTCGGCTAGATTCATATAACGACTCGGGAAGCCCGGTCGACCACGTCCAGACCTATAAGGCTCAGATGGCCCTAGTCACCAACTCTGATGAATTACACTGCCTAGCCTTCCCCAGCACTTTGAAAGGCCCGGCCATGCAGTGGTTCTACTCCTTGGAGCCCCGATCGGTCTACAGTTTCAAACAACTCAGCAAGCAGTTCATCAACCAGTTCGCCGGTATGCATGAGCAGCCAAAGCCAGACATGCAGCTACTGACGGTCAGACAACGGAATAATGAGTCCCTCAAGGAGTTCACCGACCGGTTCAACCAACAGAAGCTTTAAATCCGCAATCTGAACGAGACAATTACCATCATAGCCTTCTGCTCGGGAGTTCAACACACCAAGTGCGCCGCGTCATTCCACGAAAACCGACCGGTAACCTTGGTCGAACTCGCAGAGAGGGTTGGAAAATACATCGACACTGAAGAATTTCTGAAGATCAAAGACCCTAGGCAAGAAAGCGACAAGTCTTCCAGAAGTAAGCAAAAGCGAGATCATCCCGGGAGTTCCGACAGTTCTTCCAGTTCACAGTAGTCCGGGTCAGGCAGCCCCGACCCGACCTCCAACTCACAGCAAGCAGAGTCCGGCAGCCCCGACCCGACCTCCAGTTCATATCGGTCAGGATCAAGCAGTTCTGACTTTGCCTCCAGCCCAGAGAAATCTGGAGCCCGACGATCCTGATCCGACCTCCTGTCTCCATCAGTCTAGAAGAGCCCGACTACAGTGATACTTGCTTGATCACCACATGAGGCTCCACCGATTGTCAGAGAACTCATACAAAGACCTCGGGCCTAACCCCGAGGCATACAAAGACCTCGGTCCTAACCCCGAGGCATACAAAGACCTCGGGCCTAACCTCGAGGTACGAAGAAGACCTCGAGCTCCGAACTCAGGCACTCAAAAGACCTCGGGCTCTGAACCCAGGCACTCAAAAGACCTCGGGCTCCGAACCCAGGCATTAAAGACCTTGGGGTCACGCCCAAGGCACCGGCTTCGCTTAGGTCCAACCGACGATGGGGGCAAACCCCCTAGGTGGCTGATGATGGCAAGCTTCAAAAGACCCTACAACCACCATGTTCCAGGTCGGTTACCTACAGTTCATAGCCTCTATAAGACCCTCGTCTTAGCGAAAGCTTGGGGGGCAAGACGGCGTAGTGAACTAAACAGGTAATCACACCGGGTATCTACAGGCCTCGCGGATAACCAAGTCAAAATCTTGGACAACCCGAGCACCTACAGTACTCAGAGGCATTAACTCCACTTAGGTCCAGACCGACGATAGAGGTGACTAAATCTCTTAGGTTGGTCGACGATAGAGGAGCAAAAAGACCCTAAAGCAACATGATTTAGGTCGGCTCCACCAATATGGTCAAACTCTTCTCCCAACAGTCTTGACGAAGGCTGGCCGGGCGGAAGACAACCATCCTGGGGAGTTAACATAAAAAAGGACCCTAGAGCAATACGCTTTAGGTCGGCTTTTCCAACATGGTAAAATCCTTCTACCCACAGCCTTGACGAAGGTTTACGGGCAGAAGATAACCATCCTGGGAGCTAACTCAAGCAAAAGAGACTCCAAAGTTAGTCGAGTCTCAACTCTCGGTCACTTCCCGAGCATTCAAAGACTCCGAATTAGGTCGGGTCTCAACTCTCGGTCAGTTCCCGAGCACCTAAAGGTCCCGAGCTAGGCTGGGTCTCAACTCTCAGTCAGTTCCCGAGAACTCACCAGGCTCAGAAGCCCCGAGGCAGCTTCTCCAAACACTCAGACAGTGGCAAGTAACATCAAACAGATTTCCAAACTTGCCCCGGTATAGCATTTAGCCAACCTTGAAAATGGGGGGCAGCTGATACACCCAAATTTGGCTCTATCTTATGATCGAGCGGTTCAAATCAGTAGTCAGTCCATGCCCCGGGCAAATCATACACAACTCCTCAGAAGCATCAGCTCGAGCGGTTCATCTACGACCAGGTCAACAGGTCGAGAAAACTACACAGGCACATCCCACCACGGGAACAGCCCATCCAGGCCCACATGCATGATCCCGAGCTTCACAGGCGTGATCCCGAGCATTACGGGCAGTTTTCTACTCAAGCTAGAAGACTAATGGAAAGTGCACACTATTTCCTAATCCAATTAGGAAATCCCCATAATTAATGCCAATCTATATCAATAGGATTATATTTCCTTATCCATGTATGAGTAGGTCTCTTACATCTATAAAAGAGACCTCTCACCCCCATTGAAGGGGCCGCCAACTTCGTAGTCTACACAGCACCTCTATAAAATTCACCATTATACGCATACACCCGGCCGGTATTACTGGTAGTGCCGCCCCTCTTTGTTGGCTCACCAGGCCCGCCGGTGATCTGCTAGTGAACGTGTTCAGACACACACGTGGACGTAGGTACCTTCATTAATAGGGCCGAACCACATACAAAAAAATAGTCTCTCTCTCTCCTTAAATTGATCTACTTACTCTTACCAATTTCTGGCATCATCATTGGTCATGGTCTTGTTTCTCCTACTTCATCTCTTTCATTATCATCTGTAAATTATATTTTCCAATATCCCTTTAGTCTCCTATAAGTCAGGCAACTTACTAAATCTCTAAACTACTCTGTAATATTTTATCCCTCTCATTATGTTTTTTAGGATCTCAACGCGAAGAAGATGATTGGTGGAGGTCGTGAGCGGGATGGTCTTTATTACTTGGAACAACATTCAACAGCGAATAATTTGGCTGCTTTACATGCAGTTGTTTCACCACATCAATGGCACTGCCGTTTGGGGCATCTTTCACTACAGTCCTTTACGTTGGTTTTACCATCTTTTAAGTCTATGTATAGTTTAGAGTGTGAGGCTTGCCAATTAGGTAAGCATCATAGGGTGTCTTTTCCTTTACGTCAAAATAATCGTTGGGCCACTCCTTTTGGGTTGGTTCATTCTGACATTTGGGATCTGTCTAGACATAAGAGTCTCTTAGGTTTTTCTTATTTTATGTCTTTTATGGATGACTATTCTAGGATGTCATGGTTATTTTTAATGAAAGAACGCTAAGATATTTCTTCTATTTTTTAACTATTTCATAAAGAAATTATGACCCAGTTTGGTTGCACTATTCGTATTTTACAATCTAATAATACTTTGGAATATGGTAAAGGACTTATTCAGTCCTACTATGATTCTTAGGGGATACTTCATCAATACTCTTATGGTTATCCTCCACAACAGAATGGTGTCGCTGAATGAAAAAATAGACATCTTCTTGAGGTTGCTCGAACTATTATCCTGCATATGCATGTTCCTAAACATTTTTGGGGGGAAGTTGTACTTACTACCTATTATCTTATTAACTGCATGCATTCATCTGTTCTACGTGGTAGCATTCCTCATTCTGTTGTCTTATCTAGATAGGTTTGTTGTCCTTACCACCATGTGTGTTTGGTTGTGTTGCATTTGTTTATGTTCTTACTCCTGGTGATGATAAATTGGATTCTCGAGCCACCAAATGTGTATTCGTGGGATATTCTCACACTCAGAAATGTCATAAATGCTAGAATCCTTGGAGTTGTCGTTATGTGGTTAGTGCAGATGTTACCTTCTTTGACGGCACATCATTTTTTTCATCCTCTGGTGCTTCCTTAGATGTTGATGTTCTTGCTTTGTCATCCTCTATTCCCTTGCCCATTCCTCATTCTTCTAGTTCTCCTCCCTTACAGGTGTGTCACTGTCGTGATAAGCCATCCAGTACTGATGACCCGCCAGCTCCACCTCCATCATCATCCACTTCAGTTGAGGTTCTCCAATCTCCTAATCTACCTATCGCTCTTCGAAAAGGTTCTCATTCTTGCACTCACCATCCTATCAATCAGGTTGTCTCATGATATGCCCAAAATTGACTCTACTCTATGACCGAGTAGTTTTACTCAGCGTCCGGTCCCTATCTCGACAAAGGCATGTACAACTGTTTGAGTGAGCACTATCCCAATTTCCCAAGAGGTTGTGGGCCCCCTGGACCTCCTGATCCTGTAGCGCGGGGCTCTGCCTGACCCCTAGGTCGGGATAGCATCGTCTAGTCACAATACAGCTCGAGAACAACTCAGCTAGCCTATAGGCGAATCCCAAATAACTCAAACTCTAGCAGTTTCTTAAGCCAGTTAGAAAATCTTCCAGATACGCATAAACAGTTTCCTAATCAGAATAGGAAATCATCGAAATATATAGCTATCACTACAGGTTGTCAATAGTTTCCTACATGGACTAAATTGCCTTGTATGGGAGGACTCTTTTTCTTATAAAAGGGTCTGTCCGCCCACATTAGAGGGGATCCTGAGTTCGATAGAACCAACAATATTACATTGTCTAGCCTCTCCTAAGAAACCCTAAATGCACTCCTTGCACAGCCGACCCTTGTTAGTTCTAGTCACCATTGTTAGATCACCAAGGTCCCTGTAATAGTTTTATTTCATATAGTAGAATTGCTCAGACACATACATGGATGTAGGTTCCTTCATTAATAGGGCCCAACCACATACAAACAAAGTCTCTCAGTATCTCTGTCACTGTTTTTCTCTCCTTGATCTGCTCTAATTTATCTTGCCCAAAAATTACGTCATCAACTTAGCACCGTCTGTGGTAAACGATAGATTTTCAAAAAAAAAAATCTCTTAACCAATAGTCATGCCTCTGGAAAAGGGTAAGAAGGCTGCGTAGCAGGCTAACCGGGACGTTCAGTTGGCCTCAGCGCCAACTACGATAGTCCTGACACAGAAGTAGATCATCGCGACCTTCGTACAGCACTTGGAGGGCCAGTGTCAAACCCAGCAGCAGATCAAAGCCCTGCTGGCCCAACGGAATAACCCTTCATAGCCAAGGTCATAGCCTAGGAACGATGAGCATAGTCGGGAACTGACATGGACTCGACAACGTGCCTGAGCCAACCTGACCCGTGTTGGGGATGCTAGAAACAACACTAATGGTAGGTGTGCTTCTAGAGGGGGGAGGCGAGAATGCATGACCCAGGAATCAGCCCATGATCACTCGGCCAGGAGCCGAGATGATCTTAGGCACATAATCAACCGGAGTCATAGCCGAGTCTCATCTCGAAGAACAACACACCATGAGGAGGAAGCCTCTTCCAGTGATCTGACCTATGTCCCGAATACCGGTGGGGAAGGTGTGGTGGCCTATATGAAGGATTTAGAGAAATCGATCGCAATGGCCAGAGAGCTAGGCCAGAACCCTACTCAGGATCATGTCAACACCAAGACCGAGTCACTATTCTCCAGCCAGATCATGAGGTTTTTACATCCAGCACAAATTTGAACAACCTCATCTAGATTCTTATAATGGATCGGGAAGCCCGATTGACCACGTCTAGACGTATAAGGCTCAGATGGCCCAAGCCAGCAACGCTAATGTACTATACTACCTAGCCTTCTCTAGCACTTAGAAAGGCCCGGCCGCGCAATGGTTCCACTCCCTAAAACCCCGATCGTTTAATGATTTTAAGGAGCTTAGCAAACATTTCATCAACTAGTTCATAGGCATTCTCGACCGGCCATAACCTGACCCAACTACTCACTATCAGGCAGCAGAAGGGAGATAGTTGAAGGATTACGTTGATTACTTCAACCAACAAAAGCTTTAAGTTTATAACTTGAATGAGACAGTAGCCATTACAGCCTTCTACTCGGGACTTCAACACATCAAGTGCGCCACGTCATTTCACATAATTCGACCGACAATCTTGGTTGAACTTAGAGAGAGGGTCCGAAAATATGTTGATACTGAAGAATTTCTAAAGACCAATGACCCTAGGCACGTAAGCGACGAGCCTTCAAGAAGTAAGCGGAAGCAAGATCAGCTCAAGAAGAACAATATAAAGAAGCCCAATAGTTCTGGCAGTTCCTTTTAGTGTCCAATGGTCAGGGTCTGACATACCTGACCCGACCTCCAGTTTATAGCGGTCAGGGTCCGGTAGCCTCGATTAACCTTCAATTTATAGCAGTCAAGGTCTAGCAATCCTGACCTGGCCTCTAATTTACAATGGCTAGGAGCCTGGTGATCCTGACCCGACCTCCTATCTCCAACAGTCCAAGTGAGCCCGACTATAGTGGTACTTTTGCCCGATCATAACACGAGGCTCCACAAACTACATCAAAGAGCTCCTACAAAGACCTAGGGATCACACCCGAGGTACCAAAAGACCTTGAGATCACACTCTAGGCATCAAAAGACCTCAGGATCACTCCTGAGGCAACAAAAGACCTCAGGATCACACCCGTGGCACCAAAAGACCCTGGAACTACCAACTTTCTAAGTCGGCTGCCTACCATAATTATTTCTGCAACACCTGCCTTAACAAAATCTTGGGGGCCAAGAGAAAATAAAGACTACAGGAAGTCATACCGAGTATTTATAGGCCATGGGGTTAACTAAGTAAAACCCTTAGACATGCCTACAATACTCAGAGGCACTAACTCCAATTAGGTCTAAATTGACGATAGAGGTGACTAAAGCCTCTTAGGTTGGCCTACGATAGAGGAGTAAAAGAAACGCCTTTTCGGTCTCTAATTAGGCCTAAACTGACGATAGAGGTAACTAAAGCCTCTTAGGTTGGCCCATGATAGAGGAGAAAAAGAAACACCTTTTGGGTCTCCAATTAGGCCCAAACCGACGATAGAGGTGACTAAAGCCGTTTAGGTTTGTCCATGATAGAGGAGTAAAAGAAACACATTTTTGGGTCTCCAATTAGGCCCAAACCGACGATAGAGGTAACTAAGGCCTCTTAGGTTAGCCCACGATAGAGGAGTAAAAAAGAACCTAAAGCAACACGCTTTAAGTCAGCTCTACAACCATGGTCAAACTCTTCTACCAACAGTCTTGACGAAGGCTTATTGGGCAGAAGATAACCATCCTGGGAGCTAACATAAAAAGGACCCTAAAGCAACACGCTTTAGGTCAACTTTTCCAATATGGTCAAATTCTTCTACCAATTACCTTGATGAAGGTTTACTGGGCAGTGGATAACCCTCTTGAGAGCTAACGTAACAAAGTCTCCGAATAGGCTAAGTCTCAACTCTTAGCCAATTCCCGAGCACTCAAAAGTCTCTGAATTAGGCTAAATCTCAACTCTTAGCCAATTCTTGAGCACTTAAAAGACTCTGAATTGGGCTAAGTCTCAATTCTTAGCCAATTCCTGAGAATTCACCAGACTTAGAAGCTCCAAGGTAACTTTTTTTAGCAATCACAGTGTTACTGATCTTGACCCATTACTAATACAAGGGTGACTCACCAAGATCTATAGACTTTAAATCATAAGGTGCATCGCTCCACGAGAAAGTCCATAGGCCAACCTTGGAAATGCGGGACAACCGATACGCCCAAAATTGGCTCTACTGTATGACCAAGCAGTTCTACTTAGTAATCAGCCCATATCTCGACCAAGGCATTTACAACTGCTTGGGTGAGCACCATTCTGATTTCTCGAGCAGTTGCGGGTCCCCCTAGGCCTTTTGATCCTGTAGCACGAGGCTCTGCCAAAGGAGAAGCCTGACCCCTAGGTCAGGATAGCATCATCCAGTCACAATACAGCTCGGGAACAACTTGACTAGCCCAAAGGTGCATCCCAAATAGCTCAGACTCCATCAGGAATGGTGTAATTTTTGGGCAAGATAAATTAAAATAGATCAAGGAAAGAAAAATAGTGAGAGATATAATGAGAGACTGGGTTTGTATGTGGTTCGTCCGTGTTAATGAAGGAACCTACTTCTACGTGTGTGTCTAATTACTTCCACTATATGAAATAAAACTACTGTAGGACCTTGGTGATCAAACAATGTTGACTGCAGCTACCAAGGATTGGTCGTGCAGGGTGTGTGTTTAAGGTTTTTCAGCAAAGGCTAGACATTATAATATTATTGGTTCTATTTAACTTGGGATCCCCTCTAATAGGGGTGGAAGGGCCGTTTTATAAGAAGAAGAACCCTCCCTTATAAGGCATTCTAGTCCATTTAGGAAAGTATTGACAGCCTGTAGTGATAGCTGCATATTCGGATGGTTTCCTATTCTGATTAGGCTATTTATGTGTATCTGGAAGATTTTCTAACTGGCTTAGGAAATTGATGGAGTTCGAGATGTTTGGGATGCGCCTCTAGGCCAGCCGAGTTGTTCCCGAGCTATATTGTGACTAGACGATGTTATCCCAACCCAGGGGTTAGGCTTCACCTCTGGAAGAACTCCATGCTATAGGATCAAGGGGTCCGGGGGACCTACAGGTGCTTGGGATATCGGGATGGTGCTCACCCAAGCAATTGTATATGCCTTGGTCGGAATAAGGGCTGGTCGTAGAGTAGAACCACTCAGTCATAGAGTAGAGCCAATTTTGGGCGTATCATCTCATATTCTCATTTATCATCTCCACTTTGTTCCTTTGTTTTTGCTTTATCTTTAGTCTCTATTCCTCAGTCTCATACTCAAGCATTGGTTTCTCTGGGATTGTAGAGTTCTATGGATGATGATAAGTTGGCATTGTTCAAAAATGGTACGTGGGAGTTAACTAATCTTCCTTCTAGGAAACATGTTGTAGTTTGTCATTGGGTTTAAGTGGTTAGGTATCATCCCGATGATACTATTGAAAGGTTGAAAGCTCATTTGGTGGCTAAAGGGTATACTCAGACTTTTGGTGTTGATTACTTTGAAATTTTTTCACCTGTGGCTTACCTCAATTTTGTTTGCATTTTATTATATGTTGCTATTACTCAGGGATGGCCTCTTTATAAACTTGACATCAAGAATGCCTTTCTTCATGGTGACCTACAAGAGGAAGTATAAATGCAGCAACTTCCAAGGTATGTTGCTCAAGGGGAGTCACATAGAGTATGCAGATTGAAAAAGTCATTCATGGCCTTGAATAGTCTCCAAGGGTCTGGTTTGACAAGTTTAGCCAAGTAGTTGGTTCATATGGGTTAAAAAAATAGTTCTGATCATTCAATTTTTGTGAGACACTATGAGAAAGGTACAATTGTTCTAGCAGTTTATGTGGATGATATAGTGATTACTGGTAATGATAGTAAAGGTATATAGTTGTTGAAGTCTCATTTAAGTAAGCATTTTCATATGAGGGATTTGGGGTTAATATGTTATCTTTTGAGTATTGAGGTAGCAAGGTCTAAGGAATGGATTTTCTTATCCTAAAGAAAGTATGTTCTTGACCTTCTAGATTAAACATGATTGATGGGTTCAAAACATGTTGACACTTTAATGGATTCGAATATAAGTATAGTATAGATGATGGAGAAGACTTCAATGATGCTGGACGGTACAGAAGACTTGTGGGTAAATTGATTTATTTAACTGTGACTTAACCAGATATCACCTTCTCTAATGGAGTTGTTAATTACTTTATACAGAATCCCAAGTTATCACATTGGGAGGTAGTATGTCATATATTGAGGTATTTGAAAGGTACTCCTAGTAAAGGCTTGGTGTTAAAGTCTTCAGATATCTTGGAGATAGTTGATTTCTTAGATGCCAGTTGGGTAAGAAATAGTTTTGACAGGCATTCAGTATTAGGATTTTGCGTATTTGTTGGTAGAAATATAGTCAGTTGGAAGAGCAAAAAGCAAAATATAGTTGCAAGGTCAAGTGTAGAGGCTGAGTATAGAGCTATAGCTTATACTGCGTGTGAGTTGTTATGGGTGAAGACTATTCTGCAAGAGATGGGATTTGCAAGTAGTAAACTTATGAAGATATATTGTGATAATCAGGCACCTATGTACACTGTGAGTAATCCAGTGTTTCATGAGAGGACCAAACATATTGAAGCTGATTGTCATTTTATCAGAGATATGGTTATGAGAAAGCAAATTGTTACTTCTTTTGTTAGGTGTGGTGATCAATTAGGAGACATTATTACCAAGGCACTAAGTAGAGGACCGTTCTATGATCTTTGTAACAAGCTGGGCATGATAAATATTTATGCTCCAACTTGAGGGGGAGTGTTAGAATATAACTATTAGTATTAGTGGTTCAAGGGTATTTCTGTATTTGGTCTTTGATTTATATATATATATATGTGTGTGTGTGTATGTGTGTGTGTGTGTGTGTGTGTGTGTGTATGTTGGCTAACCTAATTTGGTTAAGCCTTCACTTTCTCTCTAATAGTTTCTTAACATATTCAATCTAAATTTTTGTTTCGTTATTTAGTATAATGTATACCCAAGATCAAAACTGGTTTTTTGATTGCATAGAATGTATCATATGTTCCCATTACATCTTAACCTTGTTCATTACTTCTTTACAGGTTACAATGATTTTATACGAGGTTTTAAGGTTATACCCACCAGCTATTGGATTGGCAAGGACTATAAAGGAAGAAACTAAATTAGGAGAAATGTTACTACCAGTTGGAGTGCAACTTTCATTTCCAATAATCCAAATTCATCACGATCCTATAATATGGGGTGAAAATGCAAAGGAGTTTAAACCAGAGAGGTTCTCAGACGGGGTGTCAAAGGCAACAAAAGGCAAAGTCTCATTCTTTCCATTCGGTTGGGGGCCCCGAATATGCATTGGACAAAACTTTACAATGGTGGAAGCTAAAATGGCACTGGCTATGATTCTACAACATTTTTCCTTCGAGTTATCGCCTTCCTATGTGCACGCTCCTCATGTTCTCATAACTTTGCAGCCTCAGTATGGTGCTCACTTAATTTTACAAAAAGCATAGCAATCGCCATCTTTGTTTTAGTTTTTGTGTGATATTAACAATGACAATAATGTTTTACAAAATAGTGTTAAAGTCACTGAATTTACTATGCAATCCTAGTTGACTACTATACAATTTTTACATTTGAACATTCTGTAGTTGAAATAAAACTACTACAATCACCGTAATAACTACTTCTAAACAATATGTAGTAGTTAATTTGATAGCATATTATTCCTCTGAAAACTTTTTCTTGATTTTGTTGTTCTTTAGTAGTTGATAAGACTCGATTTGTAATGTCATTCCTTTCCTAGTAGTTGTAATGTTATTTATACAATGCATAAACAATTTTTTGTTTTCTAGGTTGATCCAACTCATTCCAAAGCATGATAATTAATGGTCAAACTGTTAGGACATCTTGAACACTAAGTTTGGTTCAACTTCAAACATGAAAACAACTTGTAGCCTCAGAGCAAAAATTTATGTCTTCTAATCTCTTTGCTTAATTTTTTCTAGCTGTCATAGATGGAAATGGAACAACACATCATAGAAGCAATGATTAATTTGGCACTATAGTCATAGGCATCCCAATTGAAACTAAAAATTACAATGCGTGCTAGATGGTATTATGATTTGGAAGAGTGTAATACATGTGTACTAGTTGAATATTAGGAATATTCCACATATATTACAAATACAATAATTAAATTATGTGATAAGACTAACCAAATCTGCATTCTTGTGCCTATGTACAGGTGCCCGTGTATAGGCGCCTATGTAAATGTAGTTGCAATAATGCCATATGAGTAAGAAAACAATCACGCGAGCACTGTGTAGACACCACATTTTTTACCAACTATCGAATTTAGGGGACGATTACCTCTAAAACCGATGACAACAACGTCCGACGAATTTGAAGACTATTTAAGTATGATTCAGGCTCTTTGATCTCAAAAAATTACAAAATGCAAAAAGAGAGTGTTCAGGGAAATTCAGGTGTGAAATACGCATAGGGGATTATTTTAAAAAAATTAATGGAAAAGCATTCAAAACATAAAGTATGTATATATGTATATGAATAAAAATTCTCTTTTGTTTAGAGAATGGACTATCCATTTAAAAAAAAAAGAAGAAGAAGAAGAAGAGAGAAAAATAAACTAATTTCAAAACAAAAGAAAGAAAATGAAAAGAAAAGAGAAGAATTTAAAAAGGAAAGGAAAACAAAATAAAAAAGGAAATATGTTCGGGCCGGCATGCGACGAAGCTGGCGGCACGGCACTCAGTGAGTGCCGCGCCGGCAGTCAGTGAGTGTCACGAGTGCCTCCCACTGTAGCAATATTTTTTTTAATACGTATTAAACTCCCAAAGATGCCATTGTACATGCATAATCACCCCGAAATTACCCATTTAACCTTCCTTAATTGGTCTATATAAGGAGATGTTTATCTCCATTAGAGAGAGGTTGAAAAAAGGTTGGAACATATATACAATTGACTGAGAATTTTGAAGACAATTCACGATATTGAAGAAGGATCTTGAAGAAGTGCTTGAACATACTTGAAGGTCATCACCAAACAAAGAAAATCTAAGGATTTTTTTTGGAGGTAATCCTCTAATTCTAGTTAGTTTTAGTCTAAATTCAATCATCATTCATAGAATTCTAGGATCTTTTACACAATTTTCAAAAAGTCTCTTCCCACCTCACTTCATCACATACCACTTGAATTGTTATTGAATTCTCATCTGTTTGTTGATTTGGATCTAGTTGATCATGAGTTAAGTTTTGAAATAAGCTTCTTAAAAGAAAATTTGCTTTGGATCATCAATTGACTTAGATTTTAATTTTCTTTGTTTATGTTCTTCTTTTGAGACTCATGAGTTCTTCAATATCTCACTTGAACTCTCTAATTGGAATCCTTTAGTTTTCTGTAAATTTATGATTGACATGGGAATAAAAGTTGATCTTAGTTATATTTATACATAATTGGTGGATCCGAGTCTATGTTCATGATTTGGGTCCTCCAATTTGAAGTTTCATAGAATTCTCTTCATATTCCATTGAGATTCATGTGGGTTAGGTATATTTAGTCTCCAAGGACCAATAATTTGTGAGGAGAGGCAATCAAATTAAGTCTTAATTTCTCAAGGATCATCAACTTGAGAGAGGAATTAGGCTAAAGAAGAGCCAATTTTCATGGCTTGATGATTTGGGTTCAACAAAGAAATGACAATTCAACAATGGTACAGTGACTCCGATGATGCTCTGTGATCAAAGATTTTTAGTTAAATCATGATTCATTGAAATTCGATGAGACCAATTGGAATCTGTCCTCAATTCATAGATATACCACTGTAATTTTTGTTTTGATGAGATTTTATGGTTAACATGGCTTGATCATGGGTTTTGCAACCCAATTGTTCTCTGTCCAGAATTTCAGAACAGTGACTCCTTTTTAAAATGGATCAGAGCTTTAATCAAACTTTTTTAGCTTTAAATAATTTTTTCCATGAAGTTAAATGTGTTACTAAGATTCCCTAAAATGGTTGAAGTAATTCAGATTCGTTTACTATTTTTAGAAAATCACACAAAATCTCTGAATAGAGAGTTGATAAATTCTGAGTAGTGTCTGGTTATGGTTCAATTCACAGAGATTGGACTATTTGATCATTGATTTTCTTTTTGGGTTAAAGCCTAGACATGCAAAGACATTACATACTCAAAAAGCATTGAAAACAAGCTATGGGAACTATGTCTTTTCTATTCTTTAATCTTTGGTTTCTCCCTGTAAATTCTGGAAACCTAAGGCAGATTTGGTAAATCTTGCTAGCTTTGATCCAAATGATTTTTTAATCCCTTGAGGCTTGAAATATGTTTTGATTATGACTAATTAAACTCAAATCCAGCGGCTAAATGATCCAAATCAATGAATGATTCATAGTTTGTTCTTGTTCATGCATTCATTATCATCAAATGTGTATTGATTCTTGTAATTTAGGACATTTGTTTGCATTGTGGTAAGCTATAATTGGTTTATTTTAGTCATGGATTCTTTTTAATCATGTTGAGATTGTATCATCTCCATATGGACATTACATTGGCTCATAGTTGAGACTTGTATATCTATAGAGGTGTTGTGATTTCAACAAATTGGAAGGAATTCATGATTTTATCAACTTTCTCCATGTTTGTTAGATTTAAGTTAGGAGTTTGGCATAATATTTAGGATTTAATATTATATCTTGTTCAAGGCATGTGGACTAATCTTTATTTTGTAGCGCTATTGAGATATGATTTCTCGACTTTTCATTCATTTATATCATTTCTTGATTTATTGATTTTCGACTTCATGGGGAAAAGGGCAATCCATTGGTGAAAGGCAGGTGGCAATCGATTGGCAAAACCCAATCAATTGGGGCTTCATCTTCTTCACAGAATCGTGCAGAATAACGTCTAGATTTAAAACACACGTTAAAGGTCCAATATTTTTACACAAAAATGCATAAAAATGTCTAATTAAGCTACTAATTGATTTTAGGAACTCACAAATGTGTGTAGGTATAGTGGTGTGTTTGGGAAGCTAAAAACTTCAAGCTTTAATGGTGACAACTTCTCCTTCCTTCTCTACTTCTCTTTTCTATTTATTTCTTTCTCTTTTCTTCTTTCCTCTCCTTTGTTCTTATTTTTCTCATCTGGTTGTGAGTGTGTGTGAGTATATGAGAGTGTACATATGTATGTAGGTGTATGTATATGTATATAACTTAAGAACTTTGCCCAAACAGACTGAGTACGAATTTGGGTTAGTATTTATAGGCAACCAGGGCACATACATAAGCAAGGTGTGTCATTCCCGTAGAAATACTTGGAGACCAATTTCTACCACTGCCAATTGATTGGATTCAGGCAACAATAGATTGGACTAAGGCGGCCAGTGACAATCGATTGGCTAAAATGGAGATTGATTAGTGTTGCAATTGATTGGTCAAATATTTCAATCGATAAATGTTTCAATCGATTGATCCCTAAAATTTACCAAAGATAAGGTAATTAACATAGAATCTTATTGCATATATGTAATTACAATCACAATGAAACTACGGGTATTACACATACTCCACTAGTGGAAGTCGGAAGTCCTCAACACGGAAACCATAACACCTGGATGGGAAGTTCAACGAGGCCTTAACACGGAAATGCCATAACTTCAATGTGGAAGCGACATGACCTCAACAAGACTAGAGATGGTCTTAAGCATGAGCATAGCATAGTAGCAATCTAGCATTTAAAGAATTGGGATTGGGCCATCCTATTAACAATGCATATCCAATCATTTAGAAGCTTCAAACTAAGTAGCTAAATGCATGATGATAAGCATATGACTAAACTAAACAATTGGATCACATAATATCTGTTCTTGGGTTAATTTAAACAAGTTTAAAAGCATGGGCCCTAAGCCCCTTGGATAGCCCATGGACCCATAATTTGGAAGTTCAATCAAGTTAACAAAATACTTTTGAATTTCCAGAACATTTTGATTAACTTTAAAAATAAGAAAATAGGTATTCACATTGTTTGATCTTCATGATTTTCATATTCAGAGTCCCTCTATGAGTCTAGTTTTAGAATCAAAAGACAAAACACAAATCAAATGGTTCAAATTCTCAGAATTAAGGTTAAAGCAGAGGTCACTCAGGATTTAACACCTCTCTAACCATTGATTTTAAAAACAATGTTTAAAATAGCAAATGAATCTAAAAAATTTCCAAAATCTCCAGAATTAAAGCTAACACAAAATAGTCCATAGGAAAAATAGTTTGAAGACAAGGAAAATTGAGTTAAGTTTTAATTTATGCATTTCAAATGTGCTCTGTTACTCTGGAAGTTTGGACATAGAGTTGTTTAATAAAAATAAATAAAGACTAAACTATGTTTCATTTATCAAGTCAAAACAAAAATTAGAGTGGTAGGTCTGCCTTTTATGAACACATTCAAAGTGGTCTCCTCTAAATCGGACGGATCACAAATTCATGACAAATATTTTATCACAGATCGCCGATAGAATCATTGAACTAAACATGGAAAATCAACTTGAAATCCATACATACACTATATAAATTCCATAGATTCTATAGATCATCAATATCAACATGAACACTTCATATTTGCTCAAAATATGCATAATGCATGTATGTGATACTCAATTCAGAGGACTTTACCTCTTGAGAGTCTTAATCACAAACCTCGTGAAGGTTCATGTTCATGACAACCATAGGTCTTACTTAATCCTTATGAATGAATAAATTAGATCATGAAATCAATAAATCTAGATCTATATCCTCATATAAACACATAATTACAGAGGATTAAGATCAAAACCTCAAGGAATTCAAATGAGACATTGAAGATCTCATGAATTCCAGGAGAAGAGCACAAGAGATAAAAGGTAGATCAAACCAAAATATAGAGGTCAATAGCCCAATTTGATTTAGAAAATAGTTTTACAGAGGTTACTTGATTATCTAATCATGAAGGATACTTTGAAAAATGTGTAAAATCTAGTTAGATCTAGAAATTGTGGTTGAATTCTACATATAGACAGTAGAAAGTGAGAGAATTACCTCTGAATTATCTTAGATCTATGTCAGATTGGTTGAATTCGTGAGATTCTTCAATGGGTCTTCAAGCTCTTCTTCACATTCTTCAAGCCTTCAAGGTGATTTGATTCAATATGGATTTATCATTTTTTTTCCTGAATTTGGTGTTTTCCTCTCTCTAGAACTCTCTAGAAATCACTCAGATCAAATTTTCTCTCTCTTGTATGTTGACGGTGATCAAAAGTTATGTAGTAGTCTCTCAAAGGTGAGAAATGGGCTTTGCTTTTATAGGCAAATTGAATGGGGGTATAGATGTCTTTTTGGAGTGGAATGGGAGTGAATGGTGTGACATAGGGGTGCTAAGTACGCACTACGTATACAGTGACATTTGGTCAATTCAGTAGATATTTGTATCACAAAGTCACACAAAAATGCAACTTCTACCTAGAATGATACCCAATCGGTCAATGGCACTCAGTGAGTGCCGCCTCCTTGATTTTCAATTCTAAATCTTTGAAAATTCAAATCTAATTCACTGTAGCTCCAAAAATTACAAATCTTGTACTGTTGGAAAGGTGTCAACTCTACTATTTGGAGATCTTTTCAAAAACTTTTGAAATCCTTTTTCCTTAAAAACTATTTTGAGCCGATTTTGCTTTAAAGTGTTTGAAAATGATTTTTTGACTCTTTCGTGAAGCAACTATCTTAATCATGTGATTATTCTAGGAATGTTTCCATGTTTAAGTGCGTGCTTTTTACTCATACCTCAAACAGTTTCTCTCTGAGGGTATTTTTGGTTTTTCTAATTTAAAATTTGGCAGAATTGGGTCGTGGAACTTTTCAAAGAGCTTGTCATCCCACTGGAGGTCTCAAATTCTATCGGACATTATCATCATTGGTTTCAGAGGTAATAATCCCCTAAGTTCGACAACCTTGTGTGGATATCGCATTTTTCTTACCCACAGCTTTCCAAAAATCAAATTCAAAAACAAATGAGTCGCCACTTAATTTTTAAAAGGAAAATTAAGAAACCATTTTGAAAGCAAACCGATCTTTTAGAAACCAGAGATTAACTAGGTCCGGGGATTATGGAATGAGAGAGGAAGGAGCCCGTCAGACTAAAGCACCCTCTCTCATCCTATCTTGCGATAGGCTTCTACTCAACATCCTTTTAATCAAATTTATTAATCTAAGCATGTCCTCAACTAATACATATATATACATGTACATCACAAAAATATGTCCAAAGGGTGTAAAATTGCAATTGACAAAATATCATTCAAAAGCCACATAATTCAGGTAACAAGCGATATGATATGCAATAGAGAACAAGTGAACTTACCCGGGATCCAGCAGCGATAATAAATGTGCAATGCATGCGAACAAAAGAAAATCCTAAAAAAAAAGAGTCTCTAATCACATATACACATGAGGCAAAACCTAATTCTAAGGTGTCGCGCATTAAGTCGAAAAGTCAATAAAATCAAGAAATTAAGATAAACTAAAGAGGAGTTCTAGAAATCGTACCTTAATAGCGCTACAAAACAAAGGGTTAGTCCACATGATGTGCAAAATATGATGTTAAAAATGACAATCCTAAATTTCTAGCTTACATCTATCTAATGTAATTAAATCCAAAGCAAATAAGTCTTAATTACAAGTGTCGAATCATATAGATGAATATGTACATGGACAAGGATAAACTATGAAATACTCTTAAACTTTGAATTCAAGCTCAACTAATCATTATTAAAGCATGGTTTAAGCCCTAGATCATAGAAAAGTCATTTAGACCCTTATTTACAAAGTAAGTCAAATGTGTCATAAAACTCTGAAAATTGCAGAGAGCAGACCAGAACTTAAAAGAAATAAAAAGCCTATCTCCCATGGTTTGATCTTGATGATTTTTGGACTCAATATGCCTCTGTGAGTCTAGTTTTCAAATCAAAAAGAAAATCAAAGTTCCAACGGTCGGATCTCCGGGAATATGAAAAATACTAGACATCACTCAGCACTTTACAACCTTCCGTCCAGAATTCTTGCACGATTTATTAAAAATGGTAAAAAAAACTCCGAATTGCTTTGTTCTTTTTAGGGTGACTTCCTAACACATTAAACTTCATAGAAAAAATTATTTGGAGTCACAAACACTTTATTAGAACTCTGATTTAATTGTTTCAAAAGAGTGTCACTGTTCTGAAACTATTCTGAAATTCTGGGCAGATTGTATTTGTGTCACAAAACTCATGATCAAACATCCTAAACATGAAACCACCTTAAAGAAAAAATTACAGTGGTAGAATATCATGTTATTGACACTTTTCCGTTGGTTTCACTTGATTTCAACGGTTAGATTTCGAACTAAAAATCTTTGATCAAAAATAGTTTGTGGATTCACTGTTTTTATTTTGCTAGTTCAACTTTTATTTGGTAACTCCAACTATTAAACCATGAAGTTGAGTTGAACCAAACCACTTCTCCTACCATTTGATGGCCATTAGAGACTACAAACCTTTATTCTTCATAGATTTCAAATGAAATATGGATAGACTTCATGAAATCTATAAGATATAAGGAATCTAAACCATGGAGATGGGTTTAGACTCAAAACTACATTCTCCTACCATTTGATGGTCATTGGAGAGGGAGACATGACTATGACTCATGAGTCCTAAAGGAATATAGAAGGGATTCCTCAAGACGTCAAGTTTACAAGATCCAACTCATGAGTATGGACTTGGATCCTCTTATGAAGTGGTGATCAAACTTTGACTCCTATGTGAAGCACAAGCCTACATGGGATTCAAAAGATCATGCTCAAGAGATCAAAGGAGATATTGAAGATCTCCAAGACCTTCAAGAGAAGAATATAAACAAGAAAGTGGAAGAAAGTAATATGGAAACAAAAGAAACTCCTAAGTTTACTTGATAAACCAAAGAAAATAGTGAAAGATTTTAGGATTAGAGATTTTAAGAGAAGAAAGAAAAAGCCAATAATCTATGGTTAGAGGATCACCTCCAAATTATCCTCAAAGTTTTCTTTTCTTTGAAAATCTTCCAAGATCTTCTCTCTAATTCTCTAAACACTCTCTTTTCTCTCTAAAAAAAATGTTGGTGTAATGGAAGTATTTTTGCATATGCTCTCTCTCCCAATATGTTTCTTGGTGTTCTTCTTGGTCTCTCCTCTTTTAGGAAGATCCCTTCTCTTTTATAAGTAAAATTACCAGGTATTTTTGGTGAATTTCGGAGCAAAAAACAAGTGTAATTCTCTCATTTGTTGGTACAATGTATACTTTCTGAAATTATGCAGACTGCTGTCCAGCGCGGCAGTCCAAATACTGACGCGGCAGTCCGTGACTGCCGCTGCGGCATTTCATGACTGCCGTTGCGGCACTTCATGACTGCCGTGCGGCATTCATCAAATGTCGCGGCAATTAATGGATTGCCGCATTTTTGTCAGTCTTACTTTATCAATTTTTGTTCTTATTCACATGCGCATACGTATTGCTCTGCAAAATACAGACTTTAAAAGCGAACGGCAGTCAGAAATCTGTGGCGGCATTCGGTGAACGCCGGAACGGCATTCTCTGACTGCCGCGCGGCACTCAGGGAGTGCCGCGGCAGTCTTCCGTGTGCCGTTTCTGGCTAAGGTTCCCCTTTTAGGTCTTTTCTCTTTTTGAAACAAATTATTTTTGAAGATCCTTTCCAAAAGTTGTGTTTTATATCTGAATTCTCCTAAATACCTGGTATTTCCCTCTTTCTGTGAAATTTTATCGCGTTTTGGAGAACTTTCTGAAGAGCTTGGAATACTTCGGATTTTTCGGTCATTGTCATCATTGGACGTGGAGGTGACGCTCTCCTAAATTCGAAGGCCGGTCAAAATTGGGGTGTCTACACCTTGGTCAAAATTGGGGTGTCTATATGTATAAACTCTCTAGCATAAAGCCGTTGATTCAGAGTATACATGCCCAGATGGCCGAATGATTAATATACTCTCATACCCAGATGGCTGAATTATCAACCCTTGTTGATCACTATAATAGCATGCCCTAATGGACGATTAATCAAGATATTCTTGGTCGCAATGACCTTACTCTGTGAATAATTCATACTCCATAGGCGAATGATGAAGATACTATCATGCCCAAATGTTCGAATGATTAACCCTAGTGATGGGATCAAAAGGAGTTTTTCGTAATAATTGTATTTTATCCGAGAGGATTTTGTATTTTATTTTATTTATTTAGTTTTAGAATATTTTCTTTTTAAAAGAATAAATATCTAATAGGAATATATATCTTTTTTAGGATGTTATTGATTTAGGGAATGATTATCTATTAGGAAGTTTTAGATTTTAGGAATCTTTATTTCTCTATAAAAAGAGGCCATGGTTATTGTATGAAACACTTTTGATGATGAAATAAAAAAAAAAATTATTATTGCTTTTACTGGCTTTGGTCTTGGTAGACTCCAAGAGATCTTGGTGGACTCCAAGAGTTCGTTACATTTTTGCATTAATCTTCATGTTCGGCATCAAATTTGGTATCAGAGCAAACCGATTCGCCGCAACTCAAACTTTAAGTTCTCTTGTTATCATCACTTCTCAGTGTTCAATCCAAACAACCCTTACATTGAAACACCATCACCATCGTAGACCTTCACCATCAGATCTGACCCAAACCAAAATTGGCCCATACTTCAAAGCCGAACCCAGATCTAACCCCACTAAGTTACGCACCCATAGTCACCATCGCCACTCCCTACCCCCTTCGCCACAGCCTACCGACGACACCATCGCCGACGATAACCACCCCTACCCCAGATCTGATCGTACTAGTTTCAAAGCTCCAGAGTTTCGTTGGTTTTGGTTTTTTCCTTCTTTTTTCTTTTGACCTTGGTGGTTTCTTGTCTCTTGTCCCACACATGCATCAGTCTCCATCTGCTTCTTTATCAATTTAGGGTTATTCACCAAATGCATACCAGTGTTGGAAGGGAGATATGAGTTGTTAACATGGGGCCCAGTATTTAAAGGTCCAAATCTTTGAGTTGAAACTTTCTCAGCCCACTTGTTATTCTTGTCAACAACCCAAAGCCCATATGCCCATTTAAACCATAACCAAGCCCATCTGCTTCACTCCTACCATATCCAAATCAGTAACATTTTGCATAGTCCACCCATCGGACAGACAGACCGAATTATTGTTATTATATTATTATTATTTTCTGTAGCAATTTTAAATTAGTTTAAAAAAAAAACAAGCAAGTCAAAAAAAAAAGGAAGGAGCGGTAAAAAAAATTAAATGAAGGAGTTAAATTTTCAAAAAAAAAAAAAAGAAGGAAAAAGTGAGGGGAAAAAAAGTAAGAAAAAGAGAAAAAAAAATGGAAATTTCTTTTTCTATTTTACCGCTACATCAGAAATTGGAGATTTCACAACCAAGCTACTGGGGAATAAGTTGCGCTACATCAGTTCGGAGATTTATCAAGATTCTTCACTTTTGAGGTACAAGCATTCTTTTGAAATTTTGATTAGTACCTATATTTTGACGAGTCATTTAATATTGCAAATTAAAAGTCCTTTCATTTTAAAAATGTCACGTTATTATTAGTCCTACACCTTTTGTTGTCCCAGTCGAGTCACTAGTACCTTTCTTACAGCCGTCCAATGCCCGTATATTGGTTGTAAACTTGTTATTGATGAGACATTTTCCATAAATGTTATTTCTCAATCTGCCATTAAAAGACTCAATCTTTCAATTTCTCCACACCCACAACCAGATAAGGTAGTTTTGGATGATAACTCTACATTTTTTGTCACCAAAAGTTGTTTAGTGCCCATCCGAATGGCTAACCTATATTTTGAGTGAATCTGGTGTGACATCTTGCCAATAGATGTGGGTCATATTCTTTTCGATCGTGTATGGATTGATGAGTATAACGCAAACAGGGGAAAAGAAAATAAATATTCCATTCAGTATCGTGGTCGGTCCATTCACATATGTCCTTTAAAGCCTAAGGCCCTTTCTGCAATTTCTAGTAAACCAAGTTCATCCACTTCCATAAATGACCTAGGTAATCAAGTTCCATCTCAGGTTTCTAGAAAACTAGACCTCGCCATTTCTATAGATGACCTTGCTAAACTTGTTCATGATTTATCTTTCTAAATTGAGCAAATAAAGTTAGCAAGCATCCAAAGTAAATCTCGATTGGAATCCATCGAAGCGTCTCTTTAACATATCATGAGTACACGATATATCAAACAAGTGTTGAGTTTGTGCCCTCAAACCATTATTTTATGTATGAGACATTGACATTTTAATATATGGATATCAGCTTTACATTTCATTGTGTATGTTTCTTTCATGAGATGATTGTTAATCCTTAATTATCATAGTAAGTAATTTGTGTGTGTATGAGATACATACAAGTGAGATACGTACTATTCTTTGATACTTAGAACTTGTCACAGTGGAAATGAGACTGGATATCTCATCAAGTATACACTGTAGCATGATTAACTGCCATTGGATGGAGTGATTAATCTCAATCACTAGAGTGTGACTCTTAGTTAATATGCTAGTGCTTATAGTGCATTGACGGACCTGAGCTTTCCAATTGACACTCAAGACCATCAAACAGTCGATAGGAACTCATAACTTGTATAAGGTACGTGTTCTCAATCTTGAGACGATTATGAACACAGACTGTGGACATGGCTTCTTTGACTTACCAATCAGTGAGGTCTATAGAAGATCAACACCTAAGTATCTTGAGTATGTCATGTTCATAGGATTGTGAACATATATTGTCAAGATAGAATCTACCCTCTGATTCAGAGTAAGCATTCCCTTGAGAATGTCACCAAGTTGATTACTGAGAACTATAGTCTTGTTGATAAGTAGTTATCAACATGTTTGGTAATCATGAGAGGTGAATGTGACTTAAGAAATACAAGAAGTATTCATGATTCAGGTTGACAGTAAAAGTTATCCGACTACCTGAATATGATTACGAATGCTGAAGGTAGAGGGACATTAGTACACCATACAAGTCTAGTTATCACTTCAGATATATTTTTTTGCGTTGGAGTTCAGTTATCATTTTATAGTGGAGTAAACATTAACTGATCAGTTGGTTAGTTTGCTGATCAAAGAGTTTAGTCATGGGAATTACAACTGGTCTAAGCCTATAATAAAGAGCCTAGGAGGTCCCACTCTTAACTCTGCTAGGATGCTTGGAAAGGCACTTGAGGATCATGTCAAGACAGGTTCAATCGATCAAAGTAGTCTCGATCGATTGAAGTCTAGACAGGTTCGATCGATCGAATGTGGCTCAATCGATCGAAGCTTCGATTGATCAAAATCACTTCGATCGCGTGAACGTTAGGTCGGTACTGGGAATATATAAATAGGGCAGCTATGTCCAAAAAAAGAAGTTTGTCATTTTACTACGCCAGAAGCTACAGAAATTGTTTTAGAGCTCCCAAACCTTTTCCTTCCTCTCTATTAGGGTTCCCACCAACCTTAGTCCTTCCGGCAGGCATCCGCAGGAGTCATAAGAGTAAAGACAGCCTAGTGGAAGCTGCTGCACCATCTAGGAAAAAGAAATTCAGAATTGGGTTCAAGACCTGAGGTATAATTTCTTGTTCCCTACTTGTGTACGCATCTATGGAATTGACGAAGAGCAAATCCGGGCATACCAATAAGTTTTTGAAACTTAACCTTACCACTGCGTGGTTTAAAATAATTTTAAACCTATTTTTCCTTCAATTGGTATCAGAGCCACGCTTGTTTGGATCTATAGATGCGTTTTGGAACACTAGTTTTCATTTGTATGTTGATTTTAAGACTATTTTCAAAATTACATCGTCACATATCTATTTCTGCGGTGTTTTCGCAGCAGAATACAAATCTGTGAATGTATGGGATGCATGATGGATTCGATCAATCAAAGTAGGTTCGTTAGATCAATCGAGATCCTGCTATTCTCAAGCGATCGAAGGACCTTCGATCGATCAAACTTGATTTTGTTCAATCAATTGAACTATATTCGGTCGATCGAGAATGATCTTCTATCCAGGTGTACTTTTCACTGATTCAAAAGTTTTTAAAATTATACGCTTTAAATTTTAAATTATTCTGGATTTTTTTCAAATTATTCTATGAAATTGAATATTCAAGCGATTGAACAATATTCAATCGATCAAAGGTTCGAGCGATCGAACGGTCTTCGATCAAGAACACGGAACGGAGAGCAGACCGTTCGATCGAAGTGTAACAGAAAAGTTAGATGTTGTTTTAATGTTCTAAATCAGTGCGTAACGAGTTTATGCACTGTGTAAATCAATTAAGGGTTCCAATGGATTATATATATTTGTTATATATATGGATGTGTGTACGACTAACCTTCTTACACCAAGATTAGTCTGCTATCTTCCATGACACCGATCATCAACAAATATTTTATTTTGTATTTCAATGTTAGTGTTTGGTGATTGTTGTAAAGGGCGCTGCGACTTCAATCCTACGAAAACGAAAGTCGCACCAGTTTCCCTAGCCTTCTTTATTTTTTTGTTATTGATTTCTATTTCTATATCAATTGTGAGCTTCGAAAGAAGCATATGAGCAATGTAATAGAATTAGAAAATCCATAAAGATAGAGGAGCAAGCCGTTGTCCATGAAGATGGAGCTAAAGGTGATCAAACCAAGAAGGAGGTTCTATGGAGATAAAGCCATGGGAGATAGAGGCATATGAATGCCTTTGTTTCAATTTTAGTTTTTTTTATGTGTTTGATTTGTGATTGGCATTTGATTATATTGTTACTACTTGCATGCACGTAAAACAAGTTTTCTAAAATAAAATTCAAAAACCGTTTCAACACATTAGTAAACATTAGATGTTTATGGGTAATGTGTGGAAACAATTTTTTCAAAAGAAAAATCCTTATTTACCAAATCTAGTGGGAGAGGGTCTTATTAATAACACCCACGATCTTCCATTAACAGTTCACTGTAAGATGAGTAGTGCATTCTGTGTCACCTCGCTAGGGGTGATCATTCCATACGGAGGGTACACTACTCATTGGCTACTAGATGTGAACTTCCTATGGATAGGATCAATCAGACGAGTTAGAGGGTGACCACCATACGAAGGCGCTACATGAGGCGGTTGTGATTGGATCCTAGTTAATGGTATACACTAGCTAAGCTATGAATAAGGGATCCCACATGGGGCATTATTCATAAACATAGAGATCAAATAGGTTCGGGAGTCATAAATTGTTTTGCAAGAGTTGCATAGCGGACAAGTCATGATAAATCGAAAGATCGAACATTGACCACCACACGGAGGCTTTGTTCTTTCGTTTCGATATTCCGGCGACTTTATTTTTAAAATAAGAGTTTTAAGGATTCTTTTATTTCAAACTGTCAAAATCTGATATCCATATTTATTTTGTCTTTTGATTTTTTCAGTAAATCATAATGTCTGGATCTACATTTAGTCCACTTGCCACCATACTCACTCAAAACAAGTTAACTGGAAATAACTACACAGAATGGAAACAAAACCTTGGCATCATTTTAACTGCGAAGGATCACATATACGTCCTCACCACCCCATGCCTCGAAGAACCCATGGCAAATGCTTCGGCAGCTGCCAGACGCGAGTTCGATAAATGGAAGAAGTCGAATGGAATGGCTCATTGCTACATTCTGGCCTCAATGGCTGGTGTGTTGCAACACCAATTCCATTCGAACAATTATGCCAGTGACATTATCGAATCCCTGAAAAAAGATGTTTGGGGAGCATAGAAGGCCTTCCAAGCAGGTAGCTATGCAGAAGATAATGAATGCAAAGACGTCGGAAGGGACTCCAATCAAAGAACATGTTTTAAAAATGATTAGTTATTTAAATGAATTGGAGATCTTGGGAGCCAACATCGATGCACAGACCCAAGTTGATATTGTTGGGAATATGCCCTCAAACCAGTTAGTTGGACAATGGAAAATCATAATGTATTTATGCATGTTAGTTCATGAGATGAATATTAGACTGGAATCCTTAAACAACATTGTATGTGGTTCATTTGTGTATGTGATTACACATGTGAGATATGAATCACAAATCCTTGTTATTTCAAATAAGTCACAGTGGATGATAAGTCTGGATAACTTATCAGGTATACACTGTAGCATGATTAACGTCTACGGGGTAGAATGATGAATCTCATTCATAAGAGTCTTTGACTCTTGGTTAATATGCTAGTGCACTCGGTGCATTGACGGACCTGAGTTAAACCTATTGACACCTAAACGCTGTCACCGTCAATAGGAACTCAAAACTTGTATAGGGATACATGTCCTTAATCCTGAGACAGTTATGGACGCAAGTTGTATGCTTGGTTGCTTTGACTTACCAATCAGTGAGGTCTTGCAAGATCAACACCTGGGTATCTTGGGTAAATCAAGTATGCAACGTTGGGAACATATATTGTCAAGATGGAATTCTACCCTCTTCAATAAAACGAAGAGTAAGTATTCCCTCGAGAATGTCACTAGGAGTGATTACTGAGAGCTGGCCAGCCTTGTCAACAAAGTGTTATTGTTGACATGTTTAGTAATCCAAGAGTAGTGAATGATACTTGAGGAATATAAGATGTACTATCTATTGGGTCGACAGTATCTTAAGACATACATCCCAATGATAGATACGAATACTGCCTGGTAGAGGGACATGCGTATCATATTATACAAGTCTAGTAATCACTTATGTATGTGTGATTATGTTCTTATGCACTGGAGTGCAATTATCATTTTATAGTGGCATTAATGATAATTGATTAATTATTGATTCCTTAGTCAAGAGTACTGACTAGATGGAATAATAATTAATCGGAGCCAGTAATTAAGAACCTAGGAGGTCCCACTCTTAGCTCCGCCAGAATGCTTGGAAAGGCAAATGAGAATGCTGTCAAGACTGGTTCGATCGATCGAAGTTGTTTCGATCGATTGAAGTCTAGACAGGTTCGATCGATTGAACGAGGTTCGATCGATCGACAGTTCGATCGATCGAAGTCACTTCGATCGATTGAAAGTAAGGTCGGTTCTGGGAATCTATAAATAGGGCAGCTTTGTCCAGAAATAAAAGTTCATCGTTTTTAACGTACCAGTTGCTGCAGAACCTGTTTAGAGTTCCCAAACCTTCCCTATTCTCACTATTAGGGTTCCCACCAACCCTAGCCACTCTGGGAGCATTCGAGGAGACATAAGGGTGAAGATTTCCTAGAGGTTGCTGCTGCACACACAAGGAGAAGGACAAAAATCAGAATTGGGTTCAAGACCTAAGGTATAGAATCTTCTCCATCTTGTTATGCGCATCTATAGAGTTAATAAGTAGTAGATCCAAGGCTACCAATAAAAGTTTTGAACTTTGTTTTCCGCTGCGAGTTTAGATTTAATTTTAAACCTGTTTTTCCAACAGATATGATCCTCAATATGCTGTCGCCATCATTTGCTCAATTTAAACTGAATTATAATATGAATAAAATGGATTTCTCAATAAGTGAATTAATGAGTACTTTACTAGCAGCGAAAGGGGTGATCAAACCTGGGGGCAACGTTCTAAATGTTGAGAAAAGTTCTTCCTCCTCCCAATCTATGCCGAAAGGAAAGAAAGGGAATAAGAAGGCTGGCACTGGTGGTCCAAGTGTTGGACTGGTCCCTAAGATTGCAAAATCTAAGGGAAAGAGTAAAGGCAAAGGGAAGGTGGGTGGCCAAGGCAAAGGAAAGTGTTTCCAATGCGGTGAGAAGGGCCACTAGAAGAGGAACTGTCCAGAATTCTTAGCTACAAGAGTTCAAGGTAAGACTGAATCACATGTGATTGAAGTAAGTTTTATTACGTATACTTCAAACACATGATGCATTGATTCTGGTGCGACTAACCATATCTGTAATTCGTTGCAGGGGTTCAGATCAACCAAGAAATGCAACGATGGGGAGATCATGCTTACTCCAGGTTCTAGCGCAACCATTTCCGCGGTTGCTATAGGAGTAGTAGTTTTAGAGTTTTTGGACAATAAGACAATAGTTTTATTATATGTACTTTACGTCCCTTTAATGATCTGTAATTTCAGTTTCAAATTTATCGAATAATGGTTATTCTTTTCATTTTGGAAGAATAGAAGTTGTCATTAAAAGAAACAGTTCTTTTATATGTTCTGGTATTAAAACTAATGGCTTATATGTGATTACTCCCAATATTTCTAAAAACTCTTGTATGAAACTTAATAACTTAATGGTAACTGTACCATCTAAAAGAAAAGAACCTTCCACTAATCCAACAAGGCTTTGTCATATGAGGCTTGGCCATATCAATCTAAATAGGATTGGTAGACTAGTCAAAGAAGGGGCCTTAGGCAATTTGGTTCTTGAACCAATGGAGGCTTGCGAGTGTTGTTTAGAGGGTAAGATGACCAAAAGTCCCTTTCCCGCAAAGGGCAACAGGACCAATGCATTGTTGGAATTAGTTCATACTGATGTGTGTGGACCAATAAATATTAGAGCACGGGGTGGTTATGAGTATTTCATAACATTTACTAATGAGCACTCTAGGTATGGATATGTGTACCTAATGCAGCACAAGTCTGAAGCCTTTGAAAAGTTCAAAGAGTTTAGGGCTGAAGTGGAGAATAAATTAGGAACACATATCAAGGCCATTCATCTGATTGAGGTGGCGAGTACCTCTCCAATGAGTTTATTGATCACCTCATACAGAATGGATTTCTATCACAGTTGTCTACACCTAGTACGCCTCAGTAGAGTGGTGTAGCGGAGAGAAGGAATCGGACTCTTTTAGATATGACTAGGTCGATGATGAGTTATTCGGAGTTACCTTTATTCATTTGGGGTTATGCTTTGGAAACCGCTACATACATACTAAATCTAGTACCAAGCAAATCTGTTCCCAGGACACCACGAGAGATGTGGATTGGGCGCAAGCCTTCTTTGCAACATCTCCAGATATGGGGGTGTCTGGTACATATGCTGAAAGGAAAGATGAGCAAATTGGATTCTAGATCGGAAGTATGTTACTTTGTAGGGTATCCAAAGTGTACTTATGGATGGTATTTTTATAATCCAAGAGAATAGAAAGTGTTTGTTAGTACAAATGCTATTTTCGTGGAGGATGATTATATCATGAACCATAAACCTAAGGGAATGATAGATCTAAAAGAGATAGAAGGAGAGCCCACAGTCCAACCCACAGTTGATAACGATGCAAAATCAAGAAAATGCCACTTCTTCACCCATTTCCGTACCGGTACCTCATCGTAGTGGGAGGATTATCAGCCAGCGTGATAGATACATGTTCTTAAGAGAAGTTTTTGAAGCTGTCTCCATAGAATCTGAATCTGATCTTGCCACATATGAAGAGGCAATGGCTAATGTTGATTCAGCTCATTGGGTTAAAGCTATGAAGGCTGAATTGGAATCTATGGATTCCAATCAGGTCTGGGATCTTGTAGAACTTCCAGCCAATATTAAACCCATTGGCTGTAAGTGGGTCTATAAGAGGAAAAGAGGATCTGATGGAAAGGTTGAGACCTTTAACGCCAGGCTTGTAACGAAAGGTTATACTCAGAGGGAGGGCATTGACTATGAGGAAACCTTCTCGCCGATAGCCATGCTCAAGTCCATCAGAATACTCTTATCCATTGCTCCATGCCTAGATTATGAGATCTGGCAGATGGACATCAAGACTGCATTCTTGAATGGAAATCTTGAGGAGGACATCTATATGCAGCAACTAGAAGGGTTCATAACTGGTCGGAAAGGTAACTTGGAATGCAAGTTGCAAAAGTCCATTTGTAGGCTTAAGCAGGCATCCAGGAGTTGGAACATCCGATTTGACCAAGCAGTCAAATCGTTTGGTTTCATATAGAATCTTGATGAGCCTTGGAAATGATGTAGCGGTATTGTCAACGGTCAAGGTTTGGCTAGCTAGTACTTTTGATATGAAGGATCTAGGAAAGGCGAGCTATATTCTTGGAATAAAGCTCTTTCGGGATCGTAAGCGAAAGATAATGGGATTATCTCAAGCTGGTTATATCAAAAAGGTGCTAACTAGGTTTTCTATGGAAAATTCAAAGAAAGGTTTGTTACCCTTCAAGCACGATTTGGCATTCTCCAAGGACTAGTGTCCAAAGACACAGGAGGAGAGGAATCGCATTGAAGGAATTCCCTATACTTCGACAGTGGGAAGTCTCATGTATGCGATGTTATGCACTAGGCCAGAAATTTGTTTTTCCGTTGGCATGATTAGCAGGTATCAATCGAATCCAAGTCCAAAACACTAGATAGCCGTTAAGCACATTCTTAAGTACTTGATTACATACTTATGTACGGTGGTAGTGAGTTAATTCTAGTGGGATACACTGACTTGGACTTTATGTTAGATAAAGATTCGAGGAAGTCGACGTCCGCATGTCTCCTTACCTTGGGAGGTGGTGCTATTTGTTGAAGGAGCATTAAGCAGAAATGCATTGCAGACTCAACTACAGAAACTGAGAATGTGGCTGCTTGTAAAGCCGCAAAGGAATCTGTTTGGCTCAAGAAGTTCCTTATAGAGCTCGAGGTGGTACCAACGTTGCTGTCACCTATTACGCTTTATTGTGATAATAGTGGGGCAGTGGCTCAGTCCAAAGAGCCAATGAACCACGGGAAGGGAAAGCACGTAGAGCGGAAATATCATCTAATTCGAGATATTCTTCAACGTGGAGATGTGACTATCACCAAGATTGCCACCACTGACAATCTTGCTGATCTGTTTACAAAGGCCTTTCCACAGAAGGTTTTTGATCGTCATCTAGATAGTCTAGGACTCAGATGTAATCATGTATGGTTGTAAGTGCAAGTGGGAGTTTTTTGGGTTTGTGCCCTCAAACCATTATTTTATGTATGAGACATTGACATTTTAATATATGAATATCTACTTTACATTTCATTGTGTATGTTTCTTTCATGAGATGATTATTAATCCTTCAGTATCATATTAAGTAATTCGTGTGTGTATGAGATACATATAAGTAAGATACGAATTACTATTCTTTGATACTTAGAACTTGTCACAGTGGAAATGAGACTGGATATCTCATCAAGTATACATTGTAGCATGATTAACTACCATTGGATGAAGTGATGAATCTCAATAACTAGAGTGTGACTCTTAGTTAACATGCTAGTGCTTATAGTGCATTGACGGACCTGAGCTTTCCTATTGACATTCAAGAATGTCAAACGGTCGATAGGAACTTATAACTTGTATAAGGTACGTATTCTCAATCTTGAGACGATTATGAACACAGACTGTGGACATGGCTGCTTTGACTTACCAATCATTGAGGTTTATAGAAGATCAATGCCTGGGTATCTTGGGTATGTCATATTTATAGGGTTGTGAACATATATTGTCAAGATAGAATCTACCCTCTAATTCAGAGTAAGCATTCCCTTGAGAATGTCACCAAGTTGATTACTGAGAACTGCAGTCTTGTTGATAAGTAGTTGTCAACATATTTGGTAATCATGAGAGGTGAATGGGACTCAAGGAATACAAGAAACATTCATGATTCAGGTTGACAGTAACAGTTATCCGACTACCTGAATATGATTACAAATGCTGAAGGTAGAGGGAGATTAGTATACCATACAAGTCTAGTTATTGCTTCGGATATGTTCTTTTGCGTTGGAGTTCAGTTATCGTTTTATAGTCCAGTAAACGTTAACTGATCAGTTAGTTAGTTTGCTGATCAAATAGTTTGGTCATGGGAATTAACAACTGGTCTGAGAGAACAATAAAGAGCCTAGGAGGTCCCACTCTTAGCTCCGCTAGGATGCTTGGAAAGGCACTTGAGGATCATGTCAAGACAGGTTCGATCGATCAAAGTAGTCTCGATCGAAGTCTAGACAGGTTCGATCGATCGAATGTGGCTCAATCGATCGAAGCTTTGATCGATCGAAATCACTTCGATCGATTGAATGTTAGGTCAGTTCTGGGAATTTATAAATAGGGTAGCTACGTCCAGAAAAAGAATTTCATCATTTAACTACGCCAGAAGCTGCAGAAACTATTTTAGAGCTCCCAAACCTTCTCCTTCCTCTCTATTAGGGTTCCCACCAACCCTAGTCCTTCCGGCAGGCATCCGCAGGAGTCATAAACGTGAAGACAGCCTAGTGAAAGCTGCTGCACCATCCAAGAGAAAGAAATCCAGAGTTGGGTTCAAGACCTGACGTATAATTTCATGTTCCCTACTTATGTACGCATCTATGGAATTGACAAGTAGTAGATCCGAGCATTTTAAAACTTAACCTTTCCGCTGTGCGGTTTAAAATAATTTTAAACCTATTTTTCCTTCAACAAGACCCATCATTTAAAGTCACCAATGTGCCTATAGATTGTCGTGAAAAGACACCCAAAGAGAAAGAGGATGATAAGCCACTTGCTAGTGATGTTCCAAATGATCTTCCTATCATCCCAATTCCTCTGCCGCCTGTCCATTCGCACCCATAGTCTTTCCCACTGCTGAATTGGCAAAGCAAAATGGAGACTGTGATCCCTGATTCCCCACCTAGTCTACCGCCTAACCATGTTTGTAGTGGCCCTCCAAAAGACCTAAAGGCAAATTTATTTGACTGGTCACTAAATATGGTTACTAATTTGAATTTGCATATGGAGTTCGTGTTGCCTTCCCTTACTTCATCCGCAGGTGTTTCGAGTGGAGTGATGCTTTCTATAGTCTTGAATCTAATATTTGCTCATTGTCAGAAAGTGTGCCATCATGCGGGTATTCTTCATTCTTCTCAACTTAACTGCCATTTTAACTCGCCAGAGTCAAGTTCGTCTCAGACAAGGAGAGTTGATAGGGATCAAAAGGAGTTTTTCGTAATAATTGTGTTTGATCCGGGAGGATTTTGTATTTTATTTTGTTTATTTAGTTTTAGAATATTTTCTATTTAAAAGAATAAATATCTATTAGGAATGGATATCTTTTTTAGGATATCATTGATTTATGGAATGATTATCTATTAGGAAGTTTTAGAGTTTAGGAATCTTTATTTCTTTATAAAAAGAGGTCATGGTTATTGAATGAAACACTTTTGATGATGAAATAAAAAATTATTATTGCTTTTATTGGCTTTGGTCTTGGTGGACTCCAAGAGTTTGCTACATTTTTGCATTAATCTTCGTGTTCGGCATCACCTAGTTGATAACTATAGAATCATGTCACAATGGCCGATTAATCAAGATTATTCATACTCGATCTCGAGGGATTCTCATAGTACCATCTCGCATAACTCGGGCCTACACTGCCATCAACTTTATCACACGGGTCTCTGCGACTGACTACTCATCCCACAATGCATGTTGACACCGACTCATATGAAATGCATATGCTTACCATCATTTATGTATCACATGTACAATTCATGCTTCTAAAAGTATAACATATAATAGCATGTGATTTCGACAGTATAACAACATATGTTGTCACGCCCCGGAGCAGCAAAAATAGAGAAAAATAAATTTCCTTTTTGGGTCCATAGGGAATGACGGGTGAAAGTCAATAATTATCCACACCACTCGGTACTAGTCCACAAGATAAACAGGAACAGTCATAATTGAATATAATAATGATTCTATCAATTACAATACCAAAGTGTGGTTCTCAGGACCACAACAGGTCTGGAGACAACATATGCTCAAGTAACCGTTAAACTAATAACATTCGTCAGAACAACAAAAACATAAACACTAGATATAACTATCTTCAGATCTTAAGCTGACGTAAGGGTAGTTGTTGGTATAACAGCCTTCTCTGGCATAACCGTCATTAGTAGGGCCACCCTCTGCATAATACCACTCCGGGTATTAGCCATCACCATAGGTTCCACCAGCTACATTGTTAAGGACAGGGTAGTCTAGACAGGGAATGTCCAAGCAATAAAGGCCATCAACTTACTGAAAGCTGAATGGGAACTAACACACACAGTCTCATAGGAATAAAGTAATTACCAGTTATGAATGATATAAAGTAGTGATACTACTAATATCTTTTTTTCTTTTATCCAGACACGTCATTTAACCGATTCTCATCATCTTCCAACTCTAAGACTGACTGTACCAAATCCCGACTGACTATCTCGAACTGATTATATCATCACGACATAATAATGCTCTTGTTCACCGCTTTTAAGAACTCTTACTGTTCACCGCTTTTAAGAACTTTTGCGAGCACCATACATCGCTCTCATATAACGATTAGTCTATGGACGTACCAATACTCTTGTTCACCGCTTTTAAGAACTCTTATTGTTCACCACTTTTAAGAACGCTTGCGAGTATCGCCGTTCATAAACCATATGCATCAGTACTTCTTACTAGCACCATACATAACGTTCACATCCACGCAGATGTGTTCACGACCAACTCATGATACTGACATACTTACACTGACAGTCACCAATACCCCACTGACTTAATCACCAAGATTAACCAATGTTATCCACCATTATAACTCCAACCTTATCTTGTTATCGCATTGTATTATTACTAACATTCCGAACTAGACTACGTTACTCACCATGTTATCTCAATCTCAATCTCAATATCACATCCCATTACCTCCAAAATCCATAATATCGTATAATAGGAACACAGGATATCAATTAACGACTGAGCATTATGAATTATAAACTAAAGGAAATAACCAAGTTCTGTTAAGGTTCGATCGATTGAAATCATTTCGATCGATTGAAGAAAGTGAAGTTCGATCGATCTAAGTATTCTTAATTGATTGAAGTCAAGGTGTTCTCGATCGATTTAAATCATTTTGATCGATTGAGACTCAGTGTGTTCGATCGATTGAACTTAGTTCGATCGCTCGAACTTCGTCTTCTTCAGATTTTGCAGTGAACGTCCAGAATCTATTAGGGCATGTGTGGATCCTTTTTAAATGTACAAAACTCGTAAAATATTATAACTAAGCTATTGAGTGAGTTTGGAACTCACCGAATGATCGTAAGGGTGCGTTTGGCAAAGCTCGAATCTTCAAAGCTTCTACAATCGTAAGGGTGCGATCGTTTGAACTGACTTCGATCGATTGAAAGTAAGATTTCAAGAACGGACAAGGGAAAGGTATAGAATCTCTCTGGTATAAATAAATATTAAAAATACACGATATTACATCATCCACCACTCATGAAAAGATTTTGTCATCGAAATCGAAAACAAACAAGTTCTAAAACAAAAACGAAAACTTCTCTCACATCTCTGACTCTAGCTCCCATAAAGCTTCTACTTCATCATGATGATTCCACTGAGTCTTCACTAACGGGATCTCTTTATGTCTAAGTTTCTTGATTCCATGATCTAAAATGTGAACCAATCCTTCGTTGAATGTAACGTTGTCGTTGACCTCAACGTCTTCAAAGTTGATCTCGTGCGCTGGGTTGTTGGCACACTTCCTCAGCATACTGATGTGGAACACGTTGTGCACTCCTGACATCTTCGGCGGCAATGCAAGTCATTAAGCAACCTTTCTAACACATTCTAGAATCTCGAACGGTCCGATGAATCGAGGCAATAGCTTGCCTCTCTTCTGACCAAATCTAACGATGCCTCGAACATGTTAAACTTTGAGTAAAAACTCTAAGTCTTTGCGTCACTTGTCAGCATAACTCTTGTGTCAGGTCTGAGCCGTCTTCATCTTTTCATGTACAATCTGAATCTTTTCACTGGAATCTCGTACCATTTCTGGCCCAAGAAGTTGAGTATCTCCAACTTTGGTCCAACATAGTGGTGATCGGTAAGGTCTTTTATACAAAGCTTCAAATGGCAACATCCCTATACTCGTATGGTAACTATTGTTATAGGCAAACTTGATCGACGACAGGTGTATTTTCTAAGATCTCTCAAAATCAATAATGCAAGTGCATAGCATATACTCCATTACTTGATTAACTCGTTCAGTCTGACCATCGGTCTGTGGATAAAGGTTTAACTAAAGTTTAGTGTTGTTCCCATTACCATTTGGAGACTTTTCGAAAACTCTACAGTAAAGCACGAATCTCGAACCAAAACGATAAAAATAGGTACGTCATGTAATCGTATAATATGTTGTAGGTACATCCGGCTCAAACGTTCCATCGGGGTATGTCATATTGTAGGCAATAAAATGTTTCGACTTCATAAGTCAATCCACGATTACCCAAATAGCGTCGTGGTTCTGTTGTGACTTCGGCAATCCTACCACAAAATTCATGGTGATGTTTCCCATTTCCATTGGGGAATCGGTAATGGCTGTAGCAGTCCAAGTGGTTTCTGATGCTCTTCCTTTACTTGTTTACAAGTAAGACACTAAGATACATACTCAGCTACTTTTCGCTTCATTCCTTCCCACCAAAAATTCCTCTTTAAATCCTTGTACATCTTCGTACCTCTAGGATGAATCATCATCCGTGACTTATGTGCTTCGTCCAATATCTCTTTCCAGAGATTTTCTTCATCAGGTACAGAGTCCACCTTTACATTGTAAGGCTCTGTCCGTACTGATACTCCAAACTTCTGGTTCCTTGGCTGACATCTTGGTGAACCATAATGACAAGCGGGGGTATTTGTAAATTACAACCGCACTAGAATAAGAAAATGTCATAATTTAGTTCACAATCTTCTATTATATCTACAATTTATGTTACAATGCCAGGTTATATACAATGTGACAAATCTATGATGAGTTATTTTGTGCAGATTGTTGTGTTGGTGTATGCAGGGATGACTTACAGGAGAAAAGGGTAAAGCCAAGATGCAAAAGGAACATTTCAAAGCTGAAATGTGAAGCTCGAGCGATCGAGAAGGGTTAAAGCGATCGAGACCAACCGATCGAAGGTTTATCAATCGTTCGAATAACTTGAGAGTTCAGGCGATGGAATGAAGTTCGATCGATCGAACATGCCTTTATTAGAATTTTACGCGCACGCAGCAGAAACGGATTATTGTAACCCTAGCCTAGGTTTTTCTATATATATATATTAGTTGTAAACACACAGTTTTATAGAGATAGAAGGAGAGTTTACATTGTTTTATAGGTTTTGATACTTAGATACTGCTTTGGCTTGAAGTTTTGAAGGTTAATACAAGTTTGTTTACGTTCTAGGTTCAATATTGCTGTAATTTATTCTTTGCTTATAGTTTTCAAGGGTATAATCCGCTTTCAACGTAGGTTTGCATGCCAGACTTGATAAAATCCTAGTTTTTAGAATTTTATGATTAAAACACAAAGAAACAAGTCCTTAATGATTTCTTACGTTAAATACCAATCTGCAGCATCTCAGACCATGTCTGAGTAGTCTCTGAGTTGGGAGATCATGATGAAACAGTGATCTCTAGCCTCTGCCATGCACCAAAATAAAACCTGTGTTCGATCAGTCGAAGTTAGTTCGATCGATCAAACTAAAGATATAGTCAAGCGATCGAAGACATTTCGATTGATTGAGAGATGATGATGCTCGATCGATCAAGAGTGCGTAAATCGATCGAACCTTAAGATTCTTAAGATGATCCTTTGCAGTATTCCTAAACTTTCTGTTTTCGAGATTTGTTATCAAACTGTCCCCATATGCTCAATTTGTCAAAACAGTTTCTTAACTTTAATCCTTAAGGCAATTTTCTCCAATAACTTTTGCAACCACTTTGAATGCGTACACCATTCAAAGTGCGAGTCTCACCTATTATTTAAACCGCCTTCACGTATTTTACATCAACTGTGATGATATAGTCCCGGTCATGAAAGGGCTATGGATTCTTTATTTTTAGAAAATACGGAATACTGTAGAAGATGCACTCCATAGAGCATTAAGAAACTGCATAGTAGATGGTTAGGTCACTGCAGATTCGTGTGATCCCAACGCTTCCCTTTTATAAAGTTAAAAAACGTTTTAAATATGGCTTTAGTTAAGTTAGTTAATTATTAGTTCAATTTTATTGCTTCCTTTAGTAGTTGTTAATTGTGGAACTTCATGTTCTACACCTTATTTAAAGTTTGAATTTTTATTTTCTTTTTGAATTTAGTCTAAGTAAGTAGCTTTAAACCTTCTCTGTGGGATCGACTTACCAGAATACTACTTGCACGTCCACCGATACTTGGGTGTTGCACAAGAAGCGCACAAATTATTTTCGTGTCGCATAACTTCAAATCTTCCGTTGTCTATTGAGCTTCTATAATACGACTGATCGAGTTGGTTGTACCATAAGACATCCAAAATATTGTCCTTCCATTGGTTCCACTGGCTGAAGAACAAATTCTGGTAACATCTCTAATGCTTTCTATTCTCAAATTAATAATGCAGCAATTACTAGTCGAGGTCTACGAATCAAAGCACCTGCTACGACATTCGCTTTACCTGGATGGTATTGTAACGAAAAATCATAGTCCTTGAGTAACTCCATCCATCTTCATTGTCGCATGTTCAACTCCTTCTGAGAGAACAAATACTTTAGGCTCTTATGATCGAAAAATAGATCAAACTTCTCTCCATAGAGATAGTATCTCCAAATCTTCAATGCAAACACTACTGTTGCTAGTTCCAAATCATGCGTCGGATAATTCTTCTCATGTACCTTCAATTGTCTTGATCCATTTCCGTCTTGCATAAGCACACATCTAAGTCCTTGGTGCAATGCATTACTATAGATCACATACCTTTTTCTACTCTTAGGTATTGCAAGTACCGGTGTAGAAGTCAATCTTTCCTTTAACTCATGAAATGCACCCTCATGCTTATCTGTCCATTCGTACTTCATCTCCTTCCTTGTCAAATTCGTCAATGGTCCTGCAATCTTGGAAAATCCTTATACAAATCTCCTGTAATATCATGCTAGGCCGAGGAAACTTTTGACTTCCGTCGCGTTAGTTGGTCTGTTCCAGCTTAAGACTGCATCAATCTTAGATGAGTCCACAGAGATACCATCTTGAGATATAACATGTCCCAATAATTTGACCTCTTGTAGCCAAAATTCACACTTGCTAAACTTTGCATACAACTTGTTGTCTCTGAGTGTCTGCAAGGCAATCTGTAAGTGTTCCTTGTGGTCCTCCTCCGTCTTTGAGTAGATCAAGATGTCGTTGATGACCACTATAATGAATTGATGCAGATAGAGTTTGAATACTCTTTTCATCAAGTCCATGAATACTGTTGGCGCATTTGTCATTCCAAAAGGCATAACTAGAAACTCATAATGCCCGTATCTTGTCCTGAATGCAGCCTTCGTAACATCATCTGGTCAAACCAAAAGTTGATGATATCCTTAGCACAAATCGATCTTTGAAAAGATTCTTGATCCTTGTAACTGGTCAAATAGGTCTTCTATCCGAGGAAGTGGATATCTATTCTTAATCGTAACATTGTTCAACTCCCTGTAGTCTATACAGAGTCAAAGTGTTCCCTCCTTCTTCTTTATAAACAGAACTGGTGCTCCCCAAGGTGACGTACTTGGACGAACAAATCCTAAATCTTCAAGTTCCTGAACTATCTTCTTCAGTTCCAACATCTCAGTTGGTGCCATCCTATATGGAGTCTTAGATATCGGTAACGTACCAGGTACTAGTTCTACACAGAAGTCTATTTCTCATTTTAGTGGAAGTCCTTCAATATCCTGGAATACATCCACGAAATCTCGTACGGTAGAAATCTGATCCATCATTGGTTCCGTACTCATACTCCTGATTGTAGCTAAACCACTCGTGAGAAATAGGACACTTGTTGACTGACACTGAAATCTGATCGTCAGTCATCCTGGTATCGGGAATACAATTATCCTAGTAGGGCAATACAAATTGGCCTCATACTTAGTTAACCAATCCATCCCTAGGATAATGTCGAACTCTAACATCGATAGAACTACCAAGTCTATTGGAAGATTCCTATCTCCCAAGATCAATGGGTAATCTCTATAAACTTTACCCAACTTCACAGTTAATCCCAATGGTGACACAGCATTCAGTGCTGGCTCGAGTGTCTGTGGTTCTAAACCCAACTGACGCACAATCTTAACAGCAATAAACGAATTTGCAGCTCTAATATCGAATAAAGCTTTAACTGGACTATGAAAGAGTACAAGCGTACCTTCCAAATGTTGCAGCTCATTAGCATTAAAGCTTGATTCTGCTAGGATGATAGCATTCATCCTCGTCTGATCTGGGGGCCCCTAAATTCCTTGAACTAGTGCCCTATATTATCCTCCGCGAGATGCACGACAATCCTTGCTCAACTGACCTAGCTTATTGCAATTCCGACAGACAGCACCCATTCGGCAGTTAACTCTGGAAGTTGTGCAAAATTTGGCAATGTGCCTTGGCTTTCCACAATTAAAACATCCTTCGTTATTACTTGGCGAGGCTATTAGTAGCGCCTGAGGCTGTGGTCCCTGCTGGCAATATTGCTGGGGTCAAGGATAACCCTATTGTGGCTTCCTAATTCTCTCCCAAGTTCTCTTGTTCCCTTGAAAATTACCCTGAGGTCTCCACCCTTGGGTATTCCTTGGCGGCTGGCTCTGAAAATTCCACAGCTGAAATCCTCTTGACGATTGAGGTCGATTTATCTGTAGTCCTTGTGCTGGATAAGCAGCCTTCTCTACTCCTGCAGTAAATCTAGCGATCCCCTCAAATGACTGATTCAAATGACCAATCATCATATGTTTGAGGTGGGTTAATCCTTGGTAAAATCTCTTCACCTTCTTCTGTGGGGTATCTATCATGTGTTGAGCGAATCGAGACAATCGCTCAAATTGTGTAGTATATTCCCGTACAGTCCATCATTGACAAACATTGAATATTGCACATTTATGTGCCAATATAATAGACATAGTGCTCATTTAATCCCCCAAATTCCTAGTTTTACATGCATATTTGAATTAATATAATTTAATAGTGATGTCATTCAAGTGTGTGTAAAAATGTGTTTTTACATATTTTATATGTTTAGGTAAAAATAAAGTGAAATAAAGGGAAAGAAAGAAGTAGCAACCACACCATAGTATACCCCATTTGTTAAAGTCAAAGTTAAATAGTAAAATGTTACAATTCAGTAACTAACAAACCAAAAAAAAATCAGAAAGACATCCAAGCTGAAAGCTTGGATGTGATATTATTTTATATTATTATTTTATCTTATTTTCTCTCTTTCTCTCTATCTCTCTCTCTCTCTCTCTCAGCTGCAATTAAAATCAAAGGAGTGTTAGAGGGAGGACTGAAGAAAAAGGAGACGAAGAGAAGAAAAAACTGCCAAACGCTACTTTCGAGTGACGAAAGCAATGGCGGAATTTCTAAAAAAAACGTCTATAAAATGGAGAAGCCTCACAATGAAAGAAGGACGCCTACAGCAAACAAGCACAAACACAACTTCACAACATACACTATTAGGGAGAGAATAGTATAGGGAGGTTATCATGTGAGCACTTCATATTGTCCCTAGAAGTAGGAAACTTTAGTTTTTCTTTGTCTTTTCTAGTTCTAGTAGTTGTAAAAATTTACTTTTATGTAATTGATGATTTCATGTTCAAAAGTATGTAGCAAAACTTTGTGTACTGTATTTCTTAAAATAAAATATTTGTTTTCTTGTATGACATTTGTCAATTTGTAGTAGTTAAAATATTCCTAGTAAAATTTAGATTTAATATTTTTAGTCTAGTAGTACTTATAGTTGTCCTCTAAAATAGTTTAAAACCCCAAAATTTCAGTTTTTATAGCAATATTTTCATTCACTAGAAGACAGACTTTGCAAGTAAATGCCAGATTTCTTAGCCATGTAGTTATAATCACCTACTAAAGTCTCAAGCACATCATATTCATATCTCACTCCCAAATTAGATTAGGATTTGGTTTGAGCTTATTTGTGTTCTTGGAGTTCAACCACTGTGACCCCACAAGAATCCAAAGTCAAAGATTTGGTATTTTATTTCTGATTCAGTATTTCCATTAATGTATATTTTTTTAGCCTAATTGTACTAAACTTTGTTATTTTACAGATTCTACAAATTCAATCACAACTCATGTTAAGTGGAGAAAATAATATAATAATATTAGTTTTTACCCTTACCTTGGTTTTACAACTTTAATTTTAATTAGACAGTGATTGCGTGCATCTATTTAATTTATCTTTAAATTATATTTGGAAGATAATTTCAATTCCAAAATGGTAGGCTAAAACTTTAATTGGGGATATGCAATAAAAACTTAGAAATCACAACTTCTGTGCACTAATCTTAAATGGGCAAATTTATCTAAATGGGTTATTTTTTCCAATGATGGTCAAAAATATCTATGTATCTATAATTTATGATCATTTAACATGTTTATATACTATAGCTATATTGGGCTCAAAAGATTACATATTTGAAATAAGAATCTAATTATGTGGGGATTGTCAAACTATGTCTTTTGTCATAAAAAAAACACCTAGCATACTCAAACAACTCATATGACAAAATTTATATATCAAATATGTGTTTAGATATATGTATATATATATATTTCTATCCACTAATGGACAGGCAATTGTGTAGTGACAGAGTGGTAGAGATTGGATGTCAAATAACCCACGTCCACGGCGGGCACGGTTCGAACCTGGCTACTGCCCAATTGCCTTTTTATTTTATTTTTAAACTAAACGACGTCGTTTCTTATCAAACCTGACACACTTGATATGACCCTGACTAGTGAAAGTTTATTTTTAAATAAAGAATGACTCTGAGGTCTTAAATACCAAATGCTTTTCAAATGCATAAAAGTTGTGGGATCTAGTACTGGTTTGCATATTCCTAATTCTTTAAATCATTTCTTCCAACTTAATTCATATTTCCTGTTTTTAATAACTTTGTTTAAATATTTGTATTATTTCTATCTTTCACTAGTATTAAATCCAAAAAGTTTATCGCACAAAAATTTAGCTTTTAATTCTTTTTTTTTCCTTTTCTTACTAGTATCTTAGTTAATTTATTTTGCACTGTTAAAATCTTTACCGTAAACTACTAAGGAAAAAATAGCTTTTAATTAGTTCTATTAGGGGTGGGCAAACAATCGGTTCGGTTTCGAACCGAAAAGTTCGGTTCGGGTTGTTCGGTTCGGGTTGAGAATTTTGATACCAAAATCCGAACTGAAATAAACTTCGAAAATATGGTTCGGTTTCGAAATTAAAGTTCGGGTTCGGTTCGAAACTTCGGGTTGAAATTCAACCAATGTTTTTTTTTCTTTTCATTTTTTTTTTTTTTTTATTTTTTTTTTTATTTGTATAAATTTTTTTATTACTCAATAAAGAGAAAAAATGTCTTTCAAGTTTCAAGATATCCATTTGGTAATCAAGAATATTAGTTAAACTAATGAAGTACCCTAGATCTTAAAAAAAAAAGACCATTTGGTAATCAAGAACAAAAGAACAACTCAAATAGTTACAGTTTGTATTTTGTTATTACTCACTAAGAGGAAAAAAAATGTCTTTCAAGCTTCAACAGGATATTTGTAAAACTAATGAAGTACCCTAAATCTATTTATAAAAAAGAAATAATAATAAATAAATAAATAAATAAAACTTCAAAAATTCGGTTCAGGTTCGGGCTGAAAAACTCTATCGAAAACCGAACTGTACTTAAAAGTTACGTTCGGTTTCGAACCGAACTTACTTTGGTTCGGGTTCAAACCGAACTGAAATTGTTTGAAAGTTCGGTTTCGGTTCGAAAGTTCGGTTGACCCGAAATGTGCCAACCCCTAAGTTCTATTACAAAAAAAATATAAAAACTAGTAGTTAGTAAAACTCCACAAAAATCCATCATCTTTTATTTTATTTTTAAGTGACAAAATAGTTATTGCCTATCTTTGTTTTCCGTTCCCTGTGGGTTCGACCTGGACTTCCAGAACTTTATTACTTGTATGATCACCTACACTTGGGTGTGATAAGAAAACGCGTCAATAGGATGTCGTCAAGTTTTGGGCGCCGTTGCCAGGGAGCGTTTAATAAAAATAATAAATAAATAAATAAGTTAGGTTTAAAACTATTTCTCCCACTATATCTATATCTATATATATATATATATACCTATTCTACCATATAAATATTCTAGTCTCTTTTAAAAAAAATGATAACATAAAAAAAATAATAAAAATAAAACTATATAGAATTTTTCATTGTGAAAAATACATAAATATATTTATAAGTATGTACGTAGCTATCTTCTAAACCAAAAAAAAAAAAAAACTTACATATACCTATATAAACCTATCTTCTAAAAAAATATAAGAATATATAAAATATATATATATATATATATAAAAGAGTTCTATTTTTACTATAGCTATAAATAATAATAATAACAATATTTAAAAAAAAAAAAACAAAAACTTAGTTTTTCTTTTACTTCATATGCCCTAAGATACTACTGAAGCTTTATATCAAGTACCACATAATTCTAATATTTTTACCGATTCATCTAGTATACAATTTCCTAGAATAATGGTTGAAACTGAAGGCATGGAAGGAATAACTGATAATACTCATAATGAATATGGAGATAATATACCACAACTTGTCTAATCAGAGCGTGAGTGATGGTCTTTACGTAATCTATTTATCCCAGAAATAATCATCACTCCTTGCATCACACTACCTAGACATACAAGAAATTTTCATTTTAGACATAATTGTTGGAAATAATATTGAAAATATAGCGGAAGGATTTCAAAAAATTTCTGGATCCTCACAGTAGTTGATTAATCAAACGATTAAGTAAAACAATATTATTTTTTATTCGTTACCTCAAACTCTGAAGTTGAAGATGATACAGTATATAGCCTTTGTCACCACCGGACCTTCACTGTTGTTCTCCAACCTTTAGATGCGTAGGAAGATGGTAGGAATCTCCCAAGCCACTCAAAGCTCTCAATATGGTATATATGATATTTCAGAACGTTAGTTTTTCCTAACAGATATACTGTATATATATAAGATATGGATACAGAGATATAGTAGCACTAAATCTCTTTTAAATTCAAATTAAAAATTAATTTAAATTTAATATATGTATATATATTTATCTTTACAAAAAGATAAATTATCCATACATTTTTATATAAATAAAATCTGTTATATACAAACACCATACACAACTTTAGTATGCACCCTACGGTTAGGAGCCAACGATTGGATCTGATGGCCATCCTTTTTCTTGGCTTCCAATCACATCTTAGCCAATCTGATTTGATCTAACTAAAACTGATTAATTACAGGCACACCCTACTACAATGCTGTAATTGCACTCCAAGAAAATAGAAATTATATTAAGGCCCAACTCAATAAATTTATCTGCAAATATACCCTTCCACGTTAATAAGCAACACAAGGTAAAATATTAATTGACTGTCTACCTTTTTGGTCACCTATTATTTACCACTTTTGGAAACTCTAGTTATCCACAATCGATCACATATGGAAAGACCATACTACCCTTTTGCAAATAATTATTATTTAACTATAAATAATATATATAAAAACTGGTTTAGGAAAAACCGAACTGAGTACTCAGATTTCTGTGATCGAATGAAACTATCCAAAAGTTATCCAACATGGATTCCATATTGAAGATACACGTTCACAGACCTCATATACTAATCACCCAACATACCGAGGTATTGATCATAAGATCTCACTATGTAGTATATCAAAGTAATTAGCATAAGAGTGCTAAGTCCGTTTATCTCCTCAGAATTAAGAGTAATTTACAATTTAATGAACTAGATAAACAAACACTTAAGAGAGTCATTTAGTGCAGTAATCTAGTTAGCGATCCTGTTCAACGCATCAACCACGTTAACATATAAGTTGTGAGTTCATCCACTCCAATGACAGAGTTATGTCACCCCACCATGTACCAACTATATGTTACAGTCGTCCATATGAATTGTCCCAAATTCATACTAACTGTGAACTAAGTTTCAAGTTGAAAGGAACTGATGATCATGAACTCCCGTGTGTGAATCATTTCCATACACCTAGATCATCTACAATTCAACTTGAGGACACACAATACACTGCTCATGTATTAAAATGATACAGGTATACCCATAATATGTAATAACAATCAATAATAAATTCAATTTATTAATAATAAAATGTCTTAACGAGTGGCTTTAAGGGCATACAATCCCAACAATAACATGCTACCATGCTTACCAACTTACCACGGAATTGAAAAAGAATATGATTATGTTCACATTCGTGAAGTTAAAGAAGTTTGTGATACGTTTGCTGATCAAATCTGTCCTCCTGAGATAATCTATCTCAAACTTTTCTCTTTTTCTTTAAAAGATGAATCTGAATCTTGGCTTTTATCTCTTCATCCTGGATCTATAGTTTCATGGCATGATATGAGTGAAGCTTTTCTAAATAAATTCTATCACAAAAATTTGACTTATAGCTTGATGCGAGAATATAAACTTTTCACTCAAAAAGAGAAGGAACCATGTATTGAAGACTGTGAATTTTTTATAGATCTCCTACAAACTTGTCCACATCATGGATTTAAAAAATGGCGTATAATTAATTTTTTTTATGAAACATTAGATCCAGAGTCAAGGGAAATAATTGAAGCCATGTATCAAGGGGAATTTTTTAAAAATGCTGATGAAGCTGAATCATATTTTGATTGGCTTAGCGAAGACGCTCCACAAAGGAAAAAAGAAGAAAATGTTAGGAAAGAAAAGGCTAAAAAATCACAGCAATCACAAACTGAAGATGAATTAGTTATAAAATTTGAAGAATTAACTCGTAAGTTAGAAGCGTTTAAATTGGAGAAAGCTAATACTCCTCTATCTAAGAAAAAAATTAGAACTTTGCAGTACATATCATATGATGGGGTACTCTACAGAAAAATGTCTTAATACTCATGTTTATCAAAAATTTACCCCCGCGTAAAAAATTATATTATATAACTCAAAACTGCATCTTATTAAAAGAAAAATAAAATCTCGATGGACTGGTCCATATATTGTAAAAAATGTTTATCCTTATGGAACTATCATAATTGAAGACCCTAAAGATGGAAATACATTTAAAGTTAGTAGGCATAAATTAAAACCATTCTTAGGAGATTTTGAAACTGAGTTAGAGTCCTTTCCTTTGGAGGACCCCAACTATTATACCTATTAAATTCTTAAATCATGAATTTATTAGAATTGTACATAGTAGGAATTTTATTTTAATTTTTATTTTATTTTTTCTCTTTCTAGTTAATATTTTTCAGGAATTATAACATATTATCTGATGTCACAGGTAATAAAGAGATATGAACCCATCTCATCATCGTAGAGGAGCAAGAATGAGTATAAACCATGCCAGTTTGTCTAACAATAACAACTATCCGTCAGAGGATAGAACTTCGTCAGATGATGATACACGTCCACATTTCGAATATCTCATGGACTCTGACGATGATGAAATGTTCTACGCTAGGTGTGTCAAAAAAATTTATGACAATGATGAAGAAATTGATTATTTAGTGGAACATGACCAACCTAGGGAGTGGAATGATGAACCAATATTTGATGGATTAGATGACTGGCAGAATATTAGCACAAACTACGATGAATGGGAACAAGCTCAATATGAGGTGTTCCAAGAATTATATCATGAATATGAAAAAAAAAATGAATGGGAGCGATACCTAACATCCTTAGTACAATTCACCATCTATGATGAAAATGACATTATTTTTGGATGGGGACGTTTGTTAACTAGAGTTGTTAACGGGGAAATGTTAAGGTACGTCTTTCAGAGGGATTGGTTCTTTTTCCTACTCGAATGGGGGACATCTCTAGTCCCTGTCTTCATTGAACAATTTATGCCTCAACGAGTCACTATCGAATATAGTATATGCATTGAAATAACAGTGTATGATGATTCCGACGTATGTGACTATGACACCCACATGAGATTTCGAGTCTACTGTCCTAGACCTCGAAATGATCACCTTTCATGAGCAATAATCCTAGTCAACGTCTAGATATGTTAAAATAAAATTTATGTCTTTATTTTTATTGTAATTGTATTTTTCTTTTTATATATAAATAAAAAAAGTCATCACTATGTTTTAAATATCAGAACCACTTGTACTTATTATTTTATGAGTTTTGATCTCTTTTATATCAAGTATTACAAATCTCAAGTAATGTTATCTAATAAATGTACTAAATTGTATGTTTAAACTATCCCATTATAGTCCAAAATAAAAAGGCACACCAGAAGTATTGCTGGTTTAAAAACCATGTTGCTAAAACTGCCAGATAGCTAAATTTGAATACAAGATCGATCCTTTGAAACTGCAGTTCGAAAGATCAATTGTATAGTAATTCTTGATAACTTTATCTCAACACAGTGATAGTACTTTTACTTTTTATATATAAGTTAATTGTGTCATTATTATTCTATCTTTTCTTTGTATATTTTTTTTATCACAGGTATTATCCTTGGCTTCTTTTTCTCATCTCACTCATTGTAACACCCTGTATTTTATTTTTCATTAATAAATAAACATTGCATTTCATTTCCATGAATAATTGATTTAATTTCTATTTTGAAATATTTATTTGGGGGTTAAACCATAATTTCCGAAAATATAGAAAAAATATTTTCTATGATTTCAAAGCGATATCTATATTTTTGTACCAACCGGAAATTTATCCCTACGCTAATATTATTTTCTGCATGTTTATTTCAACCAGTAAATACCAGTTTTGATTTAAATCTGCGCCTTCATCGCGTTTTGGGTGTGGGAGCACGTGAGCTCAACCACACCGTGCGATCCCCATGAGTTGCTTGGAGCCCAAATAATTTTTCTCTATATGTATATCACTCTCTCACAGTCACTCATTCTCTCCACTCTCTGCATCCCTCAAATTCTCTCTTCCTCTCAAGAACAACATACACACACACATACAGCATATACATATATACATACATAATCAAGTACGGGGAAAATTCTCAACAACGGAATTGTCGACGGAACTTCGGCGGAAAACTCTCGGTCTCAATTTTCAGTCTAATTAGACTCAGTGAGTATTATAAACTCACTCGCCACATATATATATGTATAATTCAGTGTATATGTGTGTATATATGTGTATATATGTGTGATACACCATGGAAGCTTAAAATTGGAGTTTTGCAAAACTCAACCAAATTCAATTCCGTGAATTGATTATGGAAGATCTTTGTCCCAATAGGCTACGGTTCGAATCCTACGCAGTAATTCATCCGTATCGCGACGTACCATTGATTTAAAGTTTTGACACCCTCACTTTAATCACGAATATCTAGAGATATAATCCGTATTAGTTAAAATTGATTGCGTATTCTTAATCTACGCGGAAAACTGAAGAGAACCATATATTACATGTCCTGGTACGATCAGAACCTGAAAGTGGGTCTGTAATAGCTTTGAAATTGAAAACAGGGGAAAAACGAAGAAGATGACATTCTGCAACAACTCGCGCGCGCGACCCGCTCGCGCGAACCAATTCCCCCCTTCGCGCGCGCGACCCGCTCGCGCGATTTGTTCTCCCCTTCGCTCGCGCGACCCGCGCGCGCGACCAGGCAGTTTGAGCAGTTTCTGTATTTTGATATAAGGGACTGTTTGGAAAAGGTTTTAAAAGTTTTTAAGGAACTGTTTGGCAAATATACTGTTTTAAAGGCTCACTGTTAAAAATTGGACTTGTAAGAAAGTTTGAGACCGATATTTATGTTGAAAAGAATATTCAGCTTGTGATTAATAATTGTTGCTACAAACTGTGAACATTGACCTACATATTAGGGTCAAGGTTGTGTCAACATGCATGTGTGGAATAAAGCGTGAAAAGAGTAAAGGGTGGCGTTTTGGTGTGCGACCTCAATATCGATCGGATAGTATTCCTGGTATTGGAGGCGACAATGTTGTGTACGACGTAGATATCGATCGGATAGTATTCCTGGTATCTAAGGCGCGCGTTTCGGATATTGATCGGATAGTATTCCTGATATCCGAAGCGATGGTGATAGTGTTGTGTACGACTTAGATATCGATCGGACAGTATTCCTGGTATCTAAGGCGCGCGTTTCGGATATTGATCGGATAGTATTCATGATATCCGGAGCGATGGTTGGTTGTGATCGGCCTAGATATCGATCGGATAGTATTCCTGGTATCTGAGGCAGTAGTGTGGTGTGTGACTTCAATACCGATCGGATAGTATTCCTGGTATTGGAGACGATAGTGTAGCGTATGAATTGGATGACAGAGTAGTTATTTCTCCTGGTATCTGAGATGATGTGTTGGTTGAATTGGGTTGTTTTAAAGAAAAGAATTGGCAAGATAAGATATTACCCTATTCATGTACAATTTCGTATTTATTTCTTGCTATATTCCCCCGTGATTTATGTTGGAATTGGAACCTTGAATATATTACTGTTAATGTTAATTTGTACCTTTGTTTTATATGCTTATATATATATATATATATATATATATTGCGAGCACATGTTTATTTTACTCACCAGCTTTCATAAGCTGACGGCGTCGATGCGTCCTGGACTTTATGTCCAGATTTTCCAGGTCAGGAGCAGCCAGAGTTCGTTGACTATGCTAGTTAGATGACCGGAGGTGTTCCAGAAGAGCTGTTTTATTTTCCTTATGTCTTTCCTTTCAGAGTTGTAATAAACCTTGTTAGAATTTGAATAAGGGCGTTTGTGCCTAAGACATCGACCTATGTAATAGTTAGTAAGTTTTTAATTCTGGAGCTTATGTTTATTAGTATCCTTTCTTTTAGAAATGTTGTTAAGTTATTTGTTACAGGGACAATTGGTCATACTCACTTGTCACGACTTACGAGTCCATAAAGGAAATTAAATGCTTTCCTGTATTATGCTACGTCGGGGCGTGACACTCATTGAGGACAATGTCAGACTCAGTTGGGGGGGACGGTTTCACGATTAACACATGTTTGTTTGTTTTATCTTTATTTCTAAAAAAAAAAAAAAATTAGTTTTCTTAAGAGAGATACACTGAAAAAGAGAAAATGCCTTTAAATAGGGCTTTGAACCCTAAAAACTTTCCCATCTCTCTTTTTCCTTTCTTTTCTTCTTCCATCTCACTGTGATCTCTCTCTCGTATCCTCTCTGCAACTCTCACTCTCCCTCTCCCTCGATCCGATCTCATTCTCTCTCATTTTCTTTTCATTTTCTTTAATTTACTTGATCTAAAATCAAGATCCATTCTATCAATCACTAAAGGTAAGATCTATAATCCAGAGAAAAGCTTGATTTTGATTTTATTCTCTATTTTTCCGATTCGGCTTTAGTTTTTATTTTTGATTTTTATTTTCTCTCTTTTCCATTATTTAACAAAAATATAATACATAAGTTATAGGTACCCACTCACCAAAGAAGCTTGGAAATATCACTCGATCTACGACCCTACCAAGTTCTCAGATTTCCAAGAGACAGGTGATATTTTTCTATTTCTTTACAAAAAAAATAAAATAAAATAAAAAAATGGACGATGCGCTAGCTATTGGTGTTTTGTATTTTGAGCTTTACCTTGTCATTTTCTTAATTGCTGTTATGATAATGCTGCGTTGCCCTTGTTAAAAAAAATCTAATTATTTTTTTTTCTTCCAAGTTTTCTATTTTTTTATATAAATAAATTAAAAAAAAAAAGAAAGAATGAATAACGAACACGTCACCGCTGTTTTGATTTTTGAAGTTTATACCATAATTTTCTTATTATCATTATTGTACTAATACATTGTCTTGGACTTTTCTAAAAAAAAAGAGAGAGAAAAATGTAGTTTTTCTTTTTGTGTGTTCTAGTTTTTTGTTTAAAAAAAATGTCATTTTTCTTACTATGTTTTCTGTTCTAAAAAAGAAAAAAAAATTAGTTTCTGAATGTATATATATTTTTTAATATAAATATTTTTAGTTTTTTAAAATTCCCACCCACCCCCTCTAAGCTCTCTTTAATTAGATCTTAGTTGATAGTTGGAAGGAGGGGAGGGTTGAGTCTAACCTCTCTTGTTGTCTGAGAGTATAAAAAATGGGTCCAATAGTCGATGACCAGACGTTAATGGATCGCTCACTTGTTTCTGAGCAGAAGAAATTCTTTGCTGGCACTAGCCTTTATGCCATCAAAAGGAAAGCTAAAAGGTTAGGATGGTGTTTGAATTGTTATAGAGAAGAATGTTCTGGTTTAATTGCTCATAATAGTACATCTTTTAAAGTTTACTACTGCTACAAAAGACAATTCAAATCAAAACAAAAGAAATTTTGGTTGAGAAAGAGGACTGGATCCTTTGATACCCAAATAAATTTTGTTTTCCCATCCCTCATTTCTTTTTATTTTTATTATTTGTTTTTAAATTTATTTTCAGTACATTTCAATAATTTTCAGTCAGGTCAAACTTTAAAATGATCCTACGTGTACATCTGACTTTCATTAGCTGGTTCGATAGGAGTAATTTGCATGATCCCAACGTCACCAGACATGTCTAGTGCGGTGAATGACTTTATAGGTAGCGAAAACTAGGTAAAGCCAGAGTTATCTCTTAGCCTCTTACTAATGTTTTTAGCTTGCTAGTGATTCTAGACCCATCTCTTTTACTAGAGGTGGATGGGTTATCATGACAACTTGGACGCTCCGGATTGCATAGCCTCTTTTGTATAGGTGCAGAGGATACTAGTTGCACCATATATGTATCCAACTTAGTAGATGCGCTTAGGATTTTTCAGAATTTTTTCTTTTACTCTATATAGGTTAAATTTGATACGTTAATATTATTTTGGGTATGTTAATAGCATACAAGACATTGTCACATGTTTTACTATTTTCAAATACTAAAAACTCTTTAAACTTTAAATATTTTGAAACAGTGTGAAAATATTTACTGAATCTAAATGGATGAGTAAGCATAAACTATGTATCCAAACCCCATTTTTTTTATTATATTATTATTTTATCCTTCTCTCTCTCTCTCTCTCTCTCTCTCTCTCTCTCTCTCTCTTAGCTGCAATTAAAATCAAAGGAGTGTCAGAGGGAGGACTGAAGAAAAAGGAGACGAAGAGAAAAAAAAACTGCCAAACGCTGCTTTCGAGTGACGAAAGCAATAACGGAATTGCTAAAAAAAACGTCTATAAAATGGAGAAGCCTCACAACGAAAGAAGGATGCCTACAGCCAACAAGCACAAACACAACTTCACAACACATACTGTTAGGGAGAGAATAGTATAGGGAGGTTATCATGTGAGCACTTCATATCATGTGAAGTCGCGCCGAACTTTCCGTCAACCTTGGTTATGGCTTCCACCTCCATTTCTCACTCTTCTCATGTTTTTGAACCTATATGTAGCTCCGCCGACACTTCGCAATGCTCTCCAGTCAATCGAAACTAAGTTTAGTTGTGTGTGCTTTGTGGAGCTACGTGAAGGGCTTATATGGGAAATTTTTACTCTCTCTCTCTCTCTCTCTCTCTCTCTCTTCCTTTACAGCACACTATGGCTGAGGATGGCAGGGCATGGGTGGTGAAGATGGCTTCCTTAACTACCAAGAATGGTAGCGCTGTGAAGGTGGTTAACGGTCGACTTCGACCATCAAAATTTGATACTATACTGATGTCATCATGTGATGGTGTCATGGTGATGTCGCACATCTCGGACCGTGTGTTGCTTCCACTTGGGTAATAACAAATATAATAGGCCATAGGTGTGTCTACGGTGTGTCTATGAGTCCAACTACGAGACCACGATGGTATCCAATTGTGCGACCAAATACCATGTAAAAGTCCAAGTTGCAACTTATCAAATAATTAAACTAATTCTCGTGGTATCTCTAAAATACTCATATGCACAAAATAAAATAGGGTAAATTACCTTTTACCCCCCTGTGGTTTGCCTCTGTGGCACTTTGCCCCCCTGTAATTTGAAATGTAGCACATAACCCCCCTGTAGTTTGCCTCTGTAGCACTTTACACCCCTGTAGTTTGAAATGTAACACATGACCCCCCTGTAGTTTGCCTTTGTGGCACTTTACCCCCCTATAGCCAAAATAAATTGCTTAAATGACCAACAATTACAGGGGGGTAAAGTGCCACAGAGGCAAACTACAGGGGGGTCATGTGTTACATTTCAAAGTACAGGGGTGTCAAGTGCTACAGAGGCAAACTACAGGGGAGTTATGTGTTACATTTCAAATTACAGGAGGGCAAAGTGCCACAGAGGCAAACCACAAGGGGGTAAAAGGTAATTTACCCAATAAAATATCGTCAAATATTCAAGTCACTACCTTATTCTACTAACTTAACCAAACCTCGAGATATATATATATATATATATATATTTAATCACTTAAAATATAAATAGAATATAAAATCAAAATCAAAATCAAAATAAAATCCCCATTTTATTTATATAAAAATATTTAAACATATATGCACGTGGAAATTCATGGCGCTAAAGCGATGCAAGAATAGATACTCATCAATAAATTCTCACAACAACCAGATATAAATTGAACTTGAACTGAACTAGGTCTTGTTTCAGGCTTTACCAAACAAGCCCTAATTGTCCATGATTGAAATGCACAAAGTAAAAACTATTTCCAAACAGACCCTAACAAATAAGCCGGGTCCCACGAGAACTATGAGACATAAATAACACGACCGTCCTTTCCAATTCCACCAAGTAATAAAAAAGTGGCTACTACTACCTCACACAGTCACCCTGTACACACACGCACACACACACACACACTGGCACAGCGTCAAACTCCCTCCCTAACGCTTTGGCAATTTGTGTTTGTTTCCTTCCTTTCCTTCCTTCATTCCTCCAACAGTCCAACGCTTGCAGATTCCTCCTTTCCACCTTTGACCTTACCCTTTGCTTCACTCCTCCCTCCCAGATTTTGTAATTCCACCTTCATTTTTTTCTTCCCCCCGCCCTTTTTTTTTTTTTTTTTTTTCTCAAGTGACATTGGAGACTGTTGAGAAAAGAACACCCACCAAGAAGACCAATTTCTGCCTCTTTTTTTTGTTTTTTTTTTTTTGTTTTTGTATTGGAAATACTTATCTTATTCTGGGACGTCTGGTTTTTATTTGGTGCCTATTTTGACCTGAATTGGGTGATCAAACAAAGAGCTTCATTTTTTCTTTTTGGGTTCTAAGGAAAAGAAGATAGGAGGCAAGTTATGGTGAGGAAACATGGATGGCAACTACCAGCTCACACCTTTCAGGTTTGAACCAGTCTTCTCTTTGCTTCAGTTCTGTCAATTCTTGGCCTCTTTTTTTTTTTTTTTTTTTTTAATATTGTTGTTGTTCCCTGAAATGTTGGTTAGGGTTTTAATTTCCTGATATGGGTAATTCATCAAAATTGCTGAATTGGATATGTTGAGGGTAATCATCTTTGGCTTTCAAGTTTCAAGTGCTTGATCAGTCACTAATTGGCAAAATTCACATGGTTATGATTATTTGCTGGTGTGGGTACTTTTAATATTAAAGGCTTCTGTTTCTAGGTTCTTCCTTACTGGGAGAACACAAGTGTTCAATTTAAGAAAATAATTAGATAACTTTCAGCTTTAAAGGAGGTCCTTAGGTTAAATTCATTGCACTGGCTTTTTTGGTAGGAAATGTTTCTTGATCATCCTTATTCTAGTTAATGTAGGTTCACATAGGAATATAGGATAGTGACCCTCCATGGTCTTAGACTCTTAGTCTAGTATGTTATTGCTGTTTTCTTTTTGGTTAAATTCAATTATTGTTTTGTATGCGTCTGTATTGTTAGTCGTGTGTCTATGACTGTTCCTGAAGCGCTTGACTTATTCCAGTTTGTTGTTGAGATAGCTCAATTCTATGGATATCATGATACATAATTCCAATCAGTTGTTTGTCTGAGGTTATGCCTCCATCTTTTCACAAAATTATCCTGCAACCGGTTTTGCGTTAACATGTATTGGAGAACTGATGCATAGATATGCTCAATAACAAGAGAAATTTAAACCACCGAATAATTAGAGTTTGAGATTAGAAATTCCAGAAAGAGAGCCATTTGTACACCACTGCCACTTGATTTTCATTGGAGGGTGTTGAAGTGGTCTTGAAGGTGGTCCCACTGCCACATGTGTTGGGAACTACATTCGGGCTATGCTACCCAGACTCGGGTACGAGTGTCGGGTACAGACTCGGGTACGGTGTCATGTTCGTCTAGTTTTCAAAGATTTTACACTATTTTGAAGGGTCGAAGAGAGAAGTACCCTTATCCGGGTGTCGTGTTGGTCACGGGTACTCCATGCATTATGAAGGGTCCGGATAACATAGCCACTCAATCTCACATTTATCACCCAATGGGAAAATCTTGAATTCGTTACCTTTCACGTAATCAACAAAAATTTGCAAATCGCCTTCTCCTCACAATCAATAAAGAGGATATCCAAGAGTATTAATGGTACTATCTTCTGGACTCTCATTTTTATATCCGTACTCCTCTTCGTAGTTTGTTGAAGCAACATCACTCTTTCTTGGAGTAAACAAGTTTAATAAAGTTCACTTCCATGTCCTTATACTCACCATCATAACAAACATCAAGTATTGGCTTCTTGTTCAGTTCCTGGCCATCTACTTCACCTAGGTTTTCTTCAAACACACTTTCACAAAAATAATCACATGCTGGTATTTGGTTGATAAATTTGTTCTACTGACTTTTAAATGTGTATATATGGTTAGAGTCCTGCATAATCTGTGTAGTTTGTACATATAGTATAAACTAAACAAACCAAACTCCAGCATAGTGGAGACAAATAACAAATGCAAAATTGCACATTAAATAGGGGGTGGAGAGCCAAAAGAGCCGAACCCAAGACCTCTCACAGACAAGGCTCTGATACCACGTTAAGTTATTAGTTACTCCAAAATCTTAAGCTATAAAAGAATGGGCCCAACATTGTATATCAAGCTTTTCAAGCGGAGTAGTTAAAGTATTAGACTAGAATCAACTGGGCTTTAAGGTTCCTCTTGGTGAAAAGTTCAAACTCCACTCAATTAAGCATTCTCCAAAATTTTGAAGTCGGCTGCATGAATCATTTTTCGAATTTCACTCGATCCGAGACCCTAGCATCATTTCACTCCATTTTTCTCCACATTAACCTCTGTTTGTGTTCTATTGATTATTACCTTACTATGTTCTTGGTTCACTTTGTGTCTTTGTAACTTCTTATGATTATTTGTCTCTGTTATGTCGAGTAGCTTATCTAGAATGTAGATAATTAAAGGAAACAAAATCTCCAGCTTATTTGTTCACATTGAAACTTCTTCTGGTCATTTTAAGTCCTGGATTGATTGGCTTCAGTAAGGCAGTTCATGTACTACTTGAACTTAATACAGTCTAAAGAGCACAAACCCTGCAGTATATAATTCCATGGTGAGCTGACCTACTAATCTTGACAGAATTGAGGCTGAAAATTATGATTTGAAACAATATCTTATCTAAAGTGCAAAATTCAACCATTACCACGTTCTTATATGAGTATTTCTTTTAGGTTCTTCTATTGTAAAGATTTCTCTGTTTGTGTAATACATAACTGAAATATATTGCTACAGAGTGAGGGAAAATATTGAAATTCTGCAGCTAAGAACTATTTTTCATCCTCTATATCCTTTTCTACTTTTTAAAGTTTTTTATTTTTTTATTAACATGGAGATTCATTATAAGCACCAAATTTGGGTGCCCATGTACAAATATGATTTATACAACGGTTTCTAAAACTAAGTCTAACTCTTATAAAAACTCTCCAAAAGAATAAAGAGATGGGTGCCCCTTTGGTCCATGACCATAAGACACTATTTTTCAAAAACAATAGAGATGCTCATCCTTTCGAAACAAGGATAGTTTATTTCCCTCCATATACACCAACACAAGCATAGGGGGGAGCCACTTACTAGAACTCCTTAGCCTCCCTCCTTAGGCTTTGTTTGTTTCAGGATTTCGAGAGGGAAAAGAGAGGGGAGAGGAAAACAAGATGGAAAACTAGTCCAATCCTTAAGGTAAAAAAAACTTATTTTCCATCCTGTTTTCCTTTCCCCTCTATTTTCCCTCACCAAATTCATGAACCAAACAAACCCTTGTTGTGACACCTCTCTTGGTTACTGAATTATCTATAGCATTCCTTACATCCAGTAAGGAAAATAATATGAAAAACTAGTCCCATCCGTAAGGTAAAAAGAACTTTTTTTCCATCTGGTTTTCCTTTCCCCTCTCTTTCCCTCACCAAATCCATGAACCAAACAAAGGCTTACTACTGTGACACCTCTCTTGGTTACTAAATTATCTAAAGCATTCCTTCCATTTGCTCATGGTATCCCAAACAAGGTCAACAATCAAACCAAGCCTTGTGTCTCAATCAATTGGGGTCAGCAATATGAATCATTTTTTCTCCATTCTGCATGATCAAGAGCTATATGCTCATTTATAAATTTTTTGTATTCATATCCTATTGCACTACATACTCCGAGGTCAATCTAGGTATGTCCCTCTCGGCACTAAGATCCTATCACTCTTACGCACAGGTGCATCTACAAGTCATCATTTCTAATTTTATCTTTCCTAGTCTTACCACACGTCAATCTTAGCATCCTCATCTCAGGTATGCTCATTTTGCTAATGCGTTGTTTCTTAGTTGCCCAACATTCTGTCCGTAGAGCATAGCTTGTGTGTCCTATAAAATTTTCCTTTCAATTTTACTAGTATTCTCCGGTCACATTTACGCCGGAAGCATTCCTCCACTTAAGCCAGTCTACCTTAATTCTATAGGCCACGTCAACACCAATCTCTCCATCTTTACTTATCATCAAACCTAGATAGCGAAAGTGTTCCCTCTTTGGGATCACCTATTTTCCATCTTTCACTTCTTCGTTGTCTCTACTTCCACATTTACTAAAACTATATTCCATGTATTCTATTTTCGTCCTACTTATCTTTAGCCCTTTTGTGTCCAAGGCTTCTCTCCAAGTTTAGTGTTGAGTCCCCCTCTAGTCTGATCAATCAAGACAATATCATCTGCGAACAACATACACCATGGTACTGTTAGAAATAGTATAGTTATTTCCTTGTATTTATTTTATATATTTTGTCTATGGGTCTCATTGTAATATTGCCTTCTTATTATTATTAATAATATAAAAGGGTGAAACACATTGTTTCAACCTTAAGTTTGACCAAATAGACTTGTCAACATGGTATCAGAGCCTCCTCTCCTCTCCACCATCTCACAGCAGCCCTACCCTTAATCACAGCCTGTGCCGGCCACTTCACCACCACCACAACCTGTGCCGGCCTCCACACATTCACCCAGATCAGCCGCAACCCTACATACCTCCACCCAGACCAGCCGCAGCTTCAAACCCTACTTCTACCCTGCGCTGCAGCCTGTAACCCTACCCCATCCCTGCGCCATCTGTTCCTACACTAGCCCATCCCTAGCCGCACATCATTGTCCCTCCACAAGCCTGCGACACCACAGTCTACACCACCATACACTACCCAACAGCCATTACCCTCTAGCCGAACCTCTCAGCCCATTCTGGCATATTTTTTTTTATCTACATCTCTCCTTCTCACATAAATCTTCCCTGTCACCACCACAATTGCTCCATCTGTGCGGGTTTGATTGACGTTTAATTTCAACATCTGTTTCAGGTCCTCTTATGGACCATTGATCAGTCTCGGACTGATTCTTTGATATGATTTGAGATCGTGCTTGTTCAGAGTCCGTCGTATCCTTCCTACTTTTTTTGTGATTGTTGTGGGTGACTGCTTTGTGGGTTGGAACTATGGCCGACGATAAGAGTAAGAGTCCGTCATCTGGAAGTTCACAACAGCCACAACTTCTGAGCTCGTTTGTAGCTCCTTCAGACAACCCAAACCTAAAAATCACCACATCCCTGTTCACTGGCCAGAATTATTTGCCATGGTCACAGTCAGTGCTGCTTTTCTTGCGGGGTAAAGGGAAGATGGGATACGTTGATGGGACAACACAGGCACCTGATTCTACTGATGCTAAATATGCACAGTGGGATATTGAGAATTCTATCATCATGACTTGGCTTATTCACTCGATGATTCCTGAAATTGGTGAAGGTTTTTTGGGAATGAAAACAGCTCGTGATATTTGGGAGACAGTTGCTTCGACTTATTATCGTAAAGGAAATTACGCTCAGGAGTTCGAGTTGACGAGATTGATTGATCGTTCTGAGCAGGGTGATATGACAGTGATTCAGTACTTCACTTTTCTGACCTCTCATTGGCAACGTGTGGATCATCTTCAAGATTATCACCCCATTTGCCCTACCAATTCTACGGGGTATCAAAAGCTTCTTGGGAAGCAAAGGGTCTTCAAGTTCCTTCAGGGACTTAACTCAGAGTATGATGCTGTCCGCAGTCGAGTTCTTGGAATGGATACTCTTCCCACTCTTCAGGAGGCCTTTGCATATGTGCAAAATGAGGAGAGTCGCCGATTGGCTATGCTTCCGATTGCACCTACTGAGGCGTTCCGCTCTTGTTTCCACCCCTCTGAAAGGGGGGACTCCACAGCTACATAGAACTAATTCTACGGGTGGAGCAGATTCTTCTGATAAGGCTAAGCAGTGGTGTGATCACTGCCATCGCCCTAGACACACGAGGGCTACTTGTTGGAGACTTCATGGCCGTCCATCTGTGGGTCGTGGAGGTCGATCTGGAGGTCGTTTTGGTTCCCCTGGTCGTCGTGGAGGCAATTCTAGGGCGCATCATACCGAGGTGATTGATGTTTCAGATTCGGGACAAGGTGACCAGACTACTTCATCTTCTATGCCTTCTTTAGCACCGTTGTCTACTACTGAGTATGAGGATGCATTGCGGGGTTTAGATGCTCTTCGTAATCTGATGACTCGTCGTGCCCCGTCTACTTCCACAGGTGCCTCATCTTCATTTGCACAGACAGGTAATTTAGTCACTTCTATGAGAGCATGCTTATCTCACTCCTCATTCCCTTGGATTATTGATTCAGGTGCATCCGATCATATGTCTAGCTCATCAGATTTATTCTCTATGTATACTCCATATTCAGGTCAAGAAAATTCGTATTGCAGATGGTACTTTTTCCTCTGTTTCAGGGAAAGGTGTCATACATGCTACTCCATCTTTGTCTTTGTCCTCAGTTTTACATGTTCCAAGTTTCACCTCTAACCTTTTATCTATCAGTCGTATCACTCGTGATCTTAACTGTAGTGTAACTTTCTTCCCTTCACATTGTGTTTTTCAGGATCTTACCACAAGGAGGACGATTGGCAGTGGTAGAGAGGAACATGGCCTTTACTTATTGGATGTTGGAAGCAAGGGAGCTCATCACACTACAGTTTCTGAGAATAAGTCTGAGGACGTTTTACTTTGGCATAAGAGATTAGGACACCCATCGTTTCATTTAATTAAGCATTTGTTTCCTTCTTTAGTTATCAATAAAGCTGTTTCTGAATATTTATGTGAGTCGTGTGAACTTGGGAAACATCATCGGACGACTTTTGCTCCGAGTTATAATAAAAGTTTAGTGCCTTTTTCTTTAGTGCATTCTGATGTTTGGGGTCCATCGCGTGTGGTGTCCTTAAAAGGTTATCGTTGGTTTGTCACATTTATTGATGATTATTCACGGACCACGTGGCTTTATATGATGAAAGAAAAACACGAAGTTTTTTCTATTTTCAAAAATTTTTATCAAATGGTTTTGACTCAGTTTGGGACAGGTATCAAAGTGTTGCGTTCTGACCAAGGGGGAGAATATATTGATTCTGGTCTAGGAGATTTTTTTTCTTCCAAAGGACTAGTTCATCAGACGTCTTGCACTAACACCCAACAACAAAATGGGGTAGCAGAACGCAAGAATCGTCACTTGCTTAATGTTGCTCGTTCTATGTTATTCTCGGCAAATGTTGCTACAACCTATTGGGGTGATGCAGTTCTAACTGCTGTGTATCTCATCAATAGGCTACCAACCCAAGTCCTCAATAAGCGGTCTCCCATTGAACTTCTTTCCCATCCTCCTCTTTTTCCTATTCCTCCTCGTGTCTTTGGGTGTGTCTGCTTCGTCCATAACCATTCTCCCACACGTGGCAAACTCGATCCTCGTGCCATTCGTTGTGTCTTTGTTGGTTACTCCCCTACTCAAAAGGGGTACAAGTGCTATAACCCTCAGACTAGGAAGTGGTATGTCTCTATGGATGTCACTTTTCATGAGTCTGTTTCTTTCTTTTCTGATTCCCCTACTCCTCTTCAGGGGGAGAAGTCCAGTGAAGAGGTTCGTGGGAATACGCTTCCGGTGTTACTTCCGGAGGAAGAGAAAGTGGTCCTTGAGGGTGAGGAAGTCTTGGGGGTGAGAAAGTTGTTGTGGAGGAGGAACAACCTACCACTCTCAAGCAGAGAGAATTATTGGAAGTGGGACAAGAAACGCCAAAGCAGAAAGAGTTGTTAGTTTACTCCAAGGGTACATGGAGTAAGAGAAAGAGCAAAGAGGTTGAGGCCATTACTCCTATCTTCCCACTGCCATCTACTCCAACTGGTGAGGACCCTTCGTCAGGTAACTCGGATACATCCTTACCTATAGAGTCTGATGACCTCAATATTCCTATTGCTGTCCGTAAGGGTGTTAGATCTTGTACTGAACACCCTATTTCCAATTTTGTGTCATATTCTCACCTGTCTTCTACTTATCGTGCTTTTCTTTCAAATATTGCATCTGTTTCTGTCCCTAATCATGTTCAGGATGCTCTCAATGATCCCAAGTGGAAACATGCCATGGATGAGGAGATGAAAGCTCTTCATAAAAATGGTACTTGGGAGTTAACTAACTTACCTATGGGCAAAAGAACCGTGGGGTGCAAGTGGGTGTATACGGTAAAGCACAGAGCCGATGGTACTGTAGAGAGATTTAAAGCTCGTCTTGTCGCCAAGGGTTTCACCCAGACTTATGGAGTGGACTATCAGGAGACTTTTGCTCCTGTAGCGAAGATGAACTCTGTTAGGATCCTGTTATCCCTTGCTGCTAACCGTGATTGGCCACTTCATCAATTCGACGTGAAAAATGCATTCCGACATGGAGAATTGGAGGAAGAGGTTTATATGGACATTCCTCCTGGTTTTGAGAGTCCTCAGACCAAAGGGAAGGTGTGCAGGCTCAGAAAATCCCTATATGGCCTTAAGCAGTCTCCACGTGCGTGGTTTGAGCGGTTTACACATGCTATGTGTAGATATGGATTCAAACAAAGTCAAGCTGATCATACCTTGTTCATTAAGCACTCTTCACAGGGTAAGATTACTGCTCTTATTGTATATGTGGACGATATTGTCCTCACTGGAGATGATGTTGAGGAAATGTAGCGACTTAAGGAGTATATGGCAAAGGAGTTTGAAATAAAAGATCTCAGTGAATTGAAATATTTTTTGGGGATTAAAGTTGCGAGATCCAAACATGGAATCTTCATCTCTCAAAGGAAGTTTGATCTTGATCTCTTGAGTGAAACTGGAATGCTTGGAAGTAAGGCGTGTGATACGCCTATAGAGCCTAACCAAAAGTTGAGAGATGATAGTAGTGGAATAATGATAGACAGTGGGAGATATCAGAGACTGGTTGGGAAGCTTATCTACTTATCTCATACACGCCCTGATATTGCATTCGCGGTGAGCGTGGTAAGTCAGTTTATGCATGCTCCTCGGGAGTCACACATGGATGCTGTTTACAGAGTTCTGAGGTATTTGAAGTCTGCTCCTGGTAAGGGTTTATATTTTGGAAGGCATGGCCATCACAGAGTAGAGGCATACACTGATGCTGATTGGGCAGGCTCTGTGACAGATAGGAGATCTACTTCGGGATATTGCACGTTTGTGGGAGGTAATCTCGTTACTTGGAGGAGTAAGAAACAAAATGTTGTGGCTAGATCCAGTGCAGAGGCTGAATTCAGAGCCATGGCCCAAGGTGTGTGTGAACTTTTATGGATAAAGTTGTTATTGAGGGACTTGAGACTTGAGCCTGGTGACTCAATGAAGCTATATTGTGATAATAAGTCTGCAATTAATATTGCACATAATCCAGTGCAGCATGACAGGACTAAGCACATAGAGATTGACAGGCATTTCATTAAAGAGAACCTCAATAATGGAATTATTTGCACTCCTTTTGTGAAGAGTAGTGATCAACTCGCAGATGTTCTTACTAAAGGAGTTGGGGGTAGACAGTTTCATGATGTACTCCGCAAGCTGGGATTGAGAGATATATTTGTACCAGCTTGAGGGGGAGTGTTAGAAATAGTATAGTTATTTCCTTGTATTTATTTTATATATTTTGTCTATGGGTCTCATTGTAATATTGCCTTCTTATTATTATTAATAATATAAAAGGGTGAAACACATTGTTTCAACCTTAAGTTTGACAGACTTGTCAACAGGTACCTCATCTTGGATGTGTCTAGTCAATTCATCCATAATTAGGGCGAATAGATAAGGGCTTACGGCTGACCCTTGGTGTAGGTCTACGGTAATTGGGAATTCGCTTGCTTCTCCGGCCGGTGATCTATTTGTAATCACGGCTTCATCATACATATCATTCACCGCGTCAATATAACCCTTGGTCACTCCCTTCTTCTCTAGCACCCACCAAATTAAATCTTTGGGCACCCTACCATAAGCTTTTTCTAAATCAATGAAAACCATATGTAGATCTTTTTTCTTCTCTATACTTTTCCATTAGTCTCCTTAGTGAATAAATCGCTTCCATAGTTTAGGCATAAATCCAAATTGATTTTCTAACACTGTTGTTGCGCCTCCTAAGCAATGTTCAATCACTCTCTCCCATAGCTTCATAGTATGACTCGTCAGCTTAATACCTCTATAGTTGTTGCATAAACAAGGTTCCAAGCTCGGATAGAAGAGGAGGGTTAGTGCATTAGGTAGCTCGATAGCCAAGACGTAAAAAAACACCATCGGATCCCTTATGATATGAATCCAAGTATGAATAAACAAGGTCAACAGCATAAGCCAAAAATCCCTTGCCACCAGCCAATGCAATAGCTAATGGTTGAATGCTTCTTCATGCCTTCTGCACATACAAGACCAATTTGCAATCATTTTTCTTCTCTTCCTAAGTTCGCAACATTTAATGTCCTCTCCAATATCGCTTATACATTCAGACATGCTACCTACTTTCATAGATGCCTTGGTTCTCCAAATATCTTCCATGAAAAGTTTCTGCTTCTCTATCCTGTCAGAGCTTTATATTACTATCGCCATCAAAGTATCCATTCTGATCAGCTTCCATCTCATCTCATCTTACTTAGGCTGCTTTCTCCTATAACTGCTCAAAGAAATTGACCATCCCATTGAGTTGCCTATCGTAGAGCTGTCTAATGTATCCAACAAAGAATCCACCAAATTATGTTATTCACAAACTGATTATAATTTACCTCTAGTCTCTATGAATCTGCTGCAGTCCTGAACACCTCCAAGTGAGCAGTACCTAATGAGGTTCACCACACAAATGATCCAATCAAAATGTAATGGATTGTCCTGTTTCTGCTTAAAAATAAATGTGAAGAGTTTTGATGTGTTACATTCACTACTGAGGTTAATTCATTGCCCATCACATTTATCTTCAGACCCAATACCATATGCAAACATAACAGTATGTATTTCAAGTGGATCACCTACTCATCCTCCGTGCCACAAAATACAAAAGGATCTCATGCAAATAATAGGTGGTTAATATGAGTCAATGTTTTCTGCTCATTTCCCTGTTATTTTTTCTTTCTTTATTATGTCTCGTTCCTCATCAAAAGCAACAGTGGATGCAATCCCTAACCTACCAATAAAGGAAGCTAGTTCACTGCCTTTCCCCCATTTAACAGGAAAAGAGAGAGAGTAACAAAAAAGGTGTAGAGTGGCTTACTCTAAGCTGTGGCTTCCTTAGATTCTTATTAGCATTTGTTAAGGGAACTTCGACACCACACCACCAAATTTCATTGCTTTCAGTTGGTTGCTGTAGTTAGTGATTTTTATGTCAGTAAATGACATTCTAACAACATATATCAAGATGACCACTTCTTTTAAATCTAATTTTTTTTTTTGTATAGCACATAATGTACTCTATATGTTTTGTTTTGTTTTGTTTTTCCGTAGGTTGTTGCAATTACAGTCTTTTGCTTGCTGGTTGTCGCGTTCTATGCTTTCTTTGCACCTTTCCTGGGAGGCCTCGTATGGGAGTATGCTTTGGTTGCCGCTTATACTCCAGTGGTATGGGATTCAGTTGATTACTTGATTTAGATGCTGGCCTTGCTCTTCTTATGTCATATTTGTTTGTACTAATATTTATTATGCATTACGATATATTTGATAGTGTTCCTCTCCTCTTGGCATTTTGCAGGCACTCCTTGTTTTCATTCTTTATGTGCGGTCCACTGCAATTAACCCAGCAGATCCTGGTATTATGTCGAAATTCCATTCTGAAGTTACGAATAAACCGAATACAAAGCTTGGAATATCAGCCAAGGACGTCCCAAGAAAATTTGATGAACATGGCAGTGCAGCATATTCTTCTCCATCATCATCAGCTTCAAGAAGTTCAATAGGAGCAGCGGCTAAGTCAAGCAAGAAAGATTCCGTTGACGAAGTTGGGAGAATAGATTCACATGTGGAGTCCATATATAGAAGAAGAAGATCATCATCATGTTGTAAGGTTGGGGGAATCTTTTGTGGATTGTTTGTACATGAAGATTGCCGCAAACAGGAGGATGGGACAGCTGAACAAGGCACTATTGAGGATGCTTTGTTCTGCACATTGTGCAATGCTGAGGTCGCTTTTCCATTGCAATTATGTGATTAGCGTAAATCATGTCTTAGTCGTGTTTTTTGTGTAGGGAGTGCATGTGGAAAAGAATAAATGTGTTGAGAAATGGCCAGTAGCTAGACCAGTTGACCAGCTTGCTCTGTGCGCTACCGACAGAGAGTTCAGTTTTCTGTCTGGTAGGCTGTCGGTCAACCAGTCACGACGTTTTTTGATTCCTTTTATTCCGTTTCCCTGGTAAGGTTAAATGGCCTGAGGGCATGATTGTAATATAGTCTATTATAGTACGGATCTAAAAGGGATGTGATTCCTAATCACTCCCTTAGTGATTTACTCTCTAATAATCGTCATGGTATCAAATCCACCCAACTAGGGTGGGTAGCAATTCCTTCCATCACCTCCATATCCACCTCAGCGCTGCCATTGCCACACCTTACACGCTACCGTTTCACCTCTGCAACAGCTACCACCACTTCTCCTTGCATTGGCTGCAACCACAGGTTCACAGCGGCATCGGTCTCGCTCCCCGTCCTTATATAGACCATATGTTGATTGATTAGTAAACGCCGCACCTTGGTGTCATTTTGATGATGTATTGAGCGGTTTTCTTTGAGATTAGCACCCACCCTTCCTCTACTACGTTGATTGTTGAGGGTATTCTACTTGCCTTAAATGTTTGAAAGCAGCCAAACTTCCGCAATCTCCCGAAGGTGGAGGGACATATTGTTTTCTCTAATGAGAACCTCAACTTTAATATCACCATATCCATGTTAACAACCACAATAGTGATGTTGGTGCATGTAACTATTTTCCCCCACTAGTATTGGGCAACAAGAACATCCAACACAGATGCAAAGGAAAAGGGGCTCGATCCAAATCAAGTGAAGGATCATACACCTACAAAAATGGGAAACGGTATACTTGAAAAATACGTGGAGGAAAGATGATAAGACCACTTCTCCAGATCATCCACTCGATCCGCCATCTTCGAAGGCTGGTTCGGGTAACCCTAACATCACTCTTGACCTTGATGGTTTAGATGCTCTCATTACTCTTTATACGGATGTTAGGTCATGTACTCAGCATCCTATTTCTAAATCTGTCTCATCTTCTTGGTTCTCTCCAAATTATAAAGCTTTTGTGTCCAATCTCCAAACTTGAATTTGTGTCCATTCCTAATTGTTGAAGCTTGATATACGTTGTTGGCCCCATTCTCTAAAAGCTTAAGCTTTTGGAGTAGTTGGTAACTTAACATGGTATTAGAGCCTTGTTTGTGGGAGGACCTGGGTTCGACTCTCCATCCCTGCTTTATTGTGCATATTTGCAATTTGTTATTTGTCTCCACTATCATGGAGTTTGGTTTTTTTGCTCTCCACGTGCAATCCGGGGTTGCACATGAGGGAGGATGTTTAAACTTGATATACATTGTTGGGCCCATTCTCTTAAAGCTTAAGCTTTTGGAGTAGTTGGTAACTTAACACTAATCATGTGAAGCATGCTATGATTGATGTGACGAAAGTTGTTCATAAGAATGGTACCTAGGAATTGGTTGAGTTGCGTAGAGGGAAAAATACATTAGGGTGCAAGTGGGTCTTTATGGTGAAACATAAGGCTAATGGCTCTATTCAAAGATGTAATGCAAGACAGGTAGCAAAGGAGTTCACCCAAAATTTTAAGGTTTGTTGAAGCTTGATATACATTGTTGGGCCCATTCTTTAACAGCTTAAGCTTTTAGAGTAGTTGGTACTTGGTAACTTAACATGGTATCAAAGCCTTATTTGTGGGAGGTCCTGGGTTGGACTCTCCATCCCCGCTTTGTTGTGCATATTTGCACTTTGTTATTTGTCTCCACTATGATGAGTTTGGTTTGTTTGCTCTCCGCGTGCAAGTCGGGGTTGCATGTGAGGGAGGGTGTTGAAACTTGATATACATTGTTGGGCCAATTCTCTAACAGCTTAAGTTTTTGGAGTAGTTCGTAACTTAACAAGGTTCTAGAGACATTTGTTCCGGTTGTAAAATTCTATTAGGGTACTTTTTTTAGAGGCATTTTTGGACTGGCCTTTTCATCACTTTGATGTAAAAAATGCCCTTTTACATGGTGATTTGTAGGAGGTGGTTTACATGGGCATACCCTAGTTTGGAAGGTTCGAAGAATGTGGGAAAGGTTTGCAGGTTTAAAAAGCCATTGTATGGACTTAGTCTCTATGAGCATGGTTCGATAGATTCACCCATGTAATACTTAGATATGACTTCAAGCAAAGTCAAGGTGATCACACTCTATTTATCAAGCATTTCTCACATAGTTAGGCAACAACTCTCATTGTGTAGGTAAAAGATATTGTACTGAAAAAAGAGAGGAATTGTGGTTGTTGAAGAAGTGCCTTGCTGAGGAGTTCAGAATAATGGATTTGGGTTACCTAAGTAGTTACTGAGAACTATGTAACCAGGGAATTTTATATCCAAGAGAGAATATGTGCTGGACCTCCTACAGGACACGGGCATGGTGCGATGCATATATGGACCCGAATAAAAAATTGGGTGATGATGTCGACGAAGCAATGGTTGACAGGGGGAGATATCAGAGACTTCTTGATGAACTCCGCTATTTGTCTCCCACCTATCTTGACATGCTATGCCCCTCAAGCATTTTGGGGAGTTTTGAAGTCGACTCCTGGAAAAGACCTGTTCTATAGTAGGCATAAGCACGACCACCTTCAGGTAGAAGCTTATACAGAGGTTTGAGTGGATAGCTTCGGTGACTAGCAGGAGGTCCACGTCTAATGTTGTACCTTTGTTGGAGGAAGCCTAGTTACTTGCACCATAAGAAGCGCTGTTATAGCAAGTTTTAGTGCTTGAGTGAGTTTCGAGCTTTGGCTCAAGGGGTTTGTGATAAATTTTTTGTTGTTAGAACTTGAAACTTGGGGCTACGGACTCTACGTTGTTATATTGTGACAAGAAGGCTGTCATAAGTATTGCCCACATGCAGTACAGCATGACAAAACCAAGAATGTTGAGATTGATAGGCACGCTATCAATGCAAAATTGAATATTGGCATCATTTGTACTCCATTTGTGATGTTTGGCGAGCGACTGGCGGATATTCTTACTAAAGGGGTTGTTGCAAGCAGGCCATATCACTATATTTTTTAGCAAACAGTGCATGAGAGATACATCCGCACCAGTTTGAGGGAGATTGTTGAGAAATGACCAGTAGCTAGGCTGTGTACTGTGTACTACCGGCAGAGAGTTCAGTTTCACTACGTTTTTCTGATTCCATTTATTAATGTTAGGTTAAATAGCCTGAGGGCATGATTGTGGTCTACTCTATAAAAGAAGGATGTAATTCCTCATCACACCCTAAGTGATTTACTCTTTGAAAATCTTTCATTAGCTAAAAATGTTAATGGAAGCTTTTTGTGCTGCAGGTTCGCAAGTTCAGTAAACATTGTAGAAGTTGTGATAAGTGTGTGGATGGATTTGATCACCATTGTCGGGTATACTTCGACCAGTTCTAAATCTTTCATTAGTACAGATTCTTCATATTTTCTGCTTTTGTGACTAACTTATTCATTATCAGTTGATATTTCTAACCCCAGTACATTGTGGTGTTGCAGTGGCTCAACAATTGCGTTGGAAGGAAAAACTATGTAACTTTTATTTCTCTTATGGCCTCTAGTCTTATCTGGGTATGTTTGGAAACTTACTAATAATACTTCTAAATAAATTTGTTACTGTTAGTTACTCTGTTGTCTCTCTCTCTCTCTCTCTCTCTCTCTCTCTCTCTCTCTCTCTCTCTCTCTCTCTCTCAGCTTGTTATTGAAGCTGGAGTTGGCATCGCCGTTCTAGTGCGTTGCTTTGTTAATAAGAAAGGCATGGCGACTGAAATAGTTGACAGACTGGGGAATGGTTTCTCTCGTGCTCCATTTGCTGCTGTCGTGGTATATCTTAATCCAGCCATGCTTTTTAAACAAGAGCTTACTCGATATTTCTCTAATGAATGTGTGGGATTCAGAGCTAAAATTTTAAATTGACTTTCTGCAGGCTATATGTACAGCAGTTTCAATACTGGCCTGTGTGCCATTGGGTGAACTTTTCTTCTTCCATATGATACTCATTAGAAAGGTAAGAGCCCTGGAGGAGTATCTGGTGGTACTAACCGCTTCCAGAATGCATTATTTGGTCATTTCGAGTACCTTTAGACTAGGTATAAATTGTGGAATTTTGCTGTCCTTTTGGGTTGGGATGCTGGTTGTGAAGTTCCAAAAATTAATGAAGACTCATATTGAACAGAACAGAGGTTTGACGTCTTTTTCTTTAAAACATTTTGTTCTTACCTTGGTGCTTTTATTGACATAGGGCATTACAACCTATGAATACGTTGTGGCGATGAGGGCCATGAGTGAGGCACCAGCAGGGGCATCCATAGATGATGGTGGTGAACTGGGAAACATAATATACTCTCCAACAGGGTCTGCTACAACTGGCTTCAGTGGTGGAAGTTCTTTAGGCCTGCCGCACAAGGGGGCTTGGTGTACCCCTCCTAGGGTCTTTGTTGATTACCAGGTAATAATTCATACTTGTTTTCATATACCTTCATGTTTCGGAGACACATACACTTGGTTAATACGATGAGCTTTTATCACTTTTTATCCTCTTTTTTTTTTTTTTTTGCTTTCCCATTAGTATTACCAAATCAATGCTCAAAAAAATTCCTCGACCATGCAAATTGTGTTTTATTTCAGGAGGAAGTAGTACCTCACTTGGAACCGGGAAGGTTGCCATCAACAGTAGATCCAGATGCAACAGAATTTGCAGAAAAGGGAAACAAGTTATCTAGTAAAAGGGCTGTTAGGATCAGTGCTTGGAAGCTTGCAAAGTTAGATTCGGATGAGGCCATGAGAGCAGCGGCTAAAGCCCGGGCATCTTCTTCTGTACTTCGTCCTGTTGTTGATCATAATCGTCGTTTGGCAGATCCTGAACTGAGTCCAAGTTCAAACACAAGTGTGAGAAGCAGCTTGAGCACTACTGATACTAACATGGGAGTTGGAGGAAATAATAATGACAACACTGCCATCAAGAAGAACGAAATGAGAAATTCATATGCTCCAAGTCAAGGTAGCAGCAGGGATGATGAATACGAAACTGGGACTTTAAGCGCGAGTAGCTTCAGCAGCCCAGGCCATGTTCTTCACGAGTCGGTTACACTGAGCCCTCTTCCACAGGTGGCTGCTGCTCCTCCTGCTCATCATGGTTTGACGAGCCAGCGTTTTAGTAGTGCTGTAGCAGCTGCTAGTTCAAGAAAACCTGAGATTGTCCAACCAGATCATACTCATCCCTTCACTTCTAGGATCAACTACCCAATATCCCACCATCACACTTCCTCTGATTTTCATCGTGATGATAGGATCATGTTGCAAAAGGGTACTAGTAATGATCAAGACCCATTGTCGTTCCCAGCTCCAGTTCCTCCTGTGAATTCTCTGCTTAGAGACTTGAAAAGGACATCTGTGGTTTGGGACCAAGAAGCAGGAAGGTACGTCTCGGTCCCCGCATTACCTTCTGAAGTTCGGAACAACAGACCGATTCAACGAGTAGGAGTATCAGAAGACCCTAATACTAAGAAACAGGGTGGAACGAGCAGCACAAATTACAGTAATAAGAAACACCCTGTTGGACACGGAGATGGAGATGGAGATGGAGATGGAGAAGCTTCATTTCATGCAGGAAAGCTTCAAGTAGTCCAGCAGGCGTCAGAGAAGCTCATGTACACCGGAGATTCTATTTTCTTTGGTGGTCCACTTTTAAGTTTGACTGCCCTGACAAATAGGGTAGTAGGGGATGCTAGTAAGGAGAGGGGGGACTCCTCCGCGGGGGGTTCTAGAGAGGTGCCACTGAATTTTAATTTGCCACGGGAATCTAGATTTAGAAGGGATGCGACCTCAAACCAGCTTCCCGTGTTCGTACCCGGGGGCTTTCGGCAGAATCATCCTGTGTTTGGAACAAGCTCTACTAGGTAGAATTTAATTATTAAATTTTTTTTTTCCTTGTGTTTGAACTTGTAAGAGAGAGTGAGTGGTTATTCGTTTCCAATTTTTCTGATATGGAAGTTCTCTAGTAGAAGCTGAAGAAACCTGTGATCTGTTTTTGACCCACCCTATTGGACCTTGCAAGTGTGAAACAAACAGCTAGAAAAATGTGATGGGCGGGATTTAGGGGTTTCTTCTCGGCCTGGTTTTCTAATTTAACACGTCCGTGCTAATTGAACGTTGAGAATGAGTTTATCTCTCTCCCCCAATGGCCGAATGATTTCATCTGTATTCATTAGTTATTGTATTTATACAAATTTATGACAGGAAAGGTTCATTCCACTTCTCTATTTATTATTTATTTGGTGTTTTTTTTTTTGAGAGGGTGGGGTTGTGGGTGGTTAGGTGTGTTTGGGGTACATAATTGTGTTGTAGCCATCTATACTTGGATTGACATACTGCTGGGTTGCCTTTTTTAGGTTCATGGAAAGAAAGTTAGCCAAAAGGACAATAAAATTGAACAAATTTCATTTTTCTGGAATGAGGAAGTTTGAGAACAGTGCTGCTGCAAAAGAAATTTGTTATGCATATATATATATATATATACATATCTTCTTTTTTTTCTTTCTTATGTATATATAATATAAATCGAATGATAAAATTAATAATAGGGTAATACAGTTACACCCACTATGGTTTAACCGATTCGCACTTACCCCCTATGCTTTAAATTTTGGGACTAAATACCCAATGTGGTTCGGATTAAAGTGCAATTATTAAATTTGTTAATGAAGCAAGCACAAATAACCAAATTACCCTCAAGCCTTCATAACAGTGTTAAGAACAAAAATTGTTTATTTCAATTCATTTTGGGAGAAACACTTGGTTTGAACTTGATGAGAAAGACTCTACTCTTTGACATCTTTTAGGATTTTCTTGATACAAGTCATATGCTTGACAAAAAAAAATGATTAATGACTTATTTTCCCTTTAATATGACTTTCAAGGGCAAAAGAGCCATTTTACCCTTCAAATTAGGGCTCCCAACTGTAAAACCATTAATTTGGATGGAAAAAGTCACGATTCCACTTTAATCCGAACCATAAAGGGTATTAGTGTCAAAATTAAAACACAATGGGAGTAAGTGCAAATCAACCAAACCACAGGGGTGTAAGTGTATTTAACCCGTAATATTACTTGCAACACTTGGACTTTTAAAGTTGTTGATTGCTGAAGCTAAAAAAAAACCACCATAAATGAGGCATTTTATCAAAATTGGCACCCCCAAACTGATCTGGAAAGTTGAATGGAAAGTTCTTGAACAAATACTTGAAATCAAGAAAGCACATCACCCAAAAGAGCCAAGGGAGGAGAAAGTAATTACCTTTTAAAGTAAACAATATTTGTTGGTCACTGAAGCAGAAATTTTTTTTTTGCAAAATTCGCACCTCCAACTGCTCTTACAAGTTTTCAATATATAGATCTTGGGGGAAAATGCAAAATAAAATAAATAAAAAATAAAAAACAAACAAAGGAGTCATTCGTGATACTACCGCTGTCATGATTGTGCTTGGTTTAAAATAAATAAATAAATAAATAAAAGGATTGATCATTTTTTCCCCATCTAGTAGTAAATACTTTTTATTTTGCGGCCAATAATACAAATTATGCACATTTTCTCAGCCTGTATACTCTCTTCGGGTGATGATGTTTTTTTTCATCATAGATCTGATCTCTTCTTCAATTTGCACCACAGACCGTTCTTGGTATGCATAGTTGCCCCGGTGACAAGTTCCACAGATTCTGGGGACCCTCTCAGCTGCACATCAAACTTCTGAAGCAACATTGCTAATGCTATTGTAGACTCCATGAGGGCAAATTGGTCTCCAACACATTTTCTTGGCCCTCCCCCAAATGGCAAGAAAGCGAAATCCGATATAATCTGATAAACCAAAAATAAACAAAAAAAAACCCCAAAAATAAAAATAAAAATAAAAATAAATTAAAATTTTTTTTTTGCTTGATACTAGAAAATGTGAGAACATGAAGATACACTTGAAAAAACATTGCTAAGTGACCTCATTAGGATATAATGCTCCAGGACTCCGAGATGGATCAAAACCGGCCCATCCTTGAATGCCGTCACTCGGTCTTTCTGTTTGAAACCTCTCTGGTTCAAACTCATGGGGTTTGTCCCAAAAGTAGGGAGATCTATGTAGATTATATACCTGATTGCATAAAATGAAGTCTCTATTAATACATTCTATGTCAAGGTCACCTCTTGCCGAATCGCTTTGGAAATTTTCAAGAACACACATTCCTCCAACCTATTCCATCGTACCATCAGAAAATAATTGCTCACGACAAAAGGCATATACAATATGAGTAATGTTGTGCTTCCCAAATTCAAATCCCCATCCCAAATGATGTGGCACCAATCAAAATCCAGTGGGTCCACTGCCACATCATTTGGGATGAAGATGTGGGATATGGATCTGGGAAGCATAGCATTACTCATACAAGATTTACTCACAGAAATAAAGATATCAGTTCCAGCCGGAACTGCATATCCATCTTCATCACCTTTATACCCTCCTGCATAAGTGAAATAAAGTGCCAAGGTTCACCAAATATTACAATAAGGAAAATTTGTATTACTAATGAGTGCAGATGGGACTTACATATGCCTCTCTCTCTCTCTCTCTCTCACACACACACACACACACACACACAAACAAACCTCACATTCATAAAGATAGTGATAAGAAGCTGGAGCAAAGTACATAAATGGGGAGAAAAAAAAAACGAAAGAGCAAGTAAAGCTTTAAAACATTACACTACAAAAGTATCTTTTGACGCTTTCCAAAAAATAAATTAATTAAGAAAATGTGCACTAGAATTCAAATGGAAGCATCAAAAGATGCTCTAGTATTAGAACTTCCATGTTAATTCTACATGTACCTGGTACTTTTTTCTAAATTTCTTACAACCATGTTGTTGACTGCTATTCTGTGATATCCTTATTACTATTCTCTTTCCTCTGCCATCTGGTAAACATTTGGCCAAATTGATACTAAACACACATTCTCCAACTAGCGTGTTTCTTAAAGGTGCTTCCTCAAACAAAGCCCATTTCCCGAAAGCTCTAAGAGTTTCTTATTTACTGCCTCATGCTGCCTCATGCTCTTCCAGAGTTGTTCACTATTGTGGCTTACTAGGTAAACTAGCATTGACTACATAGTCAACGCAGTTTTAAATATCCCTCATAGAAGGTAATACAGGGCGTAAAGTTTTGCGGCATATCGTCTCCAAACATCTCTAAAGGAGGTTAAATAGAAGTCGGATAAATACACCGAACCTCCTCTACTTTCCACATCATAGATGGTTAGATATGGTCCTACTCTTTTTCAATTAGTCTGCGACTGTCTATGAGTTTCAAGTGTTATTGACATAATCAAGGGTCGGGATGCTAGGGCTGCTTTAGCCCAGGTATAAATATTCCTTTATGAGACTTGTATTCAGCATCAGTCATATTTTAGTAATCAAAGTCCCGGAGTTGTTCTTGGGCCTGTTTATTCTACAAACTTAACAATATCATTCCCATTTTTTTTATCTTATTTACCTTACATCGTCATTTTTATTACTTAATCATTGGATATTTAGCAGTTCTGGTTCTTTGTTTCGCATCCTGCTGCATCACTTAGTCTAGGAATATTCTTTTTCTGGTAAAAAAAATAAAAATAAATAATCCTCTACATTCTCAGCAACCATACTTGTAACCAAAGAACTCCAACCCCTTGGCACCAAATATCATTACATTTTTTTCAAGCTCTATATATAGCCTTCAATGCTCAAAATTTTCTTTCCATGTTCCTCCCAATGCAAAATCAAAATATCTATACGGTCAAGCTCTCCTCTATTTGCTAGATTGCTTCCTAACTGCAGCCCTCAAGAGCATGCTAGACTCCACCATTCTAATTCCTTTTTCACGCCAAAGGAACTGGATTTTATTTTCGGAAAACCCAAAGTATACATTGACGCAGGACACTCGAATAAAATATATGAATATGGATGGAAAATTGATGAATAATTAAAGAACAAGAAGAAAAAGATAGATTCTTGGAGTCCACCAAGAAAAAGAGAACACTTGGAGTCCACCAATGCCTTGAAAGCTCTCAAAGAAAAAACTCAATAATTTTTATTGATAACCATCATAAGCTCCCGAATACACAATTCTGTACCACCTTATTTATAGCTAAATAAAAGTGTCCTAATTTATGGAAACTCCCTAAAAGATTTAGCAAAATTAAAATCTCCTATTTTGAGAGATATGATAAGATTTCCTAGAGATAGTTTCGCAAAGATAAAATCTCCTAATATATATTATTCCTTAAATAAAGATTCCTACTATATGGAAATAAATAAAATAACTAAATACAATCGCCTCCCGGGTCAAAAATGTAAATCACAAAATTGCCCTTTTGATCCCTATCAATTCTCCCCGTCTTCGAAAAACTCGACTCCGACGAGTTAGTAGGATGGTTAAGCTGGGAAGAATGAAGAGCGCCCACATGATGACAAACTTTTTGAAATTGAGCAAATGTTAGGTTCAAGACTATAGAAAGCATCATTTCATTCGAAACACCTGCGGATAAAGTAAGGAGAGGCAACACGAACTCCACATGAAAGTTCAAATTAGTAACCATATTTAGTGACAAGTAAAATAAATTTGCTTTTATGTCCTTTGGAGGGTTAATACAAACATAATTAGAAGGTGGAGTAGGTAGGGAAACAAGGATTGCAAGCTCTATTTTGCTTTGAGAAGTCAACGGAGGAGGAGACTCTGGGGGCAAAGGGACAGGCGGCGGAGGCATTGGGATGATAGTAAGATTATTTGGAACATCATTAATAAGGGGCTTACCATCCTGTTTCTCCTCATGTGTCTCGTTATGACAATCGATTTGATACACTAGGGACCTCAAGTGGTGGGTCAGGTGTATTCGCAACGAGTTTAAGAGACACTTTAACGGGTTCACACCGAGTGTTGGTTTTCTCAATTTGAACATTTGTTCGCTCTCGGTTGACAATGACAGATAAATCTTGAAGGAGTTTTGCTAGGTCATTTATGTGATTGGAAGAGCTGGGTATACTAGAAACCTGAGAACTGACCTTACGCTTTATAGATTTTAGCAGAATGCTCTTACCATCATGGACAAAGCGATAGGAATTATCATCTACCTTTTTCACATTATAATCAACAATTCAACAACGACCGAGAAGGATATGACTCACACCTACATTAATAGGCAAGATGTCACACCATATATTTTCGTAGTATAGGTTAGCCATTCGGATTGGTACCAAACAACGTTCAGTGACATAAAAGGTAGAGTGATCGTCCAAGACTACCCTATATGGTAGTGATCGCGGAGAAATGGAAGGTTAAGTCTATTAATAGCGGACTCCGAAATCACATTCATGGGAAATCTTTCATCAATAACAAGTTTACAACCTATATTTGGGCATTGGACGGCTGGCTGTAAGAAAGGTACTAGAGACTCGGGCGGGACAAGAAAAGGTGTAGGACTCCTCATAAAAACGAGATATTCTTAGAATGAAAGGATCTTTATTTGCAATATTAAGTGACTTGTCAAATAAATTAGGTCCTAATCAAAATTTCAAGGGAATGCGTGTACCTCAAAAGTGAAGAATCTGGACGAATCACTGAGCCGGATGTTGCACGAGATGGTCTTTGGTGGCTTGGAAAGGATTGTGTAGTCTTGGTACAATTGTAACAAAAAACAAAAAGAGAAATTTTCCACTATTTTTTTTTTCTTTTCTTTCTGTCTTCCTCTTTTCTGGCTGCTCTCTCTTTTTTTTTTTTTCTTTTTTCTTTCTTTCTTCTTTTTTTTTCACCTTTTTTTTATGAATATTTTGCTCTCTCTCTCTCTCTCTCTCTTTTTTTTTTTTTTTTTTAAAAAAAAAAAAACAGAAAGAAGAAGAAAAATATAAAATAAAATTTGAATACTATAACGCAAACAAAAGTGGGCGGCTGGAAATGGGGTCAAGGGTTAAAGGCTGGTTTTTTTGTTGGAGTGGCTAGTGGGGTAGGCTTGTGACTTGGGTCAGACAAAGCTTGGGTTGGAGGATTTTTCTAAACAGTGGACTTTGTGGGTTGGTCAGTTTGGATTTAGGGGTGGGCTAGTCATCTTGTATCTTTAACAGAGGGGTGGTGGGCAGGGGTTTAGGTGTATATTTGGGCTTAAGTTGAAGTAGGCGGGGCTGGGTTTTCATTTAAGAAATGAGTGGGTTTGGGCTACTGGGCTTATATTTATCAACCCCAAAGTGATAGTACTAAATTCACATTAGGTTTAGAAACTCACTTTCACTTTAGAGTTTCTGAATCCCCAACGTGAGATTACAGTGGCGCAGGACAGCAGGTAAAGGTGGCTGCGAAGTCGATGGCTGGTAGAGTGGTTGGACGGGGACTCGATCTGATGTGGCTAGGAGTTTCTGGTGGACGAAGGTGGGGTGGTTGGGATTTGTGATGGCGGTCGCGAAAGAGAACATGGTGATGATGGTAATAATGGGTGGATTCAACACTTAGGTACAGGGCCTGATTGGGTCTGACAGCAAGTGGCAAGGCTTCTTTTTGCGACGGTAGAATTAGGGGCTGTTTGTGGTGATTGGGACATGATGAAAAGAGTGGATTTGCTTAGGGCTCTTTGTTGCGAATCGGGGTTTGCTCTGATACCAAATTTGACGCAGGACTCTTGAATAAAATATGAATGTGGATGGAAAATTGATGAATAATTAAAGAACAAAAAGAAAAAGATAGATTCTTGGAGTCCACCAAGAAAAAGAGAAGAGCTCTTGGAATCCACCAAGATCTATTGGAGTCCACCATTACCTTGAAAGCTTTCAAAGAAAAAACTCAATATTTTTTATTCATAATCATAAGAAGCTCCCCAATACAATTCTGTACCACCTTATTTATAGCTAAATAAAAGTCTCCTAATTTATGGAAACTCCCTAAAAGATATAGCAAAATTAAAATCTCCTAATTGAGAGATATGATAAGATTTCCTAGAGATATAGTTTCCTAAAGATAAAATCTCCTAATATATATTATTCCTTAAATAAAGATTCCTACTATAAGGAAATAAATAAAATAACTAAATACAATTGCCTCCCGGATCAAATATGCAAATCACAAAATTGCCCTTTTGATCCCTATCATACATCAATTTAATAATTTGAAACAAATGAATGGTTATAAAATAGTGAAGGGATAGCTGAAAAAGGATCTTTCCACATCTTTAGCAGTCAGTAGAAGTCTGATAAAGTACACAAATTTATTTTATTGATTATGCCAACTGCTACAACATTAATGATATAAACTATTGATTATGCCAGTGGAGTGACTTGTCAAACTCTTAATCTATGACTGCACTTCCTCAACAAACTTATCATAAGATGGACTGAATGAATTCATAGAGAATCTGAATGGAGCAATCAAGTAGTTAAGACCAGCACTCATCGAAAACTTTTCAGTGCTTATTAATAGACGAATGAACTTCTTAAATCATACACTTACAACTTCAAATCTTCATTAATGATTTAATAACTACAATTAGTACCTGGTAATAAATCTGATTTTAGGGTGCGTCTTATTAGCAGTGGGGGTTGAGGATACAGACGTAGAGTCTCCACCACAATTAATCTTATGTACCTGAAAGTAAGAACATAATGACATTACTAAAAAAAGTGTCTTTGAACAATGAAGCATACTCAAAGAACAAGTTGGCATCTCTCTTTTTCTTCCTTCTTTGATTTTGGTAGCGAAAATTCAAACACAAGCCCTTTGGACGTGTTGAATTGGAGCATCCAACCCAAAACCATTTGGCAATAGGTGGAGTAGCCCCTTGAACTTATATATTGAGTAGCAAGATTATAAGTCCTCGATGTGGGACAATCTCAACCACGCCCCAGCACGTGTGGTGTGACTGAGAGCCAAACACGTGGATTACTAATATAGGGTGACGTGGAGCACACATGAATAAAATGGGCCCAACAATAACATGCTCTGATACCATGTTAAATTACCAACCTAAGAAGCACCAACACGGACACGCGACACAGATACGACACGACACGAATACGTGGACATGATATTTATCAAAAAAGCATGCTACGAATATGTTGAGATGTGCTGTCTATTAGTTATCACTTAGTTGTTAATGAGTTGCTAGCATTTATTACTTTATTTTCTGGTTTATTTCCTAAGGGCACTATTGTAAATTCTCTCAGTAATGATTAGACTCTTGTCTCAACCTAAGCTTGTATCATAAAAATTTTCATGGTAGCAGAGCCTCCCTAAGCAGGGAATCACCACCATCGGCACATCCTCTAACCACCACCACTCAGTCACATCCCCACATCCTCATCCAGCCTAAGCCGCAGCCACCTCTACCCTACCGACACCCAGCCGCAGCCTCCTATGCCTCTCTAGACCTAGCCGCAGCCCATACACACCCCATAAACCCTAGCCGACACCACCCCTCACCTAGCCGACACTACCCATGCTAACCTAGACCCAGCTGAAAGTCCCTACCACCTCTACACTCAAGCCGCGGACCCTATACCATCCCTATACCCTAGTTTTGATTGTCCCTTAGTTTTTGGTGTTGTTCGGTCCTTCTATGGACCATTAATCAGTGATGACTGATATTTCTGCATCCTATATGGTGATTTGATTTTCTCTTGTGTGCCACGACCCCGTTGGTACCGGTTCCAATTCCTTTTTCAGTGACCGTTGCGGGTAATTTCTTGTGGGCTGATTTACGATGTCGGACGATTTAGGAAAATCCACCGTCAATTCGCAACCATCTAGAAGTGAGAGCAGTGTTGTTGCTCACCTTGATAACCCGAACTTGAAGATCACTACTTCCCTCTTCAATGGTCACAATTTTCTGACTTGGTCCTAGTCTGTGACGTTGTTTCTTAAGGGCAGAGGAAAAATGGGGTACATCAATGGTCGTATCAAAGCACCAAGCACCGAGGATGCAGCTTATGACAAATGGGAGATGGAAAATTCCATTGTCTTGACATGGCTAGTTCACTCTATGATCCCTGAAATTGGTGAGGGTTTCTTGGCCATGGCGACTGCCAAGGACATCTGGGAGACCATGGCTAACACTTATTCCAGAAAGGGTAATTCTACCCAAATATTTGAGTTGGAGACTCTTCGCCGCCCGATGACTCATCTGGATACACCTACAACTACCTCATCGTCTTTTGCTCGTTCAGGTAATTTAGCTACTTCAGTGAGTGCATTCAATTCCCATACTAGTCTTCCTTGGATTATTGATTCCGGGGCATCCAATCATATGACCGGTTCATCTCCTGTTTTTTCCGATTATAAACCATGTTCAGGTCTGGATAAAGTCAGGATTGCTGATGGAACCGTCTCTTCGGTTTCAGGCAAAGGTTTAGTCCGTGTCACTCCCTCATTGTCTTTATCTTCTGTTTTGCATGTTCCTAGCTTTACCACTAACCTCTTATCTATTGGTCGTATTACCCGTGATCATAATTGTAGTGTCACCTTTTTTCCTTCTCATTGTGTGTTTCAGGACCTTGTCACGGGACGGACTATTGGCAATGGTAGAGAGCAGAATGGTCTTTATATTCTGGAAGCACAGGACCGGCAACAATTGGCTCATCATATTACTCTCACTGGCTCTACATCTGGTGATATCATGCTCTGGCACGAACGCCTAGGACATTCTTCCTTTGGTTTACTAAAGCATTTATTTCCATCTTTGTCATCTAATAAAAATGTACCCAACTTTCGGTGTGAAGATTGTGAACTTGGAAAGCACCACCGTGGTTCCTTTTATCCCAGTAATCATAGAAGTATTGTTCCTTTTTCTCTTATACATTCAGATGTTTGGGGTGCTTCTCGTGTTGTTGCACTTAAAGGCCATAGGTGGTTTGTCACATTTATAGATGATTTTTCTCGTACAACTTGGGTTTACATGATGAAAGAAAAAAGTGAGGTCCATTCAATTTTTAAAACCTTTCACAAAATGGTTTGTACCCAGTTTGGTGCGGTTGTGAAAATTGTTCGTTCAGACAATGGGAAGGAGTACTTTAAATCTGGTCTTGAGAAGTATTTTTTGGAAAATGGCATAATTCACCAATCTTCTTGCACCAATACTCCACAACAAAATGGAGTGGCGGAGCGCAAGAATCCCCACCTCTTAGACACTGCCTGGTCAATGTTATTCTCACCCCATGCGCCTAAGCCTTTTGGGGTGAAGCAGTCTTAACTGCTGCTTATTTAATCAATTGGCTTCCTACTCAAGTTCTTAATAAACAATCACCTGTTGAGGTTCTCTCTAGTCCTTCTGATCTTTTTGCCATTCCTCCTAAGATCTTTGGTTGTGTCTGTTTCGTTCATAATCATGCTCCCACAAGAGGAAAACTCGATCCTCGGGCTATCAAATGTGTTTTCCTTGGTTACTCTCCCACTCAAAAAGGATATAAATGTTACCATCCTCCAACTAGAAAGTGGTGTGTTCCCATGGATGTCACCTTTTTTGAGGAACAGTCCTATTTCACCCCTCAGGCTCCTATTCAGGGGGAGAATACAAGTACAGAAAAGTTTCCTGAACTACATGTTCCTAATTTACCAGTGTCTAATCCTTTTGAGATATTGGGCACTCTTGATGAGGAGGATGGGGTAAAACAAATTGATGGAGAGCAAGTGGGAGAAAAAAATGATGGAGAACATGCGACTGAGAGAGAGACATTTGTGGAACCCACCATTGCAAAAGAAAAAAATCCAAAGAAAGAGGATATAGTATATCAGAGAAGAATTTGGAGGATGAAAGACAAGACCATTCCTCCTGATCCGCCACTCCCGTCTCCTTCCCTTGATGAGGGACCAGGTAATCCTAATTCTGCTACTATTACTGATGATTTAGATATTCCAATTGCTACACGTACGGGTGTCAAGTCATATACTCAACATCCCATATCTAAATTTGTCTCATATAGTCGTCTGTCTCCTTCTTAGTTCTTACCAAGCCTTTGTATCCAAACTTGCTTCTGTGTCTGTCCTTAACCATGTACAGGATGCACTCACTGATCCCAAATGGAAGCATGCTATGATTGAGGAGATGAAAGCTCTCCACGAAATAACACCTGGGAATTGGTTGAAATACCTAGAGGGCACAAGACAGTGGGGTGTAAGTGGGTGTTTACAATCAAGCATAAGGCAGACGGATCTATTAAGAGGTATAAAGCTCGATTGGTGGCAAAGGGATTTACATAGACTTATAGAGTGGATTATGAGGAAACATTTGCTCCAGTTGCTAAGATGAACACTATGAGAATTCTTTTATCCCTTGCTGCAAATTTAGATTGGCCTCTCCATTAGTTCGATGTTAAAAATGCCTTTCTACACGGGGATTTGGCAGAAAAAGTTTATATGAATATTCCTCCTGGGTTTGCAGACTAAAGACGTCCCTGTATGGACTTAAACAGTCTCCGAGGGCATGGTTCGAACGGTTTACTCAAGCTATGCTCAAATATGGCTTTAAACAAAGCCAAGGTGATCATATCCTTTTTATCAGACATTCCTCACAAGGGAAGGTAACAGCTCTCATAGTATATGTGGATGATATTGTTCTTACAGGAGACGATGTGGAAGATGTACAGGAGTTGAAGAGATACATGGCCAAGGAATTTGAAATAAATGACTTGGGAAGCCTCATGTATTTTCTGGGAATTGAGGTAGCAAGAAGCAAACAAGGGATCTTCATCTCCCAAAGAAAATATGTTCTTGATCTCTTGTGAGAAAATATGTTCTTGGCCGATTAGATAAGAGTGTGCATGTTCACATGCCAAATGTGCAAACAAAACAGATTGTAAACCATGTGGGTATACTATAAAGAAACAGGAGTTAAGCGAAAGCTGCTATTAAAAAAAAGTAGGACCAAGTCAAAGGAGTAAAATCGGTAACCTACTCCAACTTTTTAAGTGACTCAAAAGTTGTTCTGCCCTGACCAAGCACCGAGTCAATCTCTGCTTGAGCTTTCCTCATTTTGGAGGGATTCTGTGTAACACCAGTTCGAATAGTATGCAAGTTTAATCAGATACAAACGATTTTATTCCTGGAAATAAGCTGACATAGAAGGTAATTAAATTCACTAGTCCCTATTTTGAGATTAGCATGACCTGGAAAAAAAATTCTAAAAGTTGGTATTTAGGAAACATACTTGGGCAAGTAGGAAAACAGCCCAGGTAAGAACAGCAGCTGTTGTTTCATGGCCAGCAATAAGCATTGTCATCAGGTCATCCCTTAGCTGTTAAACAAAATTATATAATAAAATGCTATGAAAGACTGTAAAGTTTGACATTTTGAACTGCAGTTCTACTGCCAAAGTAGGTCTGGAAATCTTAATGAGGATTACTGGCTGAAGGCAGAGCAAATCAATACGTTCTAAGAAGAAATATATGAGCCACCTGCCATACGCATGTGTCCACATAGTTCCACAAAACCTCTTAGAGACGGGTCCCATTGAAAGATATATGCACGCAATGAGTCATTTCTGAAGTTAAACGGAGTTTCAATAATTTAACCTAACATGATTGTACTAGCCCAAGTTTACCAATAGAGTGAAGTTTACACACATTTTTACAAAAGCACCCAGACACAAGGATTACAGAGACTTACTTGACGATCATCTGCATCAGCTCCCCTCATGTCAACCAAAAAACGTAAAAGACTTGCATCCTGAAACCAAAGCAGAATTTACTTCACCGGTTTCAATAAAATTTATTCACCCACTTTTTAATTTAAAAACAAAGAAAGTCTGAAGGAGAAAAGGGATCCATGCCTCGTACACCAAATAGTTGGGACCTCAGCCAAGGTTTCATTGTTTAGATTTGAGTTGAAATGTGGTCAAAACTAAATGAGTTGAAGATTTCTGGTGCATAAGGACCAATAACTTACCTTCAGATTGGAGTAGTCTCTTTGTTGCAGTTTCTCAACGTCAGTTTCCTGCGGTAGAAAGTAGTCAAAAGCATGTCTAGATGCTGATACTTTGCTTATACCTATTATGATATGCACACAAGGAAAAGAGGTCTATTTTATTTTCCCTTCATTAGATACCCATCAATAATCTTTGAAACTTGTATTTTCCCAGTAACATTAGCTTTGAAATTTAGTATGAATAGCTTCTAATTCTCATGCATAGAAGAGCAATCGTTTCTCCATCCAGGAAGAGCGAGTCTATCGGTATGGCTCCTATCTCTTTATACAAAAAGCGTTTCCTATTGTCGTAACAATTAGGTAAGCATCCAATTTTCGATACACACACAGCCACTGCTTTCAACAATCAATGAACACTTGAATTATAGTGAGTGAAAATGTTATTATGCTCTTTCCTTTCATAATGTAGCCTGCAGGTCTTTCTATAATTGCCAAAACATGACTACCACTACGAATCCTATATGTGACGTCTATATAGGAAAATTTAACACCATTGAAAAAGTAATCAAAGTTCCCATCAAAATCCTGCACCTAAAAGAAAACCACTTAACAATAGTGATTTCTTAAGAATTAAGAACAGACAACCAAAGCCAGTGGTTCCAGGGAGAAAGAAAACCTATGGCCAGTGCTCTTGGCAATTCAAGTTTGGATAATATGGTCAATCTAGTTTTGTCTCATGTTCACAGCAGTAAAATAGTGATGTAACCATTTTCATAACTGATTCAAACTAGGTACCAATTTGAAACATATTACTTTTTACATATTTTCAGATCATGTTAAGTAAGTTTTCTGGGCGTTCCAACCCTGAAGAGGAAGAACCCCTAACCCACAATGTCCCCCCGGGGCAGGGCGCGCACTCCGCACAATTGAAAACAACTTTGTTACCCCTTGTCCATATTTTCCATTTTCTTGTTAAAAAACGGCAGCCCAGTGCACGAATATATCTAAAGATTTGGAGATAATTATCCTGAGATTGAGGGGAAAAAAAACAATGTATATCCATCGATATGTATATGTGGATCCGTATGATACGGATGAAGTAATAAAGACCACGAAGCACATTTCAAATGAACCATCACATTCCACTACTTATAACTACCAAAGTTGGTAAACCATTGACCCCATGTCATCTCCATAGAGTTAAGAGGGACGAATATCCCTATGGCTTGCCTTTCCCTGGGCTCCATAAATGTTGGATAAAATAAGCCCCATTTGCAAGTTGCAGCAGGGCAAGGATGGCGACCTGCTTTCCCTCGCCTCAAGGTCGCTCCACTCCTACTCTTTTCAGAAATAATAATCCACCAAGACTACCAAACTAGATAATTTCTCAATATTTGACAAAAACAATGTGTATAGGTTCTCCTAGAAGGGAAATGCAATCAGTAAACCAATGTAAATTTGACTTTGTTTCCAGAAAGTGTAATTATATAATTGAAAGTTAAGAAATGAATGGTTATCATATGCAATAATGGTGGTACAGACATTTGTAGAAGAAGTTGGAAATATATTCTAGTTTACAAATAATATTATGTATAGGAAAGATAGCCTAGTATAATGACAAAAAGCAATCATCGCATTAGAGAATCTGCTATTATAAGCATACCTGACTCGAGGTCAAAGAGACTTCCACCATAGTACCAAGCAATTTGAAATTTCTTAGGAAGCAGTATTAAATACGAATTGGAGTGTGAAAGGAACTTCCAAGAAATAGTCCAATGGTTGAGGGAAACACTAAACAAGACCGAACTTTGCCCAAGCAGAAAAGCACAAAACATACAAGAAATACTCAAACAGATCATTAGTTGCAACAAAAGCTTAAGTCGGTAAGGAGTGGGACCAACATTGTACTATCAAATTGCCATGACCATTAAATGGTGGTCGCTTTACTGGTTTTTAGTTACCATCCATCATTCAGCATATGCATTTTCTTACCTCTCTTGTCTCTTTTGCATTCCTGATGAGACCATCAAGACAGTCGTTAATAACTTTAAGGTCATTCTGGAACTTTCGCTGCCGGGGGACTACCCATCTAGCCAAAGGAATTTTCCAGTACGGAATGTAGAAAGTTGACCGATGCTCAGCTTCAAAAAGAGTACCATATACTGCCTGAATATTTTTTGGAAGAAGAGCTGAATGTAAATTTATAACAATTAACATGGAAGACAATAATGTAAAGTTCCAGCGTGGGCGGTGGGGAGAGAAAAAGAAGAAATAAAACAGAACAAGAAGTGAATGGAATTACATTCACGGGGAAGAAAGAACATAATATACAAAATTCATACAGTGCAGGCCCATATTTGTTTATAACATACGGCTAGGAGTGTACACGAGCTGGGCCGCTCAACAAGGGCTCGCGACTCAGCTCAATAACAGCTCGGCTTGGCTAGTATAATAAACGAGCCAAGCTCGAGAATACCAGGATTAAACGAGCCAAGTAAACGAGCCAAGCTTGAGCACACATGGGCTCGGTTCGATAAGGCTCATTAGTAGGATAGTGAAAAACCTCGTTAATAAGCTTGATAAGGGCTTGTTCCACATGCATATCTAAATACATATATATATCTACACATTCATTTTTTTTTTTTTTTGTAAGTAATCTACGCATTTAGTTATTAAGGGTAAAATACACACACACACACACACACACAGATATATACATATATATACACACGTAATGCTGTACTTCCCAAATTTTGCATCCGAAATGCTTTTCAAATTCATGTGTTATTTTGTTCCCATGAGTATTGAAGGTGCTATTACTATCACATGTATTTGAGAAGCTTTTGGGATTCAAAATTTGGGAAGCATAATATTGTGATTGGAGGATGTTAAAGTGGTCTCATCACTATTGAAGGTGATATTAATGGCAGATGTACCTGAGAGACATTTGAGATTCAAAATTTGGAAACTATAACCATCAAATCAAATTTGATTAGAAAAGGTCAAAATAGGGCCACCAATTAACCAATTACAATAACTAGGCAAGCTCACAGAATGTCAAAACAGGTGCATTCAAATTGGCTTGTTTAATTTCTCACGTCCCACATCGGCCAACCACCATAAATGAGGCTGGGATGTGACTCTATAAGGGGAGAGAGAGAGAGAGAGAGAGAGAGAGAGAGAGAGAGAGAGAGAGAGAGAGAGAGAGAGAGCGCAATGCTGCTAAGGGCCTTGCCCAGCCAGCGTGGCTCACCTTCAAGCCGAGCTCACTTGAGCCTTGACTGGAGCTGGGTTCGTGCAGAATTTTTTTTTAGTCTCAGCTCTTGTCTAGCTTCAGTTCAGTTTGAAAAAAAATTAATGGCTTATTGAGCCGAACTCGAGTTCGGTGTTTTTCTAATGAGCTGAGTTCAAGCTAGCTCATTTAAGATTTAACCGAGCTCGAGCCGAGCTTGAGCAAGGTGTAAGCTCTGCTGGTTAACACCCCTACATACGGCAACTGATGAAAGCTAGAAGGAAAAGAATAGACCACTTAGGGATAAACCATATTGGCATCTCTTTTTCCCCTCTTTCATTTTCATCATTCTATTAAGAACACACACACACACACACACACTCTCTCTCTCTCTCTCTCTCTCTCTCTCTCTCTCATTTTGGAACTTTTTCCCCTCTTTCATTTTCATCATTCTATTAAGAACACACTATCAGTAGGTTCCTTTTGCCAACCAAATGTTAGTTGAAATTCCTGGAAAAAGTTGGGTTACATCACTTTGGTATCAGAGGCAAGATTCACTTGAATTTAGGATTTGAGATCTACCCAAAAAGTCAAAAGGATGTAATGATTGTCTCTATCTGAAAGAGAGAGAAAACAACTTCGACGTCGAGTTTTATCTAATAGGAGGGGAATGCTGCACTGCAGCTTCAAGGGCCTATGAATGCGTCAAAGTTTATCACTCCCAGGCTTAACAATTAATTTAACCATTTATAATAGAATAGACTGCTGTATTACCTTATTTTTGGATGTTTCTTGAGGGTTATGAATAACATCTAGGTCTTATATTCTTCCCACATGGGGTTTAGTTACTGTAATAGATAACGTGGTATTAGGGTTTTATTGAGCCTATAAATAAGTTACTAAGGGATTAAAAATAAGTCTATTAATATGATTTTTTTTAATTCATACTCTCTCTTCTCTATTTGCTGCTCCAAGTACATCTAAAGTTTCAGAAAAGGTTTAATGCCAAGAAAACCATCTCATGTTCTCTGGAATTGGAAGCAAGAAAAACGAACAGATAAAGCATACACAAGTAAGATCAATGCAGAGAAAAGCTAGAAAGGCTTGGAAATATATCTCATCCTCAAAATGCCATTGAAACATAAAGATGTAGTTTTAGAGACAAACTTTAGGGATATGAAGAAATAAATTGTGAGAGTGTAAACACTTAAGTTACACCCTCTCTAACAGCTTAAGCAAACACATTTTTTTTATTTTTTTATTTTTTTTTGCAATCATGCACTACACAAGGGGAGGTAGTGCTCTCCCAATCCATAAACCCCCAACCCCATAAGATCAAGGGCCCAACAATGTATATCAACCTTCAACACCCTCCCTCATGTGCAACACCGTCTCGCACATGGAGAGGAACCAAATTGAACTCCATCATAGTGGAGCCAGATAACAAAGTGCAAATATGCACACCTAAGCGGGGATAGAGACTCGAACCTGAGACCTTCCACAATCTACTCTAAAAGCTTAAGCTGTTAGAGAGGGCATAGCTTAAGTATTTATACTCTCAATAACTTCACGAAACTTAGGAGATGCATGTGGGTTACAGGAGGACTGATTAATTGGAAAGAAAACAATAAATAATTACAAGCCACTGAGACAAACCTTAATCACAGGGGACTCTTTTGTGACGGAGCCAAAGTCATAGTTGAAAACACCAAGCCCAATAATGTCAAGTGCCAAACTTGAAAACTCTGCTTCCAAATCCAACTCAATTGTGTTCCCTCCACACAAGTCCTCTCCTAGAAGCTTTTCAAATTTCAAGATTGTTCGCTCACAGCAATTTGTAAATACTTTTGCCATAGCCTCCAAGTACAAGGCATGGAACCCAGGAGCAATAACTGCAGCAAGTATACAAATTAAAATAAAAAATGTCTCTTCTTGTTAAGGAAAAGGTTAAATTTGCTTCAGTATGTAACAAGTAGGAGAGGATATATATCCATGAACTAGAGAATGCTGGAAAGACAAATATTACAAGCTTCCCCAGAAACCTTTGTCACATGTACTTGGTGCTAGCAAGAGAGATTTCCATGAATTTCTTGTATATTAAAATCCACCCATGTCTAAGTTAAGCATGAGGCCTCAGAACTGTCATTACAATATTGGAATATTTTCTCGCCTCCCTCCACCATGTTGCATGGTCCAATTCAAGTAGTTATAGAAAATGCCAAAAAGGCCGCCAACACACCATTAACGGTGGACCGGGATCCGATGCAGAGTAGTATAATAGCTCAAAACCTTAAAAGAGTGCAATCAATGATCCTACATCAAATATGTCCATGTCATGTAGAAAACCATATTTGGTTCGACAATCCCAGAGGATTAAATTGAGCTTAACCATTTCACAGAGTACCAATAGCAAGCACGAAAGCTTCTCCTTTTACAAAGTATCTTGTGCACTACCAATCAGTTTATAAATTCAAACTTGAGCCAATATAATCAGAGAGGGCAATTCGAGAAGGAAACTTGAATCATTATAAATTTTTTAAAAAAAATTTAATAAGTACACCATCAATTGTGTGAGAGTTACTCACCTTGACCGTTATTCCTACTTGCTTAACCTTCAAATAAATTGGATCCTCACTTCAATCCAATAACAGAGGGCAATTTGAGAACACAATTTGAATCTCTTTAGAAGGCCAAAGTACACCATGAAGGCATGAATTGTATGAGAGTTACTCCTGGACCATTATTCCAACTTATATAACCTTCAAATAAAGTGAATCATCACTTCAATCCGAAGGGGAGCCTTGGCGCAACGGTTTGAGTTGCCGCCGTGTGACCAAAAGGTCACGGGTTCGAGTCGTGGAAACAGCCTCTTGCAAATAAGCAGGGTAAGGCTGCGTACATTTGACCCAATGTGGTCCGACCCTTCCCCGGACCCCGCACTGCGGGAGCTTCGTGCACCGGGCTGCCCTTTTTTTTTATCACTTCAATCCTAAGCACAATAAGCAATTGTTGATATAACTCCCGACTTCTAAAAACTAGTCAAACTCTCTTCCTAATTCAACTGGGGCGTATCACTTCAATATATTAGTTCACAAATACATTATAAATATAAAGGAGTTTGATAATACCCTTTCAAAATGTTTATTTGAACAATATCTGTTGGAAGTTGAATATATTCCTCACTGAATAAAGATCAATACTCCCAATAATTTTAGAATGAGAACAAGAGGAATGGAATTTTTTAATTGTGATGATGGACACTTATTCAATTATTTGAAGAGTTTACAAGTGAACCAAGTATTTATCAAGAGAAATGGAGAATCTGAATAACAATATGATTTCTAAGAAATCGATCGTAAATTTTGGATAAAAAAACCTAAAAAGAAGAAAAAAGAAAAAGAAAGACAACTAGGACTGTATTTCATAATATAATTGAAGTTCAAATCAACTGGCAGGCATGAACAAGTCACTCCCAAAAACACTAACCAGTTCCACATAGGGACGTGGGGTAATAATAATAATAATAATAATAATAATAATATACAGGTGCGATTGTTTGGATGCAGGTGTTTTGTGCATATTCATGCGCAATTAAGAGAGACAATGTCCCCTAGGCAAACACTTGTGTCTCTCTTGGATATGCTCAGTCTGATTATAGATGCTATAACGCGAAATCCAATAAACTCGATGTATCCTTGAATGCTCTCTTTAACGAGGTCGCCTCATATTTCCATTAACGAGTGGTTATGGTCGTTGCTCAACTTGTTGAAGAGTTGAAATATAACCAAGGTATATCTTTTTAATCGGAGGTTGAATCAATCATCAAAAGAAGAATTAGGCCAAAAATTAGGATATCTTAATTGACAGGCGAATACACTATCGAAACGACTTAAAGGGGCCTAGTATTCTTTCGGTACAATTGACTGATAGACATAGTAGTTTAGTCTATAGAATTACTCCACGTAACTTGGGATTTGTATGGAACAATTTTCATTTGTTTGGGACATAAAGATTTGCTCCCAAAATTGTCTCACTAAACTTAGGATCACAACAGTACAATTGTGATTTATCTAAAAAAAAGTTTTGTTATTGTAGGTACTTGTTTTACCTTGCCCAATTAAATCGTGCCATGTGTCCGTGCTTGGAACTTTGGTTCACAAAGTTGGGTAATCTATGGAAATGGCGCGAAGGACATGGTGAACTTCATTCCAGCGCGGAATTTCCTGTAAGGAAATTATGGTTGGGTTATTCACCATATGGAGAAGTGTCTCACTTTTCACGGCACATAAAGACTTTGGGGGCAGAGTCTTGGTTTTGGGTTCCACTTTGTCGCAACACAGCCATTCATGGTTTTGTTGCGCCCAAGTGCTTGGGATTATCGAGATTGAGCGGTTGAGATAGCTCAAGGAAGAGGTTCACCAAGGTTAGTCACGAAGGTTGTTTTCCATGACACAAACCAATTGGCCGAGCTAGAAGAAGGCTGGTTTACAGGAGTTCTTTGATTCTTTATGGAAGCATTTTCCTTTTATCACCTTGTGTCGACGCATATATATTCAATACAGATCTCTATTCGTGCTCTCCTATAAAGAAGAGCAGTGCTTCATGACAGTGAACAAGACAGTTTCATCTAGTTATTCCGCCAAAATTCAGTATTGAGAGTTCAATTCAGATGTTCTCTCTCCGAATTGGGCATCATCATTGCACACTGATTTTTTGGCGGAATACTTACCCCAGTCCACCCTCTCTAGCTTGCTCTTCCTTACACTTGACCAACTTTTCCTACAGAATCTTTCACTATACTCTCACAAAACCTCTACACTCTATAACGAGCTTAAATCACATCCTAAATTTTCAAAGAAAAATCATTAAAACAGTTCAATCAGCATATGGATCATGTTCATTATTCAAATTAATTTGGGAGTCAAATATACCGTTAGATTAGTTTAGGAGTTAAATATACCATTCAAGTAGATGTAAGAAACAAGTGTACAGTGAAAAAATGAACTTATGAGCGTACAATATAGGTCAAACTCATACAAGACAAAGTTCTGCGAATAAATTAGTGAAATCCTAAATCAAACACAAAGATCTAATAGTAAGATTGAAAAAGCTATTGGCTACTTACATTGAATGGGTAACGTTTTATTCCACCCACCCACCCACTCACTCATCACTCATACTCTCTCTCTCTCTCTCTCTCTCTCTCTCTCTCTCTCTCTCTTATTCGATATAATATCATCTTCAACACCAAACTTTGTATAGTAATGCTTTGATCGCCCATTTAATTAAGAATAACATTTTGGCCACAAGGGTTAAATTATATTCATAGAAAGCTACACTCTTCCTCAAGATTATAATCTCTCTCTCTCTCTCTCTCTCTCTCTCTCTCTCTCTCTCTCTCTCTCTCTCTTATTTGATATAATTTCATCTTCGACACCAAACTTTGTATAGTAATGCTTTAATCCCTCATATAATTAAGAATAACATTTTGGCCACAAGGGTTAAATTATATTTCATAGAAAGCTACACTTGTCCTCAAGATTATAAACTTTTACTCGATTTGATTGAGAAAATTCCGCTATAATTTTGTTGAATGCGAGATCTCATCATTAAATTATACTGAAATTACTGTTCGATAAAGTTGGGTCATTTATGAAAGTCCACCCACTTCCGCAGTTTCCAAATTTCCCGTAGACCAATTTCCTCCACTTGCAATCCAACTTCACCACATACCTCTATTCTCAACATTTTGTCCCATCCATCCCTAGTAAGTACTTTGAAGAAACACTTAACATCATGCTGCACTAGGCCTCAATACAGAACTAAAACCGTATACTAAAACAATATTTCTTCCTGTCAAACGATGCAGATCTTCATACATGTCAAACGTGGTTTGATGATACAAAGAATCTCTCTCACCTTCCATCTAAATAGTTAAATCTAGCACTTCCACCAAGGCACCGTCCTACATTGAGATTTCAGACTTCCATATCTGTAGATTCTGTACACTAGTCAATAACCCCTAGAGTTGAACCTTACACAATGACCTGCAACAGCGTATATCATATTGCTTCATTACTCCAGTATAGTACGATCAAACAATCGTACAAATTGAAAGACCAATGGGCTTGACTCACCCTCAAAAGACGCCTTATGAGGGAAGGATTACCAAGGACTTATAAACAACACAAGCGGACACGGGTGATGTGGGACAGCTAACAGTACACAACCACGATTTTGTGTTATTTCTAGCAGATCTAATTCATTGGAATAAAATCATGAATGATTTACCCATAGTGTTTAAGTCTTAGTCTCCATTTGTAGAGAAATTTATGCAAGAATTTGGAAACAAATTTGAATTATAGAATTGCTCATCATCCTTGAATCTGAAGGCGAAGTGCAATCATGCAATTACAGTTTGGTAAGGAGCCTTGAAGGGCATTGGCATCACCATATATATTGGAGACAGCATAACCAGAAGCCGAATTTGCTTTAGATGGACAAAAGTAAGGAATACACAGAAGAGCTTTGAGTGGCCTATCGGAGAATATAGTTGTATGCACGGCTCTTTTCTTTAATGTGAAGCATGTAAATAGAATGCAAAGTGAAGAGCGTATAACCAATTTTATAGTTACCTACTACGGGGTAAACTTAGGGTTTGTTGAAAACTAAAATTTGCCCTGCTAGGACTAACATAATCTATGACAAGATAAGAAGCCCCCAAAAGACCAGCATGGCAAAATAAAATCAATTTAACGACACTAACGTCATATCGATTAGCAACACAATCGTTTAGGGTCACACACATTATGTGGTCAATCAAAACACAAGAACGTATATAAGGGTAAGTCGTAATCACAGACTGAACAACACAACAAATATTTCCTCACCTCTTCTCCTCTGCTTCCAAGTGTTGAGATCAGCAGGTATAAGTCCTTTCCCCATTATTGGTTCTAGGATATCAGCGAGAACTCCCTAAGTTAAGGTACAACATAAAAGAATGATAATGAAACCCAACAAAAATGGACAACATAATGCAGAGGTAAGTTTTCAATTTTCTTTTCATGTATATGTGACGTAGTGTAAAAGGAAAGCAAAATTTCAAGGCCTTTTAAGGGTGAAGTGATAAACAATGTGTATATATTAACACATCTCTATTATCATTCAAATCTGCTTATTTGTATTGCTAAATTTAAGACGAAGTAAAAATTTTAAAGAACTAAAGGAAATAATTGAACCCCAACAATTTATTAAAGTTTTAGTGACTGGGGACCAATTGGGTTGTAAACTCATATTTGTTAATGAGTAATACTATGCTTCCCAAATTTTGAATCCCAAATGCTTCCCAAATACACTTGGTAGCGGGACCACCTTCAATGCTGACGGGGACCACTTCAACATCCTCCAATCAAAATCCAGTGGGCCACTGCCAGTCTGCCACGTGTATTTGGGAAGCATTTGGGATTCAAAAATTTGGGAAGCATAGCATTACTCTTTGTTAATACCACTATCAACAAATGTGAACGAAAATTACATAGAAATAGTCTACCACTAAGACAAGCGTATACTATATATGGCATGCTTTCCAATTATACATTTTCTGAAATACGAAAAAGTGTTGAGATTATAAACCCGCATCAGGAATTTAAATCCTTGCTACTCAATATATAAGATCATGGGGCTACTTCACCCACTCCCAATTGGTTTTGGGTTGGATACTCCAATTTAACATGGTATTAGAGTAGGTTATTGTCGAGCGAGTTTGGCAACATGTGCTCCACATTACCCTATCTCGGTAATCCACGTGTGGCTCACAGTCATGCCACACGTGTGGGGCCGTGTTGAGATTATATTCCCAAATCGCGAATTTAAAGCCTTTGCTACTCAATATATAAGATCATGGGGCTACTGCCCCCACTGCTAATTGGTTTTGGGTTGGATGCTCCAATTTAACAACTTGAAATTGGAATAGCTTCATTCTTATTAACTCTAATCCAATGTATATTAATATAACTATATATACTAAAAGGCCCAAGACAAAATATGAAGGGAAATAAAAACTGATGGAAAGAACTAAAGAGGGACATAAATACGTCAACATGACCAATTAAAGAGATAAAAAGAGAAATAAAAATCCTAAAAGATTATTATCTCCAACAAAAGAAAGAGAGGTGGGGATGATTCATAGGTTGGAATGATGGAACTAAGACTAGGGAAGCTTGAACTATTGTGTATATACAATTGTGGGCGAAGGGGGTTTTGCTGTGTGTATGTGTGTGCTTGAGAGAGAGAGGTAGAAGCAAACCATATAAATTCTAAATTATGGTGAGAATATGACCAAATCGAATTTGCTGTGCAGTCTAAAAGATCTATATTTTCTTTCATGACTCAAAAAAATAAAACTACTTAATAAACCGATTATTGACGATGCGTTTATATTTATTAAGTCAAATTTTTGTCATCTACCAAGTACAAGAAGCATAACTATTTTTAAGTCACCAATTGCTCCAAATGCTTAAGCTATTAGAGAATGGGCCCAACAATGTATTTCGAGCTATACCACACTCCTTAGCGTGTGACCCCATCCCGTGGAGAGACAAAAAACCAAACCAAACAAACTCCATCTTAATGGAGACAAATAACAAAGCACAGATAGGCACACCTAAACGGGGGAGGAGACTTGAACCTATGACCTTGCATAACTACAAGGCTTTGATACCATGTTAAGTAACCAATTGCTCTAAAAGCTTAAGGAGTTAAAGAATGGGACCAAGAATACACCAACCTAGCAACTACCATTTCGCAAAATCCTTGTGGTTAGTCAAAATAAGAGCACTCACATTGCATCGCAGAATCAGGGGAAAAAAATGTATTGCCAAGACCTTCACCAAAGCAAAGAGAGAGTCAATGGGCTCAAATGACTAAGATCCCCTCAATATAGGAGAGGACTCGTCATTGCAACCATGCAAGGCATCATACAGTGATCTACTTAATTTCACATGTCATGGTGTCACACGTAAGCAGCTCATAGGAACTATTGTTATCTCTACACTATGGTATCAAGACCATGGCGAAATTCTTTATGGATGCACGCACGCCCTTTATGTTTGTGGTTTCTTAGTGCTGAGATGGAGGTAGAGACATTACAAGTAGATGGAAAAGGTCGGAGGACCCGGCTAGGGTGGAAACCAAGGCAATCCTAGGTGATAGAGAGAAGTGTGTGAGTGTGAAACCAGAAGAGCAAAACCAACACACTGTTGTTGAAGTGCCCATGTGTTTGAATTTCTCACCGTCCACCAAATAAAGGGAGTTGGTTCTATGTCAATGATATGCAAAATAACTACATGTCATATTGGTGCAAGGTAGACAACTGAAGGAGAAATATTCAAGATAAAAGATTAGCCTGACAAAGAAGTTCCAAGAAGTTCATGTTGGCAAACAGCCGCCATCATGATAAATGGTAAATCCGTGTCATGAACGAAATGGTGAACCTACAATGTGGACTTGTGAGGTGGTGACCTGCAAGGTGAACTCACTAGGTGCTGACCTTTGAAGTGATGTTTGGGCGTCTTCGGCAACATGATTGCAACGCAAATGTACTATCACCTGGATAAACTCGCTCAATAATAATATTGTTGGAATATTTAGTAATATTCCCTCCGTGACTTAATAATCACGATAGTTTAGGATCTTTTATGATTTATATTTTCTTGTAATCTTTTTCATTATTTCCTTTTCTTTCTCCTACCTCCTGTATATATTGTGTAACACATTGGGTGAATATACAAGATTTAGTTTTGCCTTAACTTCTTGGTATCAGAGCCAAGGGAAACTTAACCCTTGCCCCACCAACATCCAGCCACAGCTCCACCCTCACCCAGCCACATCGCAACCATTCTGGCTGCGCCTCTTCATTGCCAGCCTATAGTGTAGTGCCTTGCCGAGTTGGGTCTTCCTCTGTGATGTTTTAGAGCTATTCTCGTGCTCTATTTCTATTTTCTTGGCTACCGGTGTAGCCCTTTGCTGATCTTCCTGCAGCCGTACCTTCCATGTGATTTTTTGGGTGTTCTTTATTGCCTTTTCTTTGAGAATTTATTTATTTCTCCCTTTTCTACAATGACCATCTCTGAAAAGGAAGTTCAACCTGCTTCTGGTTCTCAACCACGTATGGATCTCTCTCTCTCTCTCTCTCTCTCTCAGCATACTCCGACACAACGGGTTACCAGTGTCCTGTTGAATGGACAAAACTTTGCTGATCGGTCTCACTCTCTTCGCCATTTTCTTGGTGGAAAAGGCAAGCTTGGTTGGATTTTCGACAAGGAAACTAAACATGCTGAAACGTGCACAGTGGGACACGGATAACTGCACTATTCTAGGTTGGTTATTCAATTCCATGGAGAATCGTATTTATCAGATGTTTATGCACCATGAATCGGTACCTGGTCTCTGGTGGGCCTGACTAAGATGTATGCGCATGTGCATAATGCATCTTGTATTTTTGAACTTCATCGGGAGATTTCTCAGGCCTCTAAAGACTCTCTACGGCTTAGTATTGCCGACTACTTTGGCTCCCTCTAGTCTCGTTGGGAGGAATTAGCCCAGTACGAGCCCCTTTCTGGTTTTCATGCCGATGTCGCAGAAATTATTGTTCAGCGTTCGAGAGTCTGCACACTTAGCAGTTTTTGATGGGTTTGAAACCAGAGTTCGAATCTCTTCGCACTCGGATTTTGAACACAGCACCTTTGCCTTCTCTGTATGAGGCCTTTGCTACACTCGATGGTGAAGAGCGTCGTAGGCGCCTTGTTCAAACTGTTCAGGCCCCTTTGGCTCCGGTTATTGAGCCTCCTCCTGTTTCTGATCAGATGGCATTTACGTCTAATACTGGTACTCGCACAGGTGGTCGGAAACCTATCTGTCGATACTGTAATGGTCTTGGTCACACCAAGGATCAGTGCTTCAAACTTCATCCGGAATTGAACCAACAGTATGCACGTAAGAATAGTAGTGCCTCCGCTCCCTGCTTTGTTGTTGTGGCCGATACTAGATCTGACCCCCCAATTCCAGATCTTGGACATCTTCATCAGGCTCAGAGTCAGCTTCAGTCCTAGCTTGGCCAGATTTAGAGTCAACTTGGTGTTGAGAGTAGTTGTTTTTATTGGTTTTTAGTTACTTGTATTATTTAATACTTGTTAGTGGGTCTTATTTGTAATTATTTCTTCTCCTCTTTATGATTAATATATAATAGGGTTAGATTATTTTCTAACCCTAAGCTTGCAATTATGTGTTTTAACATGGTATCAGAGCCATGGGATCTCCCATCCACCACCACCACCTGCGCCTAACCCTAACCACCACCACCATCACCTGCGCCGCAGGCACCACCATCTCCCTGCCCTTCGCCGCAGCCACCATCACCTCCCTGCCCTTCGCCGCAGCCACCACCACCTCCCTGCCCTTCGCCGCAGCCATCACCACCTTCCCTGACCTGCGCAGCCTCTAACCCTATTACCCCTAACCCTGCGCCACTTCTCCATTCACCCTGGACTAATCCAACTTGCTATTCTGATTTCCTTTCTTTCTTGGTGTTGTTAGGTCCTCTTATGGACCCTTAATCACTTTTTAGGGTTTCCCATCTTCTACGTTATCCTTCACACCTTTGTTTGGGTTTTCCATTCTTATCCGGTGCTATGGCAGACAAACCGGAGACTTCTTTACCAACCACAATTCACACTGTGGTTGCTCCTTTGGATCCCAACTTGAAAATTACTCCCACTCCCTTTGATGGCCAAAACTATTTGAAGTGGTCACAGGCGGTGGAATTATACCTGAAGGCACGAGGGAAGATGGGTCATCTTGATGGGCGTGTCACAGCCCTTATTTCTACAGATCCAGGCTACGATAAGTGGGAGATTGAGAACTCCGTTATCATGGCATGGCTTATTAATTCGATGGTTCCTGAAATTGGTGAGAATTTCTATCGCATGAAGACTGCTAAGGCGATTTGGGACACGGTTACATCTACTTTCTCTCGCCGGGGGAACTATGCACAGGAATTTGAGTTACTTCGTTCTATTGACCGTTCGGAACAAGGTGACATGACTGTCACCAAATATTTTCAGTTTCTTACCACTAGTTGGGATCGCCTTGACCATCTTCAGGCCTATCAGCCTGTCTGTGTTGCGGACGCAGAGGGTTATCGGAAGTTACTAGAAAAGCAAAGGGTCTTCAAATTTCTCCAGGGACTTCACCCAGATTATGATGCAGTTCGTAGTCGAGTACTCGGGATGGACACTCTCCCCACCCTTCAGGAGGCCTTTGCTCATGTACAGAATGAGGAGAGCCGCCGTTCTGTCATGCTTCCACATACATCTACCGAGAGGTCTGCTTTGGTATCTGTCCCATCTAGAGATGCGACTCAGCAGTCAGCCTCTTCCGATCGCCCTGTTGTGATCTGTGATTATTGTTTTAAGCCCCATCATACTAGGGCTAACTGCTGGAGCCTTCATGGTAAACCCCCTGGTGGTCGGGGAGGTCGTGGAGGTCGAGGAGGAGGTAGTGGAGGTCGTTCTGGGGGCCGTGGAGAGGCTGCCCGTGCCCATCATTCTGCTGTTCCTGAGCCTTCAGCGCCAGTTTCTAGTGGTCCTCCGCCATCTTCTGATGCCAGCTCTAGCTCTTTGTCTGCCTCCGAACTTGAGACTCTTCGGCACCTTATGGCACGGTGTGTTACTCCGACATCTACAGGCTCTTCCTCATCTTTTGCCCAGACAGGTAATGTTGTTCCATCACCAAGAGCATTCCTTTCTCATGTCTCATCTCCCTGGATTATCGATTCCGGGGCCTCTGATCACATGTCCCCTTCATCTAATCTTTTTTCTGAATATGAGTCTTCTTCAGGCCAGGATAAAGTTCGAATAGCTGATGGTACCTTCTCCTCTGTTTCCGGGAAAGGTTTAATTCATGTTACTCCCTCTTTACCACTCACTTCTGTGTTACATGTTCCCAGTTTTTCTCACAACCTTTTATCTTTGAGTCGTATTACTCGCGATTTGAACTGTAGTGTAACCTTTTATCCTTCTCGTTGTGTGTTTCAGGATCTTATCACGAGGAGGACGATTGGCAGTGGTAGAGAGGAGCACGGTCTATACATTCTAGATGAAGGGGAGAAGTTGGCTCATCATACAGTAGTTATAAAGAATAATGCTGAAGACCTACACCTTTGGCATAGGAGATTAGGACATCCTTCTTTTTCTTTACTTAGACATATGTTTCCTACTCTAGTAAAAAATACTGGTATTTTGAATTTTTCTTGTGATGCTTGTGAGCTTGGTAAACATTTTCGAGCTTCTTATGCTCCTAGTGATAATAAAAGTTCAGCTCCATTTGCTTTAATTCATACTGATGTGTGGGGTCCTTCTCGTACTGTGTCATTAAAAGGTCATCGTTGGTTTGTTTCTTTTATTGATGATTTCTCTCGTACTACTTGGATATATCTGATGAAAGAAAAACGAGAAGTAGTTGCTATTTTCCAAAATTTCCACAAAATGGTCAACACTCAATTTGGGGCTGTAGTAAAAATCTTACGTTCTGACCAAGGTGGTGAGTATATTGATTCCTGTTTAGGTGCATATTTCTCCTCTCAAGGTATTGTTCACCAAACTTCTTGCACTGCTACTCCACAACAAAACGGTGTGGCAGAGCGCAAGAATCGTCATCTTCTAGATGTTGCTCGCTCCTTACTCTTCCAAGTTAATGCTCCTCGTACTTATTGGGGAGAGGCAGTCCTTACAGCTGCTTATCTCATTAATAGGCTCCCTACTCGTGTCCTCAATAAACACACACCTCTTCAGGTTCTTTCTCCTCCTTCCCTCTCCACTTCCATTCCACCTCGTGTCTTTGGTTGTGTTTGTTTTGTTCATAACCATTCCCCTACTCGTGGGAAGTTAGATCCTCGGTCTATTAAGTGTGTGTTTGTTGGTTATTCACCTATACAAAAGGGTTATAAGTGTTACCATCCTCCTTCTCAAAAATGGTTTGTGTCGATGGATGTCACTTTTCACGAGTCTCAGTCCTACTTTGTTGACCCTCAGGCATCTCTTCAGGGGGAGACACGGTGTGAAGAGATACCTGTTACTTCTGTATTACCTATGATGATTGAGGTAGAACAGGAAAGAGTTGAAGAAGAGAGTGAGGAAGTTGGGATAGAGAGAGATGACAGGGAGCCTGAAGGAGCGGGAGTTGAGAGGGAGAGAGAGTTAAGAGTCTATTCGAGGGGGACATGGAGTAAACGTAAGACTAGAGAGTCTTCAGAGACTGTTGCTTCTCCTCCTCCACTGCCATTCTCTCTGAGTGATAATGATTCAGGTAATTCTCCAGATATACCCTCTCCAGAAGAAAATGATTTAGACATTCCCATTGCTGTCCGTAAGGGTGTTAGATCATGCACTCAACATCCTATCTCCAATTTTGTATCTTACTCTCATTTGTCTGCCTCTTATAAATCATTTCTTTCAAAAGTTTCCTCTGTCAGTGTTCCTAACCATGTTCAGGATGCTCTTGCTGATCCCAAGTGGAAACATGCTATGAGTGAAGAAATGAAAGCTCTTCACAAAACTGGCACTTGGGAACTAACAATGTTGCCTAAAGGTAAGAGGACTGTGGGGTGCAAGTGGGTGTTTACAGTAAAGCACCGGGCTGATGGTTCCATTGAAAGGTACAAGGCTCGATTGGTAGCAAAGGGTTACACTCAGACTTATGGTGTTGACTACGAAGAGACCTTTGCTCCCGTCGCAAAAATGAATTCGGTAAGAATCCTTTTGTCCCTTGCAGCAAATCTAGATTGGCCTCTTCACCAGTTTGATGTGAAGAATGCCTTCTTACATGGTGACCTAGAAGAAGAGGTTTACATGGATATTCCTCCTGGTTTTGAGGATTCCAAGACAGAGGGTAAGGTGTGCAGATTGAAAAAATCTTTATATGGTCTTAAACAGTCTCCGAGAGCTTGGTTCGAAAGATTCACTCAGGCTATGCTTCGGTTTGGTTTTAGACAGAGCCATGCAGATCATACATTGTTCATCAAACATTCTAAACTGGGTAAGACCACTGCACTTATTGTTTATGTTGATGATATCGTGCTCACAGGGGACGACTTAGAGGAGATGGGAAAATTGAAAAAACAATTAGCCACAGAATTTGAAATAAAAGACTTGGGAGCCTTGAAGTTCTTTCTGGGAATTGAACTTGCAAGGTCCAAGCAAGGGATTTTTATTTCTCAAAGGAAATATGTTTTGGACCTGTTGAAAGAAACTGGAATGCTTGGCAGTAGAGCTTGTGATACGCCTATGGAGCAGAATAAAAAACTCAGTGAAGACGAAAATGGGGAATTAGTTGACAGGGGGAGTTATCAGAGACTTGTTGGTAAACTTATTTATTTGTCTCATACTCGTCCTGATATTGCTTTTGCAGTTGGTGTTGTTAGCCAGTTTATGCACTCTCCTCGGGTGTCACACCAAGATGCAGTCTTTAGAATTCTTCGCTATTTGAAGTCTGCTCCCGGAAAGGGTTTATTTTTTTTCTAGGCATGACCACCTGAGAGTTGAAGCTTATACAGATGCTGACTGGGCTGGTTCTGTCACTGATAGAAGGTCTACCTCCGGGTACTGTACGTTTGTTGGGGGTAACTTAGTTACCTGGCGAAGCAAGAAGCAGAATGTTGTTGCAAGATCTAGTGCTGAAGCTGAGTTCAGGGCAATGGCCCAAGGTATTTGTGAGCTTCTTTGGGTCAAGTCTTTGTTGAAGGATTTGAGGATTGAACAGGTTGATTCCATGAGACTGTACTGTGATAACAAAGCGGCAATCAGTATAGCTCATAATCCTGTTCAACACGATAGAACCAAGCATGTCGAGATTGATCGGCATTTTATCAAGGAGAAACTTAGTAGTGGAGTTATCTGCATTCCTTTCGTGAAGAGTAGTGATCAAGTTGCGGATGTTCTCACCAAAGGAATAGGAAGTCAACCTTTCCATACTGCTCTAGGCAAGCTGGGCATGAGAGATATATTTGTACCAGCTTGAGGGGGAGTGTTGAGAGTAGTTGTTTTTATTGGTTTTTAGTTACTTGTATTATTTAATACTTGTTAGTGGGTCTTATTTGTAATTATTTCTTCTCCTCTTTATGATTAATATATAATAGGGTTAGATTATTTTCTAACCCTAAGCTTGCAATTATGTGTTTTAACACTTGGTTCTCTTCTTCAGCAGTCATCTGGCTCCTCCTCTTCTACAACCACTACTGCTCTTGCTTTAAGTCAGTAACTTCGACGTGGGTTCTAGACTCTGGAGCTAACGATCATATGACTGGTGAGTTGTCTCTTTTTTCTTCCCCCCCACACATGTTACCCAGTCTGTCTGTCTTGCTGATAGTTTCACTACTCGTGTTAGTAGTCAGGGAGATGTTCATTTATCTTCCACTAATACCTTATCTTCTGTCCTTCATATTCCTAATTTTCCCTTAAATCTTTTATCAATCAGTCGTCTTGCCAAGTGTTATAATTGTGCTGTCATCTTCTTTCCTGATCGTTGTTTCTTGCAGGACCTGGCTACGAAGAAAATTTTTGGTACAGGGCATAAGCGCAATGGACTCTACTATTTTGGGGAACCACAACCACTACCACCAATTATGTCTTCTAGTCTCCAGGCGTCTGTTTTACCTAGTTCTTCTGCTAGTGTTTTTTCTTTTAAAACTTTGGAATTGTGGCATGCTCGCTTTGGACATGCTAATTTTAAATATTTATGTTTGCTTTTCCCAAAATTAATAAAAGATACTCACTCTAGCTATATAACTCGTATGTCTCGAACATTTGATATTATCCATTCCGATGTGTTGGGTCCTCCCCTGTTACTGCTTTATCAGGTAATAGGTATTATGTCACTTTTATTGATGATTATTAACATTGCACATGGGTTTATTTAGTGAAGAAAAAATCTGAAGTTTTCTCTCTATTTACTCAATTTTTACAAATGGTTAAAACCCGTGGCCATTGTTCGTACTCTTCGTTATGATAATGGACGTGAATACATCTCTAATGAATTTTGCTCTGCATTAAATAAACAAGGTATTCTCCAACAGCTCACTTGCACTTATACTCTCGAACAGAATGGTGTCGCGGAACGCAGGAACCGCCACATCATGTCTGTTGTCCGTTGCTTTCTTCGTGGCATGGAGGTACCTAACTATTTTTGACATCTTGCTGTCCTTACTGCCACCTATCTTATTAATCGTACTTCGAGTCGTGTTTTGATTGGGAAGGTTGTGCAAAATCGCAGTCCTCTCCGCACTAAATTAGATGACAAGGCTATCGGCTGTGTATTTCTTGGGTGCTCACCCATGTCTAAGGGTTATCGATGTTATGACCCTGTCTCTCGTAGATTTTGTACTTCTATGGATGTCACTTTCAGGTCCCTCTACTTTACCTGCCTTGCCCTCTCAGATACTCCGGTAGTGATAGATGAGCTTCCTCGTCCTGTACCTATTTTTGATGAATTTGTCTCCCAGTGACTCCCTTCCTCCTGTGATCACATCTTCCCCTGCATATCATTACTCTCGCCATCCGCGTGCTCAGGCTCCTATTCCAAAAACTTCTACGGATCCAGATTCTGCTCCTCTAAGACAGTCTACTCGCGTGTCTTACCCGGTTAATCGGTATGGTTACTCTTGTTCCACTGCCCATCCTATCTCCTAGTGTATTTCTTATTCTGCTCCTTCAGGTTCCTATCAGGCTTTTCTTGGACAGGTTGACTCTGTTTCTATTCCGCGGTCTGTGTTTGAGGCTCTTCAAAATCCAAATTGGGTTGCTGCCATGCAAGCAGAAATGCAAGTTCTTAAGCATAATCGCACATGGGAGCTTGCTCCTCTCTCTCCTGGGGAGAAGACTATTGGCTGCAAATGGGTATATACAGTTAAACATCCTGCCAATGGTACTATTGATAGCTATAATGCTCGCCTTGTCGCCAGAAGATTTACCCAAGTTCCAAGTAAAGACTTCAGTGCCACCTTTGCTTACTACAATTCGGCTAATTGTGTCTTTGGCTGTCGCCCACTCTTGGCTTCTTTATCAACTCGATGTGAAAAATGCGTTTCTCAATGGAAACCTCCATGAAACTATTTATATGGATCCTCCTCCGGGTTTTCGGGCTAAGGGGGAGTATTCTGGGAAAGTTTGTAGTCTTCGTAAGTCTCTGTATGGATTGAAGCAATCTCCCCGGGCATGGTTTAGCCGATTTAGTGAAGTTGTTCTTTCTACCGGGTTCACCAGGTGTCATTCTGATCACACATGCTTTATTCGACGACATCCTGATGGTCGGTGTGTCATCCTTTCTGTATACGTGGATGATATCATTATCACTGACGATGACTCTACATGTATTGAGGATATAAAGAAACAACTTGGGAAGTCCTTTGATGTGAAAGATCTTGGTGCACTCTGATACTTTCTATTGGAATTATTGAGTTTCCTCTTATTTGGGCATTGGGCTTTTTATTTCAAAAATGCAAACAAAGTCATTTACATTGATGTGACCAGTGTCTTGTATTAAAAATATGGCCGTTGGAGGCTATTAAATCTATTAACTCCAATATTAAAAATATGGCCGTTGGAAGTTATTAAATCTATTAACTCCTCTTATTTGGGCATTGGGCTTTTTATTTCAAAAATGCAAACAAAGTCATTTACATTGATGTGACTAGTATCTTGTATTAAAAATATGGCCATTGGAGGCTAATAAATCTATTAACTCCAATATTAAAAATATGGCCGTTGGAGGTTATTAAACCTATTAACTCCTATATTAAAAATATGGCTATTGGAGGCTATTAAATCTGTTTTTAATAAAATGACCGTTTGACAATTTGTCTAATATAAATAGCCTTCCCTCTCTCCATTTACAAATAGAAAAAAATTCCTCTCTTTCGTGATTCTTCAAAAAACCATTTCATTATTTTGGAGCAATTCTGAGCACTCATATATTCTTCCAATTCGAGTGCACGTTTGGAAGAAACTGATTGATGAATCCTAGAGAGCATAGCCCTGAGACCTTGTGCATCGAGTCATTGACTCCGAGCGGCGGAATTGTTCTTAAGGACAGTGCAAATTGTTGCACGCCTCAATCAGTATCATAGCCGTATCCTTCCAATTTTCCAACAATCTTAAGAACAATCGGATGATGTTATGATTAACGCGAAACGACTCAATGATCTGGTAATATTTTTCTATTCTATTTAAATTTCTAACAGAATAATGTCAACAAAGATAGTATATGTACATCTTAGAGCAAATATGATCCCTTTTCAATGGGGAACTGTGACCCATTACGGGTGCCAAATCCCAAATCCAAAACTGTGTCGGATCATAACCACACTAAGCCACTTTATAAGATGGTCAATTTGGGAAATACCCAAGCTAGCAGTGGCATGTTTTGGTGGTCCCCATCCGAAGAAAACTTACATTTTAAAACTTGCATTTTAAGGGACTTGTACATGATCACATCATCTTCATAGATTCCCATTCAGGTCTTATGTGCATTACTAGGTTAAGAAGAGTGTATCTCACTGAGAATAATCTATAGGAAATAATAAATCCAACTTTGAGTATGTTTCCTATTAGACCTTTTCTATAAAAGAATAATATATGTATAGGTGAATTATTATTTTGTAATTAAATGTAGAACCTTTTATTACTAGAGAACAATTACTGTCTACACTAATTGTGTAGGTTTCACGATTGTTATTAACTCTTGGATTGTTTTATTGTCCAATGAATATTGTTTTTAAAGTTTGTGCATTATTATTCATTGATTAAAACCATTTTATTTGCCCAATGAATATAATACTCTATGAAAAAAAAATGTTGGACTTTCATAACTTACAAAAGTTACTAAGGACTTAAATTTCCTATTTTAAAAGAGAACAGATATATATGTGTGCATCTACCATCTATATATATCTTGTCTAGTAACAGTAGTTTTTACATTCACAGTTATTATATATATATATATATATTCTGGTAAAGACGGAAACATTACTTGCTCACAAGATAGTAGTGCTTGGTCATAGAATTGTATTAGCGGGTTTGTGCGAATTCCACTTATTCCCAAGAACTCACTTGAGAATATGTGACATTCCCTTGATCGTCTACTTTCAGACTTATTGTCTTCATGATGAATGCATAAAATGCATATATAGCCGTCTGGATTTCATTTACACTGTGTTTAGAGAATTTTATTCGTAATTTTCATATCTTATATTACATCCTCCACTAGGCAGGCATTAGAATATGTCTACTTGATGTGTCTTTGGTTAGGCCATTTTTCCTTGGGTCCTTGTGCTAGAGTAAGGAGCTGTTTGGTTGGCCTTTAAATGATCATTATCATTTTATTTTGTATAGATACATGGGGTATGCCTTTGTAATTTGTACACCCTCTTTTAATTATTTACTTATTATTAATTTCCAAGAGAAAAGGCTAGGGGCGTTATGTATGTGAAATAAAACTGGGTGTGACAGATCCCTTATAACCTCATCTTCATTTTTGACCCAATAACTTTGACTCGTGATATTTTATACTTTTGATGTCAATTCAAGATGATTAAAATATTTTGGGAAAAGCTTTACAATATGCGTATTTTGTTTTGATAAGAGTACCCTACTCTAAAACGGAAATTACTCTTTTTGAGTATTGGAAATATAGAAAATCCAATTTTTATTATTTTTGAGTATTGAGTTATTTAGCTTATGTTAGGATTTTTAATCCTAAGGAAATTGCTAATAATGTAGTAAAATATGCATTTTTGTGGGATATGCATTTAACAGTAATGCTTATACATTTTTGGACGTAAAAATCTATGTGAAATTTGAATCTATTGGTGTTTATCTTTGTGTGTGTTTATCTTTATGAATTGAGGAATAGTGGGGATTCTCAACCTCTTGTTTTTATCACATCTAGGTCTATGGAGCCTTACTAAAGAGTACTATTAAACCCAATGGTTTTATAGAAAAATGTGAAGCTACTTTAATAGCTAAGGGTTTTTAGCTAAAAGAAATATGTTGATTTTTGGATACTTATTCTCATGTTTTACATCCATTAAAATTTATTAGTTGTTGTTGATATGCATGAGTATATATTTATGAGATGGGTGCAAGGATCAAAATTTCCTTCTGTTTCCATCGAAACGGCCGAAACGTTTCCGTTTCCTAGGTCATGGAAACGAAACAGCCATGGAATCTCGAAATTCCATGGATTCCATCGAAACAACTTTGTTTCTTTTGTTTCCATCGAAACATAATTGTTTCCATCGAAACAAACCTATGATTCCGCATCGTTTCATTTGCTTCCAACGAAACATACTTGTTTCCATTGAGATAATCATGTGGTTGTGTACTTGTCATATGAACAACCATTTTATTTTAGAGATGGCTTATTAGCTTACTATATACTTATATGTATCTTTTGCATTCTATGAAGTGTTTTGTGGATTCTATGAAGTGTTTGACAGTAGATTGGCGACTAAATCCTCATGTATTTTCAATTTGAACTACACATTTTTAATGCAGCTCTACATATATAGACCTCTCAAATGTTCAATTAATCAATTATTAGCTTTATACACGCATATAGTTAAGTTTGAAGTTATGTTTCCCCATGTTTCTCAATGTTTCCAATTTTTTCCACTGTTTCCACATGTTTCTGAAATGTTTCCGAAACATTTCCGTTTCTGGGTAGACCGAAACAATAGACCGAAACGAAATTTTGATCCTTGGATGGGTGTTAAAACCATTTTATATTAAATGGAGAATTAGAGGATAAATTTTATTCGGATAAAACGATAGGGTTTTATAGACCCGAATAAGAGTAAAGTGTGAATACTTATTTACTCCTTATATAGATTTTAAATTTAGTAGCCAATTAGGGGAATGAAAATCTTGATTAAACTATTGTTTCAAATAGTTTCAAAATTAATGAAAGTGACATATGTTCATATCCTAAATACAGTGATAGAGTATGTGTTATGACATATTTACATGGAGATTTTATTTTGATATGAAAGGATTTGGATGTAGCGAGGGTAATTTCAGAGATTAAAATTACAAGGGCTCCTGCTGGTATTTCTCTTGATCAATCTTATGAGGTTGAAAAAGATTTTGAGTTAATATTTTCTTTGCAAACCTTTTTAGACTCCTTCTGAGCCAAGTGATAGGAAACCTCCTTCAAACAAAATGATTTCAAAATATTTTGTTTTGAATAACTAATCAAGCTCTTTGGTCAAAAATTGGAAAAACATCAATTTGTTCCCAAGCTAATGTGTCTGAAGAACCATTTGTGGCTATATTTGTGAAAGTAAAGTTGATAGACAAATTTTGGAGGATGTTTAATTAATTTGAGGGCTTGTAGGCATATGTGTAACAACACAATTGTTTACTCTTCAAGGGAAAATGAAGTGTTTTACTAGATGACTCACTTAGTACCAATGTTTTGGTACTCGAGACTTAGAGTTAAATATCACCTCCGCGAAGAAAATATTTTTGAAAATGTTGTATATCCGGAGATAATGGAGAACTTATTTTTGAAAATGTATTGCATACTTCAAAATTCGAAAGAAACTAAATTTTGGTTTTTTGAAGGCCAAATTTTAGCCAAATATTTTGGGGGAGGAAAGTATGTATTTTCAAAAATTAGTGATGCAAATTGGATTTCGGATTTAGATAAGACGAATTCAATGAGTGAATTTGTTTTTTCACTTAGTGGAGGTGCAGTATCTTGGAAGTCATCCAAGCAAACTAGCACAACTAAGTCAATGATGGAATAAGAGTTTGTAGCTTTTGAGAAAGCTAGTTTTGAGGCTGAGTGGCTTAAAAGCTTCTTAGCAGATATTCCTCTTTGGAATAAACATTGAGATAGCCAGGTTGTAAAAGGCTGAGCTATGAAAAAATTCTATAAAGGCAAGAGTAGGCATATACGCCTAAGTCATAATATTGTGATACAGCTGTTTGAGATAAAGTTTTTCTAAGGCCAGAAGTGAGTTTGGTTGATACTTTAACAATACCACTAGGGAGAAAACTAGTGTATGAAACATCGAGGGGAATGGAACTTATGCCTATAACAAAAATCAACAATGATGGTAACCCAACCTATGTAATTGGAGAACCCAAGAAATAGGTTCATATGGGTAATAATAAGTCATTGGTTGATTTGAGATGCGCTATAATTTGATTATCTTGTTGTTCATTCCTATGGTGTATAGTGCAATTGCAATGAGAGGTTGAGTTAAACTCTTAATGAATTCCATAGTCCATACTGAATGGATGGTATGTCTAATTGCAATGCATACTTGATGGATTCACCTATATAAGTGTGAAAGTGGGCCGCTTTCTAGGAAAACGTAGGCAAGTTTTCTGGAGCACTTATGAAAATTCAAGACTGGCGCAGGGCCTAGAGGTGCCACACCGATTAGAGTTGCTCAGATTCTGAGAAATCAATGTGGGTATAAGACGACTGGTTTACGCTAAGGAATTCTGGTTCATAGAAATTTTATTTCACCAAATTCCTGTAAGTCACTTCTTATATTCCTAGGGACTGGTTCATAGCCCTAAAGGCACCCGTTCTGATGCATTGAATTCTCTTGCTCCATTATTTTATTTGTTGTTTAATTTTTTGAAATAGGGGGGGATTGTTGAAATTATTGAGTTTCCTCTTATTTGGGCATTGGGCTTTTTATTTCAAAAATGCAAACAAAGTCATTTACATTGATGTGACTAATATCTTGTATCAAAAATATGGCCGTTGGAGGCTATTAAATCTATTAACTCCAATATTAAAAATATGGCCGTTGGAGGTTATTAACACTATTAACTCCTCTTATTTGGGCATTGGGCTTTTTATTTCAAAAATACAAAGAAAGTCATTTACATTGATGTGACTAGTATCTTGTATTAAAAATATGGCCGTTCGAAGCTATTAAATCTATTAACTCCAATATTAAAAATATGGCCGTTGGAGGTTAGTAAATCTATTAACTCCTATATTTAAAATATGGCCGTTGGAGGCTATTAAATCTGTTTTTAATAAAATGACCGCTGGACAATTTGTCTAATACAAATAGCCTTCCCTCTCCCCATTTACAAATAGAAAAAAATTTCTCTCTTTTGTGATTCTTCAAAAAACCATTTCATTATTTTGGAGCAATTCTGAGCACTCATATATTCTTCCAATTCGAGTGCACGTTTGGAAGAAACTGATTGATGAATCCTGAAGAGCATAGCGCTGAGACCTTGTGCATCGAGTCATTGACTCTGAGGGGCGGAATTATTCTCAAGGACAGTGCAAACTGTTGCACGCCTCAATTAGTATCATAGCCGTATCCTTCCAATTTTCCAACACTTTCTAGGCATTGAAATTGCTAGGACTTGTCATGGAATATCTCTGTCCCAACGGAAATATGTTGGATCTTCTCCATGATACAGGCATGATGGGATGTCATCCTGCTTCTACACCTATGGATCCGAATTTCAAGTTATCATTTGAGTCAGGGAAACTCTTAAATGACCCATCTTCTTATCTACGTCTAATTGGTCGTCTCATCTATTTGACCAATACTAGACCTGATCTTACTCTTGTTGTTTGTTTTGTGAGCCAGTTTATGCATGCTCCACGTACTTCTCATATGGAAGTTGTTCATCATATCCTGAGATATCTCAAAACCTGCCCAGGTCTGGGTCTTTTTTTGCTACTGGAAAGCAGTCAGGAATTTCATGTTTTACAGATGCTGATTATGCTGGTTCCAAGAGTGATAGACGATCTGGTTTTTGCACATTTTATGGTAATCACCTTATCTCTTGGAAAAGCAAGAAACAAGCAGTTGTTTCAAGGTCTTTAGCTGAAGCTGAGTATCGTGCTATAGCACACGGGCACTTGTGAACTTTTATGGATTCAGTCTCTCTTGCGAGAACTAGGATTCTTTGTGACCGAGTCATCTACATTGTTTCGCGATAGCAAGACAGCAATAATGCTTGCTTTTGATTCTGTTCTTCATGAGCGCACTAAGCATGTTGAGGTTGATGTTCATTTCATTCGAAAGAAAGTTCGATCCGGGGTTATCATTCCACTGTTTGTTCCTTCTTGTGAACAGACAGCCGAAATGTTTACTAAACTAGTTGGACCTTCTCTCTTAAAGACTTCTCTAATCAAGCTTAGGCTCTTGGATATCTTCGCTCCAGCTTGAGGGCGAGTGTTGAAATATTTAGTAATATTCCCTCCGTAATTAATAATCACGATAGTTTAGGATTATTTATGAATTAAATTTTCTTGTAATCTTCTTCTTTATTTCTTTCCTTTTTTCTTTATTTCCTTTTCTTTCTTCTAGCTCCTGTATATATTGTGTAACAAATTGGGTGATTATACAAGATTTAGTATTGCCCTAAACTTCTTCTTATATCATTCAATGATTTCCTAAGCGTTTGCGTGAATTACAACGACCGCAATAATCATACAATACCAGTTACATAATTTGCCAAGTGGATGAATAATGTAGCACTAGAATAGTTTTCTAAGTCCTCATGAAATTGTGCTTGGAACTTGTTGCCCAAGTGTCTAGGTCCTATGCCAACGCTCAGTGTATGCTTCCCCAACTAGATGTGTATGCTTCCTCCCGATGCTCGAACCCCAGCACTTAGATACTATTCGAAGAATGGAAGAGGTAGATGAGTCCAAAAGGGTCCTTTCTAACAAGTCGTGTGGGAAAATATTATATTATGCGTATATACTTGTCGCAGCAATTCACGTCATAGAACAGGGGGAACTAGGGGGATGCCACCTTGCATGGTAGCCCATGCTTACATTTTTCACTATACGTGTACCAGTGGCCTTGCGATTGGGGCGCATAATCGCTCGTGGGAAACATCCCTGTTAGATTCATTATCCATGGAGATTATATCTGCGGGCAATTCTCCTTTGCACAGTATGGAGGTCCTCGGTTGCTTTCTCCAGTGTTTGACGTCTGTTAAAGGGTAAATATGTATGTGTAATGTAGTGCTTAGTGAGCATGTGGCCATCCCACATTGGTTAAATGTCAGTAGTATAGGGGTCTAAAGCCTATAAATAGGATCCTTGTATTCTTATTCCATTATGTTGAATATACATAATCATATATTCCCATCATCTTTATCTTTGCATGGTATCAGAGCCTCCCATCCTAGGATTGCTCCTTCATCATCTGCCTTCTTCATAGTCAAAGAAGTTCATATTCTTGATGCTTTCATATATATATATATATACGGCCAAGCTCTAGAGTGAACATACCCAATGAACATTTTTTTTTTGCCTGAAAAAACCCGCGGGCTGCCCCGCTAACCCGCACGCGCCCCACTGACCCGTAGGTTTTTTTAGGTAAAAAATAAAAATGTTCACTGGCTATGTTCACCCTAGAGCCTGACTGTATATACATATATTTATTCCTTCTCATTTTCTTTTTCACAAGCCCCCCTACTTCTAGCGACCCTCGCCACTGCACTCCCGACCTCCGGCGAGCTCCGACGACCCTTGCCGGACCACCAGCTACCTCCGGCAACTCTCCATCTTCCATCCACGAGCTTGATACCACCACATGTTCACTAAGCACTAAATTACACATACATATTTACCCTTTAACAACATCTGTGAAGTGAGGAACATGGAGCACCTCACTTCTAAGGCTTAGTTTGGCCCCCACTTTGGTGCTTCTCCTTTTTTAAAGCACAATTTCATGTTAATTCATTTGGTAACTAGTTTATGAGTTTTCAAAAATTGAACTTAGGGCTTTTTTGAGGGGAGCTTTTAAAAGTTCTAGAATGGAGTTTTTAAAAGCTCAAGGTTGCTTTTTGGTTTCATGATGTTTTTTTGAAGAGTAAGGAGTCACTAGTACAAAATTATCAAACAACTTAATAATAAATTTCATAAGCTCCTTTTAAAAAGCCACGTGGGGGCCAAACTAAGCCTAAGTGTGAGGCACGTGACTTCTCAGCCCTGACGCAAGATATAAGGGAGAAGATTGTTTGTTATGGCAATTTTTGTTCCTCTTATTCCCAACTCGGGCAATTCGAATTCGTCTATCTTTTCTAGCATTATCTCATCAATCTTAACCACCTTATTTCAACTGCAGTCAACTTTTTACGTTTATTTTTAACTAATGTACTGTAACGAAAGCTATATGCAAGAAAAACATGAAGGACTGTAGTCTGAAATGCATACCATAGTCATAAGCAGATAAGATAGAAAGAAGAGAATACGACAGACCACACCAGTAAATGTTCAAACAGAAAAAGAGCACGCAGAGTAAAACATCGTACCTTGTCATAAGAAAATGCATTTTCACGAAGAATGTGTCTTGCAACAATTGGATCTGATACAACCACAAATGCTTTTGGCCCGAAAGCAAGTTTATACACAGAACCATGCTGTCCAGTTAAACCAAAATTAAAAATGGAAAAAAAAAATGAATAAATAAATAAATAAATAATAATAATAATAACAATAATTAAAAAATAAAAAAGAAATAAAAAATTAAAAAAAAAAAAGAAAAAGAAAAAAAAAAAGGAAAGAAAAGAAAAGAAGGGAGCCACAGGGCAGACATTGGATAAATAAGTTTGATCAAGTAGAAAGATGGAGGAAAAGAAAAAGTACCTCCAGAAACCAATCATACAATGAAAAGAAAAGAGGCCGATCAAACAGATCAGAGACTGCACCTTCGGCTATGGGCATAGATCCTAGAGTTCCTCCGCTTAACAAGTTAGTAAGGAGATTGCTAGCATTGTCCAGTAAATTCCTTTTCGTTTTTGGTTCATCGGTGCTAGTCGATTGGCATCTGCAGATCCGCACAAAATACGGAAATCCAAGAATTTAAATGAGTGCCCAAAGAAGTAATTACAAATAAAATCCAGCAAGTACATTATCAAAATTGTTTCCCTTAGCTCTTTGTCATTTAAATTAAAATAAGCAATCCAGTAAAGAATACAGAAGCTGCCCCTTGTGATAGATGACAACTACACAAGTACTCAAAGAGACGGGGTCCTCTCTCCTTTTGTATGATCCAATAAGAAGGAAAAGATGATGGAAGTAATGAAACATTGCGCATTTTTATTATTATAGCTTGAGTAGTAAAATAATTTATTTTCTAAGGAGTAAGGAGTAATAAGTCAAAAGAGGAGGGAAGCCTCTTCCATTTCCCAGTCAGTCCACTTTTTGACGATGATAAATGGTGGGAGGTGATGATACGTCTTAGCTTTACATGGTGAAAGGGTGATTGTCTTTTTCTAAGGGCAAAAAAGTCAAAAGAGGAGGGAAGTCTCTTCCCTCTCTCAATCCGTCCACTTTCTGACCGAAGCGAAATGTGAGTTGGGAGGATACTATCCTCTCTCCTCCCTTCCTTTCCCTCCCCTCTTGCACTCTCACCAAAAAGGGTTTTATCATGTTCCAACGCCCCTTTCCTTCCCTTCTTCACTCACACCAAACATCCCCTAAATTAGTCATATTTATGTTCATTACTCTATTCTATTGATTTGCAATTTAATAGATGTATGGTTCCCAAATTTGATCCCAAGTGGCGTGGCAGTGGGTGTTGAGAGTTGACATTTTTTATGTGTATTTTCTTATTTATCTTATGTCAGGGGTCTTATATGTAATTTCTACTTTATTATTCTTTCTGAATGAATAAAAGAAGGGGTCTCACTATTGTGAACCCTAAGCCTTCCAAACTCAACATGGTATCCTAGCCACCCTAAACTAGGGTTGGGAAACCTCCAGCCACCACCAAAACAAACCTTCAACCCCCACCGAAACCACCAGCCACCACCATACCTTCCTTAGTTTGCGCCGGAGCTCTCTGCTCCTCCCCAGCCTCTGCCGGACCCCCTTGCTTCTCCCCAGCCTGCGCCGGAGCTCACTGCTCCTCCTCCAGACTTCGCCGCTGCCCAGCCAAGCCCTCCTGGCTCTCGGCCAATCCTACCACACCCATACACCACAGCCGAGCCACCCTGGCCCTCCTCCACTCCAAGCGGAAACCTCATGGCCCTGTTTTGAACCCAGCCGACACCCTCCTTCTCACAATCTGATCCCATGATAAAAAAATAAAAATAAAAAAAATAAAAAAAACCCTTAGCCTATATACCTTTGGATGATCTAATCCCTCTCCTTCTATAACCTTTGTTTCCCATATTTCAACAACCATTAGCCGTGAGTATTACGAACTTGCTGATCTGATCACAAAACCCTTTATTTTTTCCTTAGGTCCGTATTCGGACCAAATGACTTGTCCATAGATCGGACAAATGCACTAGATTGGTGCATGTGAAAGACTAGGTGAGCCTTGATTCCATAGATCGATTAATTTGTGGGTATTCCTCTTCAACATGTCGAAGGAAGGTGTGACACAGAAAGAAGCTGTTGCCACGAGTTCTCCTGCAGGTAATGAGAGACTCATTACCGAGAACCCTGGGTCCAAGATCACCACGGTGTTGCTGAATGGTGAAAATTATTTGTCCTGGTCTCAGTCGGCTACGTTTTGGCTAAAAAGTAGGTCAAAGTTTGGTTATGTGAATGGCACAATCAAGGCACCTAGTCCTGAAGATCCCACTTATGCAAAGTGGGAGGTTGATAATTTTCTGGTAATGAGTTGGTTGACTCATTCTATGGAAGCAGAGATTGCCGATGGTTTTTTCGGGATGGAGACTGCCCAAGACATATGGCATACCCTTGCTGAGACTTATTCTCGGAAGGGAAATGTTGCCCAGGTGTATGAGTTGCGACAGACAGTTGAAGCTGAAGTCCAGGGAGATCGCTCCACTTTGCAATATTTTACTGTGCTGGGTTTTCTTTGGAAGAGGATCGATCACCTCATTACTCATCATTTAATCTGTCCCACTGATGCTACTAGCTTTAAAGTATATATTGAAAGTGAGGATTTTCAAATTCCTTGCAGGTCTTAATCCCGAGTTTGATCTAGTACAAAACCGGATTCTTGGCATGGAACCTTTGCCATCTCTTAGGGAAGCGTTTGCCTATGTCCAGAATGAGAAAAGTCGTCGCTCTGTCATGCTTCCACAGCCATCTTCTGATAGATCTGCTTTGGTTTCATCTGGTCATCGAGAGGGAAAACCACCTACACAGCGTCGGGACTCGGGTTATGAGGTAAGTGATGATAAAGATTGTTGGAATATTTAGTCAAAGCCCATAATCTTGTTGATCACGGGCTTTTAGGGATTTGATTGGGATTTGATTTTTGGATTGTTATCTATCATTTATTGTCCTTTATTTTCCTTGATTGTCTTTCCTTTTTATAGTTTCCATAGCTTGTATATAAATAGGTGTTATACAGTATGAATAAAATCATCTCTTTAACCCCTCAACCTAATTCTATTTGGTATCAGAGCAAACACCAACCCTAACCACCTTCCACCACCTTCGGCCAACCACTAACCACCTTACCTCCCTGCGCCGCCACCCCCACTCTTCAGCACAACCCTCGCCGACCCTCCACCTCCCAGCCACCTTCGCCGACACCACCAGCCACCACCTTCACTCTCGGCGACCCCTCCCAGGCCCACCGCAAGCCACCCAGCCACTCTCGGCTCTTCCACCAGCCTTGTAGGCCTTCAGCCCTCTTGCGGCAGCCTCTCCTGTTGCCGCCTGCCCCTCTGTGGGCCTCCTTTGATCCGTGTGATGCGCTAGAGCCCTAGTGCTCTCTCCTCCCTCACTTTGGGCTACCGATTGCTCTCCGGTTGCCCCGTTTGTGCTCCGATTATTCCGGACTGCTCGTGATCTTCCTGTATCTCTTGTGCCATTCATATCCAATCACATCATGACTGACAAAGACTCTACTATTGCTACTCCTGCTCGTCCGGATCTTTCCCTCTCTCAGCACACCCCTGCTCATCGGGTTACTAGTGTGTTGTTGACCGGGCATAATTTTGCTGCATGGTCTCGCTCATTTCGCCTTTATCTTGGGGGTAAAGGCAAGTCAGGTTGGATTTTGGGCACAGAACCAAAGCCCACAGGGCCAGGTCCCGCCTTAGCTCAGTGGGGATATTGACAACTGTACCATTCTGGGATGGTTGTTTAACTCCATGGAAGATCGTATTTACCACATGTTCATATTTCATGACACTGTTCACAGTCTATGGATGTCTTTGACTCAAATGTATGCTCATTAGTGCAACGATTCTCGCATCTATGAGCTCTATTGGGAGGTTTCTCAGGCAATTTTGGGTCTCTCAGTTGCTGATTACTTTGGCTTTCTTCGGTCCCGGTGGGAGGAACTTGCACAGTATGAACCATTTAGTGATTTTCCTGCCGAGGCTGCCACTATTGCTCTTCGTCGTCTCAATCGCCAACACACCTACCAGTTTCTAATGGGCTTAAAACCTGAGTTTGAATCTCTTCGAACTCAGATTTTAAACACTACTCCTATGCCTTCTTTATTTGAGGCATTTGCTACTATTGATGGTGATGAGCGTCGTCGTCGCCTGCTTTAACCTCCAGTCTTACCCGAGTCATCTCCAGTACCTGATCAGATGGCATTTCCCGCCACCTCTGGCTCAGCCACTCGTCCTCCGGGTTCGGGTAATCGCCCTTTCTGCACTCATTGCAATACTCTGGGTCACGTGAAGGACAGGTGTTTTAAGCTTCACCCTGAATTGCGAGAGAAATATGCTCGCAATAAAGTGAAGACCCCATCTCGCACTGCGGCTATTGCAGAAGCTACTCCTACACCGGATCTCCTCCAGCTCCAGACTCAAATGGGACAGCCCCAGGCTCAGTTAGGGTCTCTTCTTCAGCAAGGTTCTCATTCTGGCACCACTCCCACTGCTACTTTGGCATCAGGTACTCCTACTACTGCCCTTCATGTTAGATCTGGAAATCCCTCTTGGATTCTGGATTCCGGTGCCAATGAACATATGACTGGTGAGTCATCCTTATTCTCTTTCTCTAGTGGCCCTAAATTCCGGACTGTTTGTATTGCTGATGGCTCTATTCTTAATGTTAAGAGAACAGGCAATGTGTGTCTATCCCCTAATATTACCCTATCATCTGTGCTTCATGTCCCCACCTTATCTCATAATCTCATATATGTTTGTCGTCTTGCTAAATCTCTCAATTGTGCCGTTGTATTCTTACCCGGTTGTTGTTTCTTGCAGGACCGGATTTCGAAGAAGATTTTTGGCAGGGGACATGAGCGGGATGGTCTATATTACTTTGGTGATCCTCCTGGCGGGAATATGTCGTCTTCTGGTCTTCAGGCGTCTGTTTTGCCTGAATCTGAGTCTTTTAGTTTTTCTTTGGAGTCTTTACATTTGTGGCACGCCCGATTGGGCCATGCAAACTTTAAATATCTCTGTCAACTTTTTCCCTTATTAAATAAAGCCTGCCAGAAGTTTAAATTTCATTGTGTGGTGTGTGAATTATCAAAGCATACTCGTTCTAGTTATATACCCCGCATGCATCGTGCACCGTGTGCTTTTAACATTATTCATTCTGATGTGTAGGGGCCTTCCCCTGTTACTGCTATGTCTGGATATCGTTACTACGTAACTTTAATTGATGACTATTCTAGATGTACTTGGGTTTATCTATTAAAGAAAAAATCTGAGGTTTTTTCCCTATTTTCCAATTTCTTGACCATGGTTAAAACTCAATTTAAAACTGTTGTTCGCAATCTTCGTTCTGACAATGGTCGTGAATATATTATCAACGAGCTTCGGGCCGAACTCAATAAGCAAGGTATCCTCCAACAACTCACTTGTCCCTACACCCCGGAGCAAAATGGTGTGGCAGAACGAAAGAACCGCTCTATCATGTCTGTTGTTAGGTGTCTTCTCTGTGGAATGAGTGTTCCGAAATATTTCTGGCATATGGATGTCCTTACAGCAACGTTTCTCCTCAACCGAACTCCAAGTCGTGTCTTACAAGGAAAAGCACCTCCGCAACTGTTGCATCCCGAAAAAACCCTCTTTCCGATTCTTCCTCGTGTCTTTGGATGCACCTATTTTGTCCTGAACCGCAGTCCTACTCGCACTAAATTGGACGATAAGGCTGTCAGATGCATTTTCCTCGGCTATTCTACTATGTCCAAAGGTTATAGATGTTATGATCCTAGTACTCGTCATATGTATCACTCTATGGATGTAACCTTTCTGGAGAATACTCCTTTTTTTGCAGGATCTCCAGATATCCCTAATTCACCTCTTCCTGATTGTCCAGAGGATCCAAGTTTGCTTCCGCGTCCAGTCCCTCTGTCTGAACCTCCTCTGGAAAATTCTGTCACTCTCCCTCCTGTTGTTACCACTACTCCTACTCGGGTATATTCCCGTCGTCCTCCTGCTTAAACTCCCATGCCGATATCTTTGCCGGAATCTGGTAATGCTTCTTCTCCTTTACCTTCTAGATATCCCTCTAGACTTCGTCGGCATCCTAATTGTTATGGTTATTCTGACAGTACTAATCATCCCATTGCGCAGTTTGTTTCTTATCAGGGACTTTCAAGTTCCTATTCCTCTTTTCTTAGTCAGGTTGATGCCACTTCCATCCCTCAGTCTGTTCCTGAGGCCCTTCAGGATCCTCAGTGGGTGGCAGCCATGCAGAAGGAAATGGATGCCCTTCAGCGTAACCAGACTTGGGAACTTGTTGAACTCCCTAAAGGCGAGAAAACTGTTGGCTGCAAATGGGTTTTCAGTATTAAATATCAGGCAGATGGTACTATTGAAAGATATAAGGCTCGACTTGTTGCTAAGGGGTTTATTCAGATCCCTGGCAAAGACTTTAGTGCCACTTTTGCGCTAGTGGCCAAATTGACTTCTATTCGCCTTATTATCTCTTTGGCTGCTTCTCATTCTTGGCCTTTACATCAAATGGACGTCAAAAATGCATTCCTGAATGGCGATTTGTATGAAACTATCTACATGGATCCCCCTCCGGGTTTTCGGGCTGAGGGGGAGTATTCAGGCAAAGTTTGTCGTCTACGGAAATCTTTGTATGGACTGAAGCAATCACCTCGGGCATTGTTCAATCGCTTCAGTGATGTTATTATATCTTTGGGCTTCACTCGGTGTCACTCTGATCACACCTGCTTCACACATCGGCATCCTGATGGCCAGTCTGTTATTATTCTGGTGTATGTTGATGATATTATCATTACAGGTGATGATGCTCCGAGTATTATAAAAGTCAAGAAGGCTCTGGGTCAGTCATTTGATGTTAAGGAATTGGGCTCTCTTTGCTACTTTCTTGGGATAGAGGTTGCCCGTTCTCGTCAAGGAATCTCATTATCTCAAAGGAAGTATGCTCTGGATCTCCTTAAGGATACTGGAATGATGGGATGTCGCCCAGCTTCTACTCCAATGGATCCAAATCATAAATTGTCAAACGAGTCTGGAGAACTCTTATCCGATGCATCAGAATAGCAGCGCCTTATTGGTCGCCTTATTTATTTAACTAACACTCGTCCCGATATCACTTTTGATGTAAGTGTTGTGAGCCAATTCATGCATGAGCCTCGGACATCTCATCTTGATGCGGTTCACCATATACTTCGATACCTCAAGACCTGTCCAAGTCTCGGGTTATTTTACTCTGCAGGAACCCAATCAGGGATGTCTTGCTTTACTAATGCAGATTATGCTGGATCCAAGAGTGATCGTCGATCCACGACTGGTTTCTGTACCTTTTATGGCAATCATCTAATCTCGTGGAAAAGTAAGAAACAAGTCGTGGTATCTTGTTCTTCTGCCGAAGCAGAATATAGGACTATGGCCCAGGGAACATGTGAACTGCTATGGTTACGATCAATATTGAAAGAGTTGGGGTATCCAATTGTGGATTCGTCCATTTTATTCTGTGATAATAAGTCTGCACTCATGCTAGCCTCTGACTCTGTTCTTCACGAACGTACCAAGCATATTGAAGTTGATGTTCACTTCATCAGAGAGAAAGTTCGTGCTGGAATTATCATCCTAGAGTTTGTGCCTTGCTCTAATCAGACAGCTGACATGTTTACAAAGTCTGTTGGTCCTTCTCTCCTGAAGTCATCTTTAGTCAAGCTGGGTCTTCTGGATATCTTCGCTCCAGCTCCAGCTTGAGGGGGAGTGTTGGAATATTTAGTCAAAGCCCATAATCTTGTTGATCACGGGCCTTTAGGGATTTGATATTTGGACTGTTGTCTATCATTTATTGTCCTTTGTTTTCCTTGATTGTCTTTCCTTTTTATAGTTTTCATAGATGTATATAAATAGGTGTTATACAGTATGAATAAAATCATCTCTTTAACCCCTCAACCTAATTCTATTAAGATAAACTTTGGTGTGACCATTGCAACCGCCCTAGACATACCCGCGAGACTTGTTGGAGTCTTCACGGACGTCCTCCTATGTCAAAAGGAAGGGGAGGTGGCTGTAATGGTGGTCGTGGTAATGGTGGTCATGGTGGATGTGGTAGTGGACCGCGGGCTCACTTGACCACAGAGTCTACTTACCAGGAGGAGTTACCGGTTTCCGCTACATCATCCGTGCCAGGGAATATCAGTAGTAGTGATATTGAGACATTGAGGCGGATTATGGCTCAGTTAGACACCTCCACTAGTGCCTCTACTTCTTTTGCCCAGAAAGGTAATTATGCTAATTTTTCAAGTGCTTTGCATGCTAATTCTCCACAACCATGGATCATTGATTCTAGAGCTTCTGATCATATGACTAGTCTTCCTAGTATTTTTTCCACTTATCATCCATGTTCAGGGAAAGATAAGGTTAAAACTGCCGATGGCAACTTGTCATCTATTTCTGGTAAAGGTGTCATTCATGTTACTGGTTCTCTTGCTTTAACTTCAGTTCTTCATGTTCCTAATTTTTCAACTAACCTTCTTTCAATAAGTCGTTTAACTCGTGATTTGAACTGTTGTGTAACTTTCTTTCCATCTCATTGTGTCTTTCAGGACCTCTCCACGAAGAAGGTGATTGGTGGTGGTAGAGAGGAGAATGGTCTATATCTTTTGTTGCCTGATGGAGTTGAAAATGGGAGATTAACGAGTGTTGCTCATACTTCACAGACAGAGAATATTCCTCGCGAGTTGTGGCTGTGGCATAAAAGATTAGGACACCCCTCTTTCTATTTGCTTCATTATTTATTTCCCTCCTCAGTTTCCAATAATTGTGTTTCTGAGATTTCTTGTGAGGCTTGTCAATTCGGTAAACACCATCCTGCAACTTTTAATTCAAATATCAATAAAAGTACTATTCCTTTTGCACTTATTCATACTGATGTTTGTGGTCCATCTCATATTACTACTTTGAATGGCTATAGATGGTTTGTAACTTTTATTGATGACTACACTCGCACAACTTGGGTATATTTGATGAAAGAAAAGAGTGATGTTTTTTTTTATTTTTAAATCTTTTCATAAGATGATATGTACCCAATTCAGTACTGTTATTAAAATTGTTCGGTCTGATAAAGGGAGGGAATATATCTATAGTGGTCTCACTCACTATTTTTCTGAACATGGCATGATACATCAAACGTCATGCACAAATACTCCACAACAAAACGGAGTTGCTGAAAGCAAGAACCGACACTTGTTAGAGTCTGCTAGGTCTAAGTTGTTCTCTATGGAAATCCCTAAGTCCTACTGGGGGAGGTTGTCTTGACTGCTGCCTACCTCATCAATCGTTTGCCTACTCGTGTTCTTGGAAAAAAAGCTCCTATAGAACTTCTTACCAACCCTTCTTCAATCTTTCCTATTCCTCCTAAAGTGTTTGGTTGTGTCTGCTTCGTTCACAATCACTCTCCTTCCAGACAAAAATTGGACCCTCGCGCTCTTAAATGTGTCTTTGTAGGTTATTCTCCTACACAAAAAGGGTACAAGTGTTATCACTCCCCTTCTCGTAAGTGGTTCGTGTCTATGGATGTTACTTTTGATGAACCAGTGTCCTATTTCCAGTCTTCCCAGCCCTCTCTTTAGGGGGAGAAATGGGTAGGTGAAGAGAAGTGTGTAGAAACGGTGCCATTTATTATAGAAGGAAAGGAGGAAGAAAAAAAAGGAGAGGAAAATAGTAGTGAAAAAATAGAAGTAGGAGGTGAGGAGGAAGAAAAAAGGAGAGGAGAGGAAAGTGCAGAGGATAAAAGGAAGGAGCTGTTGACCTATTCTAAAAATAAAAGTAGAAGGATTTTTAGGGCAACAGATGAGAGGATCATTTCTCCAATCCCACTACAATTGACTTCTTCAAGTGATGAAGGTCCAGGTATTTCTACTCCTCCTAGTCCCTCTACTCATATTCCTGTTTCTTCTTCTGAAGATGAGTTGGACATTCCTATTGCTCTTCGCAAGGGCACTCGAGAATGCACCAAACATCCTCTTTCTAAATTTGTTTCTATTGGAAAGAAGAATATTCAGCTGAGATTTATTGTTGATCTGGCTAAGATTAATTGTTGATATGACTGAGATTAATTGCTGATCTCTAGGGATTGCCTAGCTGGTTTTTATGCTTAATATAAGCTAGTCAACTCTGTAAATAAGGGAAATTAACTGTAAGATTATTTTGTTCCTTTTTTAGTACCTTGTACAGCCTATAAGTAGTGTATACATATATTACTTTGTGTATCAATGAAATACAATTGTTCACAGAAACAATTCTTCCCTAATTTCTTGATTGTTTATATGGTATCAGAGCAGGAACTTTATTTCTGACTCTTCTGCATTATCGGGACTTATTCCTTGATATGGTAACCCTAGCCTCCCACGATGTATGAGTCCAAGCCCACAGAAAACCGTGACTCCCACTCTGTTCAAATTACCACTTTACGTCTTAATGGAGACAATTTCCTACGCTGGTCTCAATCAGTGCGTATGTATATCCGAGGGAGAGGAAAGATTGGGTACCTGACTGGTGATACAAAGGCACCTAATTCGAAGGATGCAACTTATGCTACTTGGGATGCAGAAAATTCCATGGTTATGGCATGGCTTGTTAATTCCATGGATGAAGACATCGCCTCTAATTATATGTGCTATCCAACTGCCAAGGAACTATGGGATAATGTTAATTCCATGTATTCTGACCTCGGCAATCAATCCCAAGTGTACGAACTGCAACTACAACTTGGAGGAACTCGACAAGGGGGAGACAATGTGACCAAATACTTCAGCACTATGACAAGGTTGTGGCAAGATCTGGATATCTTCAATAACTATGAATGGAAATCTCCAGATGATTGCAAACACCACAAGAAGACAGTGGAAAACGACCGCATCTACAAATTTTTCGCTGGTCTGAATGTGGAATTCGATGAAGTAAGGGGGAGGATCATTGGTTGTGGTCCACTTCCTTCACTTGGAGAGGTATTTGCTGAAGTCCGGAGGGAGGAAAGCCGCCGTAGTGTTATGCTCAGAAAAAAGGAGACTGGGGCACCAATTGAAAATTCTGCTCTAGTTGCTGCTGATGCAAATGCGAGAAGAGCCTCCATTAGCTAGCCCAGAACCGAGGACAAGCCTCGGATTTGGTGTGATTACTGCAACAAACCACGCCATACACGTGAAACGTGCTGGAAGATCCATGGCAAACCTGCCAACTGGAAGGGTAGCAAACCTGGAGACCGACCTGTTCGTGCAAATGAGACTAATGCTGGTACCTTTAGTAAAGAGCAGATGGATCATCTCCTGAAGTTGCTGAAATCCAATCAAGAGTCTGGTATTCCTAATGTTTCTCTGGCTCAATCAGGTAGCAACTCTAGTGCTTTCTCTTGTCATTCTAGTCCTACACCTTGGATCATTGATTCAGGTGCTTCTGATCACATGACAAACCTCTCCCATGTTTTCCACTCTTATTCGCCTTGTTCTGGTGATAAAAAGGTCAGAATTGCAGATGGGAATTTTTCATCTATTGCAGGAAAAGGTTCTATCAAAATTTCTGAAAAAATCACCCTTAAATCTGTCCTTCATGTCCCTAATCTTGCCTGTAATCTCTTATCTGTAAGCCAACTCTCTAAAGATTCTAATTGTCGTGTTACCTTTTTTGATTCCCACTGTGATTTTCAGGATCTGAGCACGGGGATGATGATTGGCAGTGCTAGAATGATGGACGGTCTCTACTATTTTGATGACAACTTCCTCAGTAATAAACAAGCTCAAGGCTTTAGTACTAGTATTAGTTCTCTCTCTGTCCGTGAACAAATAATGATTTGGCATCTTAGACTAGGACATCCTAGTTTTTCTTATTTGAAGTATCTATTTCCTGTTCTATTTAAAAAGGTGGATTGTTCATCTCTTCAATGTGAAAGCTGTCATTTATCAAAGAGTCCTCGCACCACTTACAGTTCAAAACCATATTGTGCCTCAAAACCATTTTACTTGATTCATAGTGATGTTTGGGGTCCTTCGAAAATTACCACATCCTCGGGAAAAAAATGGTTTATAACTTTCATAGATGATCATACTCGGCTATGTTGGGTATATTTGATGAATGATAAATCTGAAGTTGAAAAATTGTTCAAAAATTTTTCCACTATGGTTGAAAACCAGTTTCAAACAACAATAAAAATACTTCATTCAGATAATGGAACTGAGTATTTCAATCAAGTTTTGGGAAATTTTTTAAAGGAAAAAGGGATTCAACATCAATCTACTTGTAGTGATACTCCCCAACAAAATGGTATTGCCGAAAGAAAGAACAGACATTTACTTGAAGTTGCACGTGCCATTATGTTCTCAATGCATGTTCCAAAATATCTATGGGGAGCTGCGATTTTGACAGCATCTTATTTGATAAATAGAATGCCTACTCGTGTTTTAAAATATATTACACCCTTAGAAAGCTTTAAAACTTTCTTCCCTGAATGTCGACTTTTCTCTGACTTACCCTTGAAAATCTTTGGATGCACTGTGTTTGTTCACATACCTAGTAGGCTTCGATCCAAACTTGATCCTAGGGCAGAAAAATGTGTGTTCATAGGTTATGCTCCAAATAAAAGAGGATATAAGTGTTATGACCCTAAAACCAAAAAAACTTTTGTGAGTATGGATGTCTCATTTGTGGAAAGTCTGCCTTATTTTAAACAAAACTGTCTTCAGGGGGGGATAGAAAATAATGAAGCTCAGTTTTGGGAAACAGATGTCCCTCTACCTGATACCTTATTTCCCGTATCTGTTTGTGATTCTTCCACCTCTGGTAGTCAAGAAATTGGTAGTCATAATAATAAAAAAAATGGAAAATACTAGTCTACCATTGCCAAATTTAGATGACTCACAAACAGGGGGAGAAATACCAAGACAGGAGCTCCGTGTTTACACTCGAAGGGGTACTCATCAAACAAATAAAGACTTGCCTACAACTCTAGCACAAGACCAATCACTGTCTCCGAGCAATGATCTGCCTAGTACCGCAGGTAACTCTAATACTTCTTTGTCAAATCCCACTCCTACTACTTCCGATCTTGATATACCTATAGCACTTAGAAAGGGAGTCCGAACCTGTACAGAACATCCTATTACTAAGTATGTGTCTTACCATAAGCTTTCTAAGTCTCATAAAGCCTTTACCTCAAAAATCTCCCACCTATTTATCCCGAGAACCATTCAGGAAGCCTTGGATAATCCAGATTGGAAATTAGCAGTTTTGGAAGAGATGAACGCTCTGAAAAAGAATAAGACTTGGGAGATAGTTAACTTACCGAGGGAGAAGAAAACGGTGGGATGCAAATGGGTGTTTACAATTAAGTGTAGAGCTGATGGAAGTATAGAAAGATACAAAGCGTGTTTAGTGGCAAAAGGGTTTACACAGACACATGGTATTGATTACCAGGAGACTTTTACCCCAGTCGCAAAGATTAATTCAATTCGCGTCTTACTATCCTTAGCTGCTACTCTTGACTGGCCCTTACACCAGCTAGATGTAAAAAACGCATTCTTAAACGAGGATTTGAAAGAGGAAGTCTTTATGAGCCTACCACCGGGGTTTGAAGAACATCTTGGTGAAGGGAAAGTGTGTAGACTAAGAAAATCCTTGTATGGCCTCAAACAATCCCCTAGAGCATGGTTTGAGCGATTTGGAAAAGCTGTAAAGGGCCACGGATATACACAAAGTCAAGAAGATCACACTATGTTCTATAAGCACTCAATCGAAGGGAGGATTGCTATTTTAATTGTTTATGTTGATGATATAATATTAACAGGTAATGATCATGATGAGCTCAAAAGACTCAAAAACGTTCTTGGTGATGACTTTTAGATCAAGGACTTAGGAGTCTTAAAGTATTTTCTTGGAATGGAGTTCGCCAGGTCAAAAAAGGGTATCTTCGTGTCTCAACGAAAATATGTACTGGATCTTCTTGGAAAGACAGGTCTACTTGGTTGCAAGGCAGCAGAGACACCAATTGAACCTAATTTGAAGCTCTAATCTGCTAAACCTGAAGTTGTGAAGAACAGGGAACAATATCAGAGGCTAGTTGGTAGACTCATTTATCTATCATATACCCGCCCAGATATAGCTTTTGCAGTGAGCATGGTTAGCCAATTCATGCACTCACCAGGTCCAGAACACTTCGAGGCGGTGTACAGAATCCTAAGGTACTTAAAGGGATCACCAGGGAAGGGCCTGCTATTTGGAAAGTACGGTCACCTACAAATTGAAGTATATACAGATGCAGACTGGGCTGGGAGTATAACCGATAGAAGGTCAACCTCTGGCTACTGTACTTTTGTTGGAGGAAACCTTGTTACTTGGCGTAGTAAAAAGCAAAATATGGTGGCAAGAAGCAGTGCTGAAGCTGAATTTAGATCAGTTGCCCACGGAATTTGTGAGGTGATGTGGATTAAGAGAATTTTAGATGAATTAAAGGTCTCAAGTCCCTCTTCGATAAAGGCATACTGTGATAACAAAGCAGCAATCTCAATAGCACATAACCCTGTTCTTCATGACAGAACCAAGCACGTTGAGGTAGACAAGCACTTCATAAGGAGAAAATAGAGAACGGGCAGATTTGTATGACCTATATACAAACTGATGAACAGATTGCAGATGTTCTTACAAAGGGACTGTCCAAGAAACAATTTGAGAAATTTACGGGCAAGCTGGCTATGGAAGATATCTTCAAACCAGCTTGAGGGGGAGTGTTGGAAAGAAGAATATTCAGCTGAGATTTATTGTTGATCTGGCTGAGATTAATTGCTGATATGACTGAGATTAATTGCTGATCTCTAGGGATTGCCTAGCTGGTTTTTATGCTTAATATAAGCTAGTCAACTCTGTAAATAAGGGAAATAAACTGTAAGATTATTTTGTTCCTTTTTTAGTACCTTGTATAGCCTATAAGTAGTGTATACATATATTACTTTGTGTATCAATGAAATACAATTGTTCACAGAAACAATTCTTTCCTAATTTCTTGATTGTTTATAGTTTCGTACTCTCGATTGTCTCCTTCTTATAAAGCTTTTGTGTCCAAACTCGACTCTGTTTCTGTCCCTAACCATGCACAGGAAGCTCTCACCGATCCTCAGTGGAAATCTTCCATGGTTGAAGAGATGAAAGCACTTCGGAAAAATGGCACTTGGGAATTAACAGAGTTATCCAGTGGAAAAAGGACAGTAGGGTGCAAGTGGGTGTTCACTGTGAAACACAAAGCAGATGGGACGATAGAGAGATACAAAGCGAGATTGGTGGCCAAGGGCTTTACTCAGACCTATGGAGTGGACTATCAGGAGACTTTTGCTCCAGTTGCAAAGATGAACTCCATCAGAATCTTGTTGTCTCTAGCAGCAAATTTGGAATGGCCCTTGCATTAGTTCGATCTGAAGAATGCATTCCAATATGGGGACTTAGAGGAAGAAGTTTATATGGATATACCTCCAGGGTTCGAAGATGATAAGACTAGAGGAAGAGTGTGTCGTCTTAGGAAGTCTTTGCATGGCCTCAAACAATCTCCCAGAGCTTGGTTTGACAGGTTTTCCCAAGCTATGATCAAGTATGGTTTCAGACAGAGTGAGCGTGATCATACTCTCTTCATCAAACACTCGTCACAGGGAAAAGTAACGGCTTTGATTGTCTATGTTGATGATATTGTCCTCACAGGTGATGATTTGGAGGAGATGAGACGATTGAAATCATACCTGGCTACAGAATTTGAAATCAAAGATTTGGGGAACTTAAAGTACTTCTTGGGAATCGAAGTGGCTAGATCCAAGGAAGGAATTTTTATATCAGAACGAAAGTATGTTTTAGACTTGCTCAAGGAAACTGGCATGTTAGGGAGTAAGGCAGTGGATACTCCAATGGATCGTAATGTGAAACTTGGCGATGATCCCAGTGGAGAACCTGTGACAAGGGAAGGTACGCGAGGCTGGTAGGTAAGTTGATTTATTTGGCTCATACGAGACCTGACATTGCTTTTGCAGTTAGTATTGTTAGCCAATTCATGCATGATCCCAAACAACTCCATCTAGATGTTGTGTTCAGAATTGTGAGGTATTTGAAGTCAGCACCGGGGAAAGGTTTATGCTTTGTTAATCATGGTCACACTTTAGTAGAAGCCTATACTGATGCAGATTGGGCTGGGTCGATTACTGACCGAAGGTCTACCATAGGTTATTGCTCGTTTGTTAGCGGCAACTTGGTGATGTGGAGGAGTAAAAAACAGTCAGTAGTGGCTAGATCTAGTGCAGAGGTAGAGTTTAGAGCCATGGCACAAGGTGTATGTGAGTTATTGTGGGTTCAGATTATGTTATCAGATCTTGGTTTTGGACCAAAAGACTCGATGAAGTTGTACTGTGATAACAAGTCTGCTATCAATATTGCTCACAATCCGGTTCAACATGGCAGGACGAAGCATGTGGAGATTGATAGGCATTTCATCAAGGAAAAGCTAACTAATGGGAGCATATGTACACCGTTTGTGAAATCAGTGGAGCAGCTAGCTGATATTCTTACAAAAGGCCTTGCGAGTTGTTCATTCTATTACATTCTTAGCAAGCTGGGCATGAGAGACATCTTCGCACCAGCTTGAGGGGGAGTGTTGAGAGTTGACATTTTTTATGTGTATTTTCTTATTTATCTTATGTCAGGGGTCTTATATGTAATTTCTACTTTATTATTCTTTCTGAATGAATAAAATAAGGGGTCTCACTATTGTGAACCCTAAGCCTTCCAAACTCAACAGTGGGATCACATCTAAGATAGTGGGACAACTTGAATATTTAGGATACACATTGATGATGGTAACGATCAAGATGGGTCGGATGTGTACTCTTGTAAGGCCAGCCCATTCAACTCTTTAAAACTCAGGTATTAAGGAGAGGAGAACTAAAGCCTTATAAACCGCACAGAGGGGCCATAAATGGGCGATGTGGGACAACATTCCAACACACCCCCTAGACCACAGCAGATGGACACTCGGCATGCCGGACCACGGCAACCGGACACTCGGCATGCTAGAACACAAGCCCAACCTAGCTCTAATACCATTTGTAAGGCTCAACCCATTCAATTATTTAAAACACAGGTGTTAAGGAGAGGGGAACTAAAGCCTTATAAACTGCACAGAGGGACCATAAATGGGCGATGTGGGACAACATTCCAACATGTACAAAGAAGACCAATAACTGCATCCTTTAGGACAATGGATGGGATACACATTGAAGGTAAACTATTGGTAGGGGAAGACCAAAATTGACATAAGTAGAGATACTAAATAAAGACTTGATAACATGTATGTTGAATGAAGCAATGGTAATTAACCGAGCCGAATGGAGAAAAAGGACTCATGTTGCTGATCTCAAATAATTTGGGAAAAAGGCTTAGTTGATTTGACTGGAATTTTCATCGGAATTGGTTTAGGTGGCTTCACTATCGCATCACTTGGGAACCAAATTTGATATAAAAATTTGCAAACCACAAAATTAACTATAGTAATTTGGTTCATGTTGTCAATGTGGTTAATGTTAGAAAATAAACTAGTACCTTTTTTGCAACCAGAGATCAATGCTTCAAATAGAGAAACGTATAGTACACATACATGCATTTATAACCGAAAATCGTCCTATTACGCCGTAGTCCATCAGAGTAACATGGTCAAATAAAAACCATGAAGTCTATGTTTTTTTTTTTTTGGGTGTGTGTGTGTGAATGGTCATATCAAAGAGATAAATGTTGAGATAGTTGAGAATCGATGGTGCACGTTTCCTAAGTGCATAACCCATCAGAGAGAGAGAGAGAGAGACAGAAACAAATCAAATGCAGAATTTGACCTCAGAGTCCAATAGTTGTAATCCCATCAGCAAACCAGTGTTGGTAAAGTTAGAAATAGAATTGGAGAGAAATGTAAACAATACATACATTGGGGGTTTTGGTTAAGGAGTACCTGAATGGTGGAGACCCTTTGAGCTTAAAATTGGAGAGATGAAGAGCAATTGTTGTAGTTGTAGAATAAGAAGAAGAAGAAGAAGAAGAAAAGGAGTGAAAATGATGGGGTCCTCTTGGGGCTCCCACCCTCAATCCCACACCAACGGAAGTAAAATCATGGACATCAAATACCGTTGTGAACTGCTGAAACACAGAACCACTACTACTAGCACTACCACAACAACCAGCCATAACCCAACTCACACTCTCTCTCTCGCTCTCTCTCTCTCTCCAGTCACGATGAGCCCTCTTAACTATTACTGGTTTACTGCAGTTCTATCCAACTGGTATTACATACGTGTGAATATTTAATTCCTTCCACCACTAAAAAGGCAAAGGCTAGTGCGGACAGACTAGAGCCAACCGATTTCCATTTCCCACACTAATAATCTATAATGTATTAGACCTGGTCCTACTATTACATAAGAGCCAACCGATTTCCATTTCCCACACTAATAATCTATAATGTATTAGACCTGGTCCTACTATTACATAATTTGAAAAAAATAAAATTTAGAACAGAAAATTTAGAAAACATAATACTCCGTATTACTTTTTCGATTCACTGTCACCCAAAATACGCGAAATGTAAATAAAGGAGACAAATAACAAATTATAGCATTTCTAATGTAAAATGTCATTTTTCTCATCTCAAACATATATTTTGGCATTGCTAATTTGCTATAGTGTCTAAATTTTACTTTTGACATTTTTGATCAAATGCTACATTCAAAAAAAATTTGCTATTTTTTTTAGCAAAATAGCTATTTTTGTTGTATTTTATGTAATGTGTTTAGTATTTTTATTTTATTTTATTATTGAATGAGTGTAAAGTTAAACTATAGTATGAATTCAAAAGAAAACTTTTCCAATGCAACTTCTTCACTCCTCTCAAATTATAGTAATGCTATTATTGCCCACAAATTTGAGAGAAAAGAATAGCATTACTATTTTTTTAGAGTATGAAAAAAATACATGAAAAATGTGTTTTTAAACATTCATGCTGTAATTTAATTAGAGCATGAGAAATAGAAAGTACACTGTAGATACTCTTAGTAATGGATTGACAATGGGTGTGTTAGATTAATCGAACGAACCGACCGAACTGACATGATTTGGTTAATTTTTTAAGTAATTGGTCAGTCTGCAATTTTCAATTTACGAAAAACGGAATTTCTGTCACAACCCATTCCACTATGGGTGAAAATAGGACACGTGGCACGCCACCAAGACTTATCCAATTCATTTAAAGTAAACGCGGCGAAAAAAAAAAGAGAGAGACATAAAGAAACTCTTTAAAACCAAAGTTCATTTGAAAAACATTGGATTACGAGTCCGCAAAATCCGTATCAATTTGAAAAGTTGATTATATTTCAAATTAACAATTTAAGTGTTATTAGGGACCCCAAAGGTACCCTAAAAGTAAAATAAAATATTTCAATATTTTTCGAAAAAAGGTACTTCATTTGTAAAAAATAGTATTCATGGGCAGCCCAAGAATAGTACACTTAGCATATATATATATATATTGAAAACGTCGCACACGACAAAACTCAGCATATAAATTTTCAATCATTCTAATACTTAACCAATGATATATAAACATATTAGACAGCTAATGATGTCAAAATCAAGTATTTTTATTAACCCTCTTAAAAATGTAGTATTGGAAAGTAGGGTGTCGAGTCCACACGACAAAACAACGTTTGGGAAGTTTAGACACTAATTATAATGCTTAAAAGAAAGAAATAAGAAAAGATGATAAAAAAAAATAAAATGACTTTGCGTCTTTTGGGGTGTTTGTTTAGTTTTTGAAGGATAAAAGATAAATGAAAATTAATCTAAAAAGCAATAGGTTGGGATTATTCTCCCCATCTTGGGTCACATATAAGATGAAATGGACTAATGTTTCAAAGCATAATCTAAGTTAACATCTCACTTTGCCATATTATCAAACACAAGGAGTGCATCTATGTCCTAGATGAAATATGCTTTGAGATTTCCATAGAAACAGATTAGGAGCTAACGTTTGACTATCAAGGATGCAAAACATACAGGATGAAGCCTCCATGACTTCTAATTCCAATGATTTGTCCACCCTACACTAACTAATCTACTTGGTAGACAAATTACCTTTGAAGCCTTCAAAAGGTAGTATCAAAGATGAAGACTTCAAGTTTTAAATCCCACACACAACAATTATCAAATACATAGAGTGCAAAACCCAAGCTTACATAATATTCCATATAAAATACACGAGGTAAGATTCAAAGTCTAAGATTTTACAATCAATGATGCATAACAAATAAGATGAAGCCTCTAGTTTTGAATCCTACACAAATGAACCCTAAAGATGCTATAACATTAAATCCAAGTGTTCATGATTCACAACCTTTGTAAATCTAACTAATAATGGAAAACATAACAATATCATCAAAGAAAAGAGATAGAAGATATACATAGCCATTAAACTTCAATTAATGCTTTAAGATTACAAAAAATCAAGAGAAGATGGAAGGGAGCTCAAGGGGGCTGCCCAAAATGAGAGAAAAAAAAATGATAGAACCCGGGTCAAATAAACCTAGTGCTTCCTTTTTATACAAAACCCATGAAATAAAACTTCTATAAATAGGAAAAGGGTCTCCCAGGCATGTTCGATGGGTCGAAAGGCCTGTTCGACCGGTCGAACGGGCCCCTTCGACCGATCGAAAGTCCCTTTGACTTGCAAGGTAAGGCTTAATTTTCAGCTTTGCGCACTGATCGTAGAATTTCCATGACTCTTAGCTTGGACTTCCGATTGATGCGAAATTTGCGGTCACGCGAAGCTAACTCGTTGATCTACAACTTCTATCTCTGGACCAATTTTGAAATTCAAAGGTCTTCAATGCTAAAAATTGATAGAAAGTGACAGCATCTACTTTTATCTTCTACTGGGACCACTTTGGGTAAGGAATGTTTTTATTGACCTATAAAAGACTCACAAAACCCATGGAAATGATGTAAAAGATATAAATGATGGTTGTGAGACCAATGTGTATAAATGATGAACTTAGAAGCTCCGAGAATGGTATTTTACACAAATACACATCTATCGAAATGCAAAATACAAGTCTAATCACCCCCCCCCCCCACTAGCATATTGCTAGTCTCTAGCATTAATTAGGCAGAAAAAAGTAGCTCTAAGAACATCATTCTACAATATTTTATTCAAAGGTAAAGATAAGCCATTTTCGTGGGGAACACAGTTGCATTGAGCAGATGCAACAAGCCGTTAAACCTCTAGGTTACCCCTAGAGGCAGAGTTTTATCTCTGGAAGGTTCTCAGAATGATACCCACAAACATATTGTTTCCCCACAACAGATGCCCACTATTCAAATGAACAACGCTCAACATAGTCAAGGATTTTCAATGAATTTTAGTAATGTGACATACAAAATTCAAAAATTCTCAAACTATCAAGGTTATTAGATAAACTTCATTAAGCTCAACTCTTGGATGCATATGTGGTGTGAAGTACATGACTACAAAGTATCGAGAAGATGGCAATGCTTTCATAACCCAAATTTTGTTCAAAACGCACTTCAACTCAATTCTTACTGGTATTACTCTCTAAATATGAATACATTCTGAATCCGGTAATGCACTCATGACATGTAGGCATAGAGAATAATGGAAATGGAAACCAAAGCCACGCACATGTCCATGATGAAAAACTTGAGCGTCAAAAATGAGTAAAAATCAATTTCATGAAAGATACCATTTTTAAAAGGAGGTGAAAGAAACTCAAACAACTCGTCATGTTCGTCTCAAACTCCAAATCCTAAACTTAAGGATCAATTAGGACCTTGAGGGGTTGTAATGTGGGTAATGGCAGAGATAATGAGATAAAGGTCAATGGGGATAGAAGTGTTTGGGCACACACTTGGTTTTCTTGAGAATGCATGAGTACAAATGAATACAAGAGGTAAATCATCATCAAATATTGCTTTTGAAGCTCAAGATGAGAAGCACAATAGACAATGAAGCTTTTTTTTCTTTTCTTTTCTTTGTTTTTTTTTTCTCTTTTCTTTTCTTTCCTTTTGTACTCTCCCAATAACATAATTATATCTCTTTTGTAACCTTACAAGACCAAACTCATGCCATGTGTCCCAAGAATGTACCTCAAACGCAGGTAGGAAATGTGTATGAGAGAAATACTCCAATGTAGAGTAAGGAGAGGTATATAGGTTATTGTATGGTAAGGTGGGTGAAAAGAAGACCCAAAATCATTTCCTTGGGGTCATGTGATTCTTTGCTCTCCATTACAATGACAAGCAAGCAAGAGTTTTGCATTCCACTAAAAGATTCCTCTAACGAACAATCAAAGCAAGAAGATGAGATTATCTACGACTTTTGGTACGTTTTTCAAAAAGAGAGAATGGAAGTATATAATACTCAATAATGGGGAACATGATCTAAAGTCCACAAGGGTAAAGTCTATACAAATGTTTCAAATGATTTCCGGGTAAGAGTTGCTTTAAACATCATCCTAACACAAGTACTAATGCAACATGCTCGATAATCCAAGATTTGAAATTCTTGAAATTCACTATAATCAAGATAGTTCTTATCACGCCCCGGAGCAGCAATAATAGGGAAAGCTATTCCTTATTGGGTCCATAAGGCCATGACTGGCTGCATCACCTGATTGTCCAATTAATAAAAAGCTATCCAAACATAAAATAGCATATGGTAACAAGCTTAACATAACATAACCAAGAGATTACTATCTATTACAACATCATGAATCCAAAAGACAGATTAAGGCACAAAGTGCCGAATACAAACGTAGTCTCAAAATAACATAAGTCTGAATACAACAAAAGGATAAGTAAGGATTATGGCCTAATCTTTCTCTCTCAGCTTGCATAGCCATGTCCTTCGACGTAATCTCCCTCATGATAGCCTTCCTGGGCTAAGTCATCCTCTACACAAACATTATCTAGAAACGCTAGATATAGGATTGTCCAAGGTATAAACATCGTTAGCTTGCGAAAGCTAAGTGAGACATAATAACTTACAAACATGCTATCGCATGTAGTAAGATAGCAATTTTAGTTATAAAAGAATATTTAGACAATCGATAAAGAAAAACTGAAATAACATAGTTCTCATCTTTGTTGTTATTAGTGCATCGAAAATCGTACAATGACAACTAACTCTTACCACCAAGCATTCATAGAGAATACACATGACTGACTCGACACAACTCCCAACTTTCCTTACCCATCTCAACCTCTAATCAATCTCAGGCACGAAGCCCTGAGATGAACAATTCCTTAATCATTCTCTGGCGTAATGCCGTTGGTTTAGAATAGCATGCCTATAAGGCCGCTTGATTAGTATACCATTCATGCCAATTCAAATGCCGCAAGATCCTGGTAGCATGCCAATACAAAGTCTGACAAAGTCAAGATATTCAAGGTTCATGACCTTTTACCATCATGCCAATCCAAAGGCCGCACGAGCATGGTATCTACCATCATGCCAATTCAAAAGGTCGCAAGAGCATGGTAATGTGCCCATCCAAAAGCTAACTTAACACTCACATACGCCTACGACTCACATTCTTGAACATGACAACATTGAACTGACCTCCACGATTCGGTTAACCCAACTCGACACTTGACGACTTACGTAGACCCGAACCCTTACGCTATGACATAAGTGATTATAAGATTATAAATCAGTTCTCGCAAAGTTATTTTTTTCGTTTATAACTCATACACATTAAATATCTTATATAATCGTGTCAACACCAAACAAGCCTTAATACAGGTACTAGGGTATGTATTCTTTGTATTACAGTGTTTCAGAAACTTAGAAATATTCAGAATATAATTATGGTAGCTTGAACAGACTTGAAACTGCCTAAAACAAAATCTGCTAAAACTGTCAGAAGGGTCGATCTTACGCAGGATCAATCCTACTAAGATCGATCTTATACAAGATCGTTCCTAGGGTCTGTTTTACAAAAAATGATTTTGAACAAGTTGTAAACTTATTTGGTTTAAGGTCTAAATATGAAAAGTTCTTATTTTAGTACTACATTTCCAAAAATTCTATTTTTAAGTCTCTAAGTGCCCATTTACGAATGAAGCAAAGTACAACACACGAAGCGCTAAGTAGCATCCCGTTACAACATCACAAGTAACAAATAGAAGTTCATAATAACATGTATGAACATATGAAATCAAGTAATCATACTCAGCAACTCGAAACAACAAGAGAAACAAAGTTTAAGGAAATAGTGCATAGGATCGATCTAACGTAGGATCGATCCTACTAGGATCGATCTTGCAAGGATCGATCGTCCTCTTCTTCTTTAGTCAGTATGTAGAAAACAGAGCATGGTTTTGGGCATGCTTAAAATTAGTATTTTAATTAATCCTAGGGGGTCCTAAACTTCAATATGGTAGTGTATAAGTGAGTTATAATACTCCCCTTGATTGGTTAAAGTGTAGGGGAGTTGAGCTTAAGTTCCAAAGCTTGAACCTTCAAGATTTAATGGAGGTTCTTCCTAACTTCTTCTCCTTCCTTACTCTCTGGGACTCTCTCACTCTCCCTCTCTCTCTCTCTCTCAATTTCAGAATTTAAAATGTGCCAAAATATGGGATGTGAATGAGAGGGGTATATATAGACCCAATTGGTCTTCACTTTTTCTCTCTATAATGTATGTGTGTATGTATAAGTGTATAATCTGAAACTGAATCATAATTTGTAGCTATTGCTTAGATTCATGATTGCCTCATGGATTGGTTTGCTTGCAATGATCAACAAAGACCATGTGAAGAAGAGAGCTTTGGCCAATGGATGAATGGGTTGCCATTGGTATGTGCCACATGAATTGTAATGAGGAAGAAGAAATGGGGATTGAAATGACAAGTTCATGGTTGCAATTTAGAGCTTTGTCTCCTTCCTAATTATTAGTATGTAGGAGTTGCAAGCAAGACAAGGGATTGGGTGAAGGGTTATGATGAGGATGAAGATGATGATGATGCTTTGGAGAAGAAAATGGGTGATTTGACAAGGCATGGACTGATTATGTAAATCCATATATATATATATATATATGCAAGTGAGTGTATAGAAGGGCAATTGCCAAGTGGTGGGGTGGTGTGGCCAGCCATGGTAGTGGCGGTGGCTATGATGGTGCTTTGTGGGTGATGTGACAAGACTATGCAAATATCATCATGCTAGAACATGTTAAAGACAATTACTAACCACAGTGTTAGTTCCTACAAGTAGTAGGATCCTAACTAGCTAGTTAATGCTACTAGTAAATTAAGCTAATGTTACAACTTAGGCAAAGTCCAATTAATGTTGATAGGCTAAACTAGTGCACATGCTCATATACGATGACATACATACATTCTAAGAATTAACTATAGGCAATATAATCCAACTCATAAGTACATAATAAAATTGGAAATTCTCATTTATTAATGTAAGGACAATACTTGGGTTACAGTTCTAGAGCTAGTGAGATTCAATGCGTGTCACGTGCTAAAATCACAAGAACATCACAAGACAAGTGTCATGGCTTGGCACTTGAAAATGGGAAACTCAACAATCATTGGAAACTTTTTTTTTTTTTTTGAATCATCTTTTCTTTTATTAAAAATCATGCTTGGAGAATTAATGGCAAGAAGAAAATGGAACATCAACATGATGGATGAATATCCCACACCCCCCAACTAGAGCATCGCAATGTCCCTAATGCAAATGGTTCAAATCAAGGGCAAAAATGAGTAGGGTTAGAGTGATATCACCAACAAAAGGAGTGATCCCCGATGAGCACAAGAATATGCTCCTGCACATGAATCACTACCAAGCACATCAAGTAAATAATAAAATAAAATAAATAAATAAAACAGAAACTCAAAAGAAATGAAGATGGAATGATTAGGAAATGATGCAGATGAATTTGAATGTTAGAATGTTGAATCTACCACTAGCCAAACATGCAAAAGAGAAATAATATTCCTTTAAAAGAGGTGTTCTGGAATGTTTGACAAAACAATCAAGCTTTGCATTACTATACTATGGCTCTACTTTGATTAACATAATTTGCCCACCCTACAACTAAATTACATTAACTAAACTAAGTTAACTAAATTACATGGTAGAACACATCACATTCTCTTGGTATGAGCCAAGCTCTTAACACAAAGCATAATTATCATAATAACAAATAAGTGATGAATTACTACACTGTACAACACCTTTGATTAGAATGACACATTCACCCTACATTAACTAAGCTACATGGTAGACCAATTAACCTCTCTTAGAATGACTCATGTGTAACAATAAACCACTTCTATAAAGCATAACTATGTACGAAATCACGAAAATTAATTACATATGCCAAAATTTTAAAGAACAACCACCAAAAGAGATACTATTACCTTCCTCCATGCGAGACCAATGTGTCATCAACATCCTAAATGTAGGCTTAGCTCTTCACGAGTAGCTAATCCGTCAAAACAAAAACAAAACAAAAAGATCAAATGCAAAAGTGAGTATAATTTGAAACTAAACAACTTAACGTTGTTTCCAATCCCCAGCAACGGCGCCATTTTGATGATGTCAAAATCAAGTATTTTTATTAACCCTATTAAAAATGTAGCATTGGAAAGTAGGGTGTCGAGTCCACAGGGATTAATACAAGAACAACATTTGGGAAGTTTAGAAACTAATTATAATGCTTAAAAGAATGAAATAAGAAAAGATGATAAAAAGGAATAAGATGACTTTGCGTCTTTTGGGGTATTTGTTTGGTTTTTGGATGATAAAAGATAAATGAAAACTAATCTAAAAAGCAATAGGTTGGGATCATTCTCCCCCATCTTGGGTCACATACAAGATGAAATGGACTAATGTTTCAAAGCACACTCTAAAGTAACATCTCACTTTGGCATATTATCAAATACAATGAGTGCATCTATGTGCTAGATGAAAGGTGTTTTGGGATTTCCATAGAAACATATTAGGAGCTAACGTTTGACTATCAAGGATGCAAGATATACAAGATGAAGCCTCCATGGCTTCTAATCTGAATGATTTTTCCACCCTACACTAACTAATCTACTTGGTAGATAAATCACTTATGAAGCCTTCTAAGGTAGTATTTAAAATCCAAGAGTTTGGATAACCAAGGATGCTCGACATCAAAGATGAAGACTCCAAGTTTTAAATCACACACACAACAATTATCAAACACATAGAGTGCAAATCCCAAGCTTACATAATATTCCATATGAAATACATGAGGTAGGATTCAAAGTCTAAGATTTGAAAATCAAAGATGCATAACAAATAAGATGAAGCCCCTAGTTTTGAATCCTACACAAATGAACCCTAAAGATACTACAACATTAAATCCAAGAGTTCATAATCCACAACCTTTGTAAATCTAACTAATAATGGAAAATATAGCAATATCATCAAAGGAAAAGAGACAGAAGATATACCTAGCCATTAAAACTTCAATTAATGCTTCAAGTTTACAAGAAATCAAGAGAAAATGGAAGGGAGCCCAAGGGGGAGAAATACGCATTCATCCGGTATACCAACAAGTCCAAGCCTTAAACCGCGATGCCAAAGGCAAATCCAAGCCTAAAACCATTGCATCCAAGTGCCCTAGCAAGTCCAACCCTTAAACCATGCACAATAGCCGTCGCTACTAAAATTCTCAAACATTGAGAATCTTACCCAGGTATGAAATTGTATAAAACTCCCTTTTGATTCACATAATCACCTAGCCTGCTCACATAATCACATAAACATGCTTTATTCATGTGCATAATTAACGGGCCTAAACTAACACATGAATTTTGCCCGGATCCAAAATATCGCACTTGATATTTAAAACATGGAATTTCCTATAAAACATAGGTTTAGAATTCATACCTCGAGCAAAGGTCCTATAACTTTAGGAGGAACTCTAGAACACCGAATTCACGCTAAATATCCGATGACTAATGAAACCTACAAGTTTTACACAATTTTTCCCAAAATTTTAAAATTAAGTTTTCAAAAATATATTGCCAAACGTGGCCTAACAAGTATCAAAATGAAGGTCTTACCTTAAGGAGTCCGAAAATATAAACGAGGAGAATTTTTTACGGATGAATGACAGTTGTTTGGCGTCGCAAAGCCTGGAGATAAATGTCACGACCCATCGCGCTACATACGGAAGTAGGACACGTGACACGCCACTAAGACTTATCCAATTCAAATAACATAATAGTAGCGGAATAAACATAAGTAGAAATCATCAAAACAGGATTATAAAAAGACTTTCCCATTTGAAAACACGTAAGAAAGAATCCATTTTGAAATAGAGTAAAGCTTCACTGCTCAACTATATGCTGAGTGCACAATCCTAAACAAATGCTTATATGACAATTCATGCTTTATCGTATCAAAACACATCAAAATAGTCTCTGGGGGTGAGAGATATGCATTCATCCGGTAATGAGGTTATGAAATTGATGCAATGGAAGGCCTTCTCCCAACCTCTCATCCAAGTGTCCGGGCAGGGCCTTATCACAAACCATACACTGTGCCCTGGTAGGGCCTTCCCCCAAACCATACACTGTAGCCGTCGCTACAATTAAATCCTCAAACATCGAGGATCTTACCCCCAGAATGAAATTGTATTAAACTCCCCTTCGACCCACATAGATACATAGCATGCCCATATAATCACATATACGTGCTTTTCATATATTTTCGCTTGCATAATTAATGGACCTAATTAATACATTAATTTCGCTCGGATCCAAAATATCAAGTCAGATATATAAACCATGTAAATTTCCTGTAAGTCATAGGTCTAGAATTCATACCTTAAGCTACAGTCTTAAGATTTTAGGTAGAGTACCAGGGTACTGAATCTACTCCGGATCTCTGTTTTATATGCAAAACCTATGAGTTTTGACACATTTTTTGAGAAAACGTAGAGTTATGATTTTTACAAAACTTTGCTAAACACTGCCTAAGAGGTATCAACATGTAGATCTTACCTCAAGGAGTTCAACTATGAAAATTTGGTGAAAAACTGACTAACGAAAGGTCGTCGATCAACATCGTGAAACTCGTGGGAATAAAATCTCTTTTCTCTCTCTCTCTCTCTCTCTCTCTCTCTAAGATATTTAGATTTTGATATTTATGAAAAATATTTTAAGTTTCCTATTTATGGGCACGACTTCCAAAAATTGTGTTTACCTCCCCACGAGTTCTCAAAACTTCTAATTATCTCCCAAAACGTCTTAAATGTCTAATTCATTGATTCATAAGTGAAAACTAAAAATTTTAAAAGTTTCTGTCTAAGTTCTGTTTGTCGCCGTAATTACTTTCCAAAAACTAATTTCCGTGAAATCTCTAGATAACCTACCTTTTATGCAATGTACCACTTACGTTAATTCTATATTACTCAAAGTGATCTCAAACTAGATCAAAACTATCAGAAAGCATACTAAACATGTATATTCATTATTCACATATACTAGGTAGTATCAAAGAACATTTAATTAAGATAAATGTCATTAAAACATGTCAATACCTCATGCATTACCACTCTCCCATGTCCTTGATTGACACCAACTGTTGACCCACGGTCAACTCCATTCACAAATATTAAACCACGTTAATAATTTTCAAAAGTTCATTTATGCATTTAAAATAATTGAAATTTTCAAGACGAGTGTGACAACTCTCCCTTCCAAAAAGGAAGTTTGTCCCCAAACTTATACCTCATGAATCGAAGAGATACAAATACTCATTCTTCATTTCTTCCTCGTTCTCCTACGTAGCTTCCTCGACCGTGTGACTACGCCATAACACTTTCATCATTGGAATCATCTTCATTCTCAACACTTGTTCGTTTCGATCTAAAATCTCTACCGGATACTCCATATAGATCAAGTTTTCCTGAATCTGCAATGGCTCCGTTACAATGATCTGACTCATCTTCGTCATACACCGTCTTAAACATCGACACATAGAATACATTGTGTACATGCTCTAGCTCGACTGACAAGGCTAGTCAGTAAGCCACTGGTCCTACTTTATCGAGGATCTCAAACAGTACTACAAATCTTGGATTTAGTTTATTTCAAAGGTGATACTCGTAAATACACAAAATCTCCTACTTTGAATGTCATCGGTCGTCGCTTAGAGTCGACATAACTCTTATAACGACTCTGAGACTCTGAGCCACCTAAGTCACTTCTGGATTAATTTCACCTTCTTAGTAGTCAACTGTATAATTTCAGGTCCTATCAATCTTCTCTCCCCAACCTTGGTCCATCAAACTGGTGAACGACACTTACGTCCATATAAAGCTTTATAAGATGCCATTCTAATACTCGATTAAAATCCGTTGTTGTAAGCAAATTCAATTAACGGCAACTGTTTCTACCAGTCACTCCCAAAATTTAGAACACACAATCGAAGCATATCTTCCAATGTCTAAATCATTCGCCCTAACTATCCATCAGTCTGAGGATAAAATACGGTACTGAAACTCAACTTATTATCCATTGCCTTCTGTAAACTTCCCCAAAGCCTTGATGTAAAACTACTATCATGATCCGATACGATCACTGCTGGAATCTTGTGTAGTCTCATAATCTCTTTCATGTACAACTCTGCTAACCTTGAAGGCTTAGTCGTCTTGATTGGTAGAAAATGATATGATTTCGTCAATCTATCAACTATAACCCAAATCTTGTCATTCTTGTTAAGCGATTGTGGAAATCCAGAAAATCTATTGTGATCGCATCCCATTTCTACTCTTACAAAGGTAATGGATGTAGTAGCCCCGCATGTACTTGTCCCTCTACCCTGACTTGTTGACACGCCGAATACTCGAAAACATACTTGGCAAATTCCCGCTTCATACCTCTCCACCAAAAGTTCTCTCGTAAGTTCTGGTACATCTTGTTACTTCCCAGATGGACTGAATATTTCGTACTATGTGCCTCTTCTAGAATTTACTCTTTCAAGTCTTTTAGATTCTGTATACTCAGTCGATTCCCAAGCATTAACACTCCCCGTTCCAAGCTCAAACTGGGTCATTTCCCTAAAGGTATCTCATCTCTCATTTTACATAAGTAAAAGTCATTAAATTGTTCTGCCTTGATCTCATCAAAGATGTCTGGGTGAGCTATGATCGCCATTATTATGCCACCATTTGTCGCTGGAATCACCTCTAACTCCAAACGTTCTATTTCTTTGACCAATTCCTTTTGCTTAGTTAGCTCATCTATTAAGTTCCCTATCGCCTTCCGGCTTAAAGCATTGGCTACTACATTAGCCTTCCCCAAATGATACTTGACGACGTCCTATTGACGTGTTTTCTCATCAACACCCAAGTGTAGGTGATCGTACAAGTAATAAAGTTCTGGTAAGACCAGGTCAAACCCACATGAAATGGTAAAAAGATTTATAAAGATAGGTAGTAACTATTTTGTCCCTAATAAAATAAAAGATGATGGATTTTTGGGTTTTTCCTAAACTACTAGTTATTATATTTTTGGAGTAAAATTATTTAAAGGCTATTTTTTTAGTAGTTTATGGTAAAGATTTTAACATTACAAAAATAAACTAACTAAGATGCTAATAAGAAAAGGAAGAAAAATAAATAAAAGCTAGATTCACATGAAATGAATTTTTTAGATTTTGTTATAGCGAAAGATGGAAATAATACAAATATTTAATCTAAGTTATCTAAAAACAGAAAATATTAATTAACTTGGGAGAAATGATTTAAATGAATTGGGAATATGCAAATCAACACTAGATCACACAACTTCTATGCTTTTGAAAAGGATTTGGCATTTTGGACCGCAGAGTAATTCTTTATTTGAAAAAAAACTTATACCAATTGAAGTCATATCAAGTGTGTTGGATTTGATATGAAACGATGTCCTTTAGTTTAAAGAAAAATAAAGAGGCAATCGAGTAGTAGCCAGGTTCAAACTTAAGCCCGCAGACGTGGGTTATTCGACGCTCAGCCCCCACCACTCTGCCACTACACAATTGCCTATCCATTAATGGATAGAAATATATATACACATACTTGAAATATAATCTTTATTAAATAAATTGTTTTGTATGCTAGGTGTTTTTTATGACAAAATTAAAGCATAGTTTGACAATTCACATAATTAAATTCTTATTTCAAATACGTAATCTTTTAAAGTCCAATATAGTCTTAGTCTATAAATATGTTAAATAGTCATAAACTATAGATATTTTTTGCCATAAATAGAAAAATAACCCATCTAGATAAATATGCCCATTTAAGATTAGTGCACAGAAGAAGTGATTTCTGAGTTTTTATTACATATTCCCAATTAAAGTTATAGCCTACCATTTTTGGAATTGAAATTGTCTTCTAAATAAATTTTAAAGAGAAATTAAATAGATGCACACAATCACTGTCCAGTTAAGATTAAGGTCATATCACCAAGGTAAGAGTGAAGACTAATACTAATATACTTTTTCTTCACTTAACATGAGTTGGGATTGAATTCTTGGAATCTGCAAAATAACAAAATTTAGTACAACTAAGCTAATAAAACATAAATAAATTGAAATACTGAACAAAAAATAAAATACTAAACATTTGACTTTGATTTCTTGCTGGGTCATAGTGGATGAACTCCAAGAACACAAGCAAGGCCAAACTAAATCCTAATCTAATTTGATAATGGAATATGGATATGGTATGCTTCGGGCTTCAACAGGTGATTATAACAACTAAGTAACAAAGAAATCTAGCATTTACTTGCACATTTTGTCTTACAGTGAACGGAATTTTTTTGTTACAAAAACTAGAAATTTGGGGTTTCAAATTACTTTAGGGGACTTCTACAACTACTAACTATAATAAAAACATTAATAAAACTAAAATCTAAAAACAAAATTTTCCAACAGTAGATGAAAATAATTACAGATACTTTGGACTTGAAATCAAAATTTTAATAGAAATATTTTACTACTACAAATTAGCAAAGGACACACAAGAAACAAATATTTAAGAACTAATTTGAGAAATACAGTACACAAAGTTTTGTTACATATTTTTGAACATGAAATCATCAATTACAGAAAAGAAAATCTTTACAACTTTTAGAACTAGAAAAAGCAAAGAAAAACTTAAATTTCTACTCCTAAGGACACTATGAAGTGCTCGCTTGGTAATCTTCCTAGACTTCTCTCTCTTTGTGGCTCTCTGTGTTATTGTGGCTCTTGTGCGTGAGTCTTGTGTGAGTCTTGTATGAGTCTCCCTCTTCTTCTCCTTTGGTTGTCTATTTACAGGCAAAATTTATCTGATTTGCTGAGAAGTTTTGTCATCCAGTTCGTCATTGAACAGGGATGAAAGTGAGGGTTTCTTTTTTTCTTCTTCGCCCATTTTTTTTTCTGACACCATTTGAATTAATCTACAGAGAGAGAGAGAGAGAGAGAGAGAGAGAGAGAGAGAGAGAGAGAGAGAGAGAGAGAGAAGACTCCGAAAGTTTCTTACGTAAAAATGCATATGGAAGTCACTATCTAAGCATTAAATGCTTGGTTGTTTTTTTTTTCTTCATCTTCTTTTCTTTTGGATTCTCCCTTTCAATTTTTGTTTCCTTTCTTCCGTTGATGATAAATGGTAGAAACATGTAGGGTCTATTTTTTTTTTTTTTTTTTTTGTCTCTGTCTTTTTTTTTTCTTTGAGAATGATAGTTGGGGATTTGTAAATTCCAATAAGCACATGGGAGATAATCCCATGTGTTTGCTGCTTCTTTCCTTCCCTTTATTGCATTATTTTACTTCATTTTCACCTAAACATATAAAATATATAAAAGCACATAATTACACACATTTGAGTGACATCGTCATTATATCATATTAATTCCAAAATGCATGTAAAACTAGGGATTTGAGGATTAAATGAGCATTATATCTATTATATTAGCACATGAATTTGCAATATTCATTGTTTGTCAATACTCAATCGAAAGATCGTAATTTCATCAACACTGGCCATCTTCTGTATTTCATGTTCAAATCTCGTTGGGTGAATATTTACTTTAAACTCTTGTGGTCTGTAAAGATCTCAAACTTCGCATCGTAAAAGTAATGCCTCCAAATCTTCAAAGCATATATCACTACGGTCAATTGAAGGTCGTGTGTTGGATAATTAACTTCATGTGTTTTCAACTACCTTGAAGTCTAGGCAATCACCTTGCCACTCTGCATAAATACACACCCTAAGCCATGATGCGAAGCATCACTATAAATCACAAATCCCTCGGTTCCGGATGGTATCGTCAAGATAGGTGCTCTTGTCAAACGGACTTCAACTCTTGAAAACTGTCCTCACATTCTGAACTCCATTCAAATATAATACCCTCCCTCATCAACTTTGTCATCGGTAATGAAATCCTTGAAAGGTTCTCGATAAAATGGTGGTAATATCCTACTAATCCTAAGAAACTTGAATTTTGGATACGAATGTCGGCCTTTGCCAATTAAATACGACTTCTACCTTGTGAGGATCCACTGAGATGTCATTCTTGTCAATCACATGACCAAGAAAAGCAATGCTCGGTAGCCATAATTCACATTTCTTCAATGTCCCAAATAGTTGTTTCTCCCGTAACCTCTGAAGTATAAGTCTTAGATGCTTCTCGTGTTCCACTTCACTCGATAAGAATATCATTGATGAATTCAATCATAAAGCCATCTAAGTAGTCCTTAAAGACTCAGTTCATAAGATCCATGAATGCGGCTGGTGCATTAGTAACCCCAAATGGCATGACTAGAAACTCATAGCATTCGTAGCGCGTTCTGAAAGCTGTCTTCTCAACATCTTCAACCTTTACTTTCAACTGATGGTACCCCGATCTCAAATCTATCTTGGAAAATACTTGCACTCCATGAAGTTGATCGAATAAGTCATCGATCCTCAGCAACGGCTACTTGTTCTTGATTATTAACTTGTTCAGTTCTCTGTAGTTGATACACATATGCATTGAACCATCTTTCTTCTTTACAAACAACACTGGAACTCCCCACAGCGATATGCTGGGTCAAATAAAATCTTTGCCGAGTAGTTCTTATAGTTGCATCTTCAATTCTTTCAATTCTACGGGTACTATTCGATATGGTGCTTTCGATACTGGTCGCGAGTCCGACATTATCTCAATGGTGAACTCAATATTTCTCTTAATACGAACATCTGGTAAATCATCTGGGAATACATCTGGATACTCTCGTACTATTAGAATGTCTTCTACTTTCAATTCGGTTGCCATAGTGTCAATTACTGAGCACAAAAATCCCTTTCTCAATAACTTACCCGCTCAGATAGCTAAAATCAAATACGATGGAGGTGTCACCCCACTCCCTTGAAAACTAAAGTCCCTGTGAATCGGTGATAAAAAATTAACTTCTTTCCATTCACAATCTATCATGGCTTGGTTAAGAGATGACCAATCTATTCCTAATATTACATCAAAATGGTTTACTATAAGTGGTAAAAGGTCTATGGTCATCAACTTCTCGCCTAATTTGCAATGCTTATATATCGTAGACATTACCATTGGCTTAATAAGAGGTAAAGCGACGGATAATTCATATCCTAAAGGCGCTGATCTAATATTCAAATGTTCAACAAAATGATGCAATATAAATGAATGCGTAGATCCTGAATCAACAAGTATGCGTGCTAGATGTGAACATATAGGCATCATACCAGAGACCACTATCTCCGTAGTAGCCATATCCTCGGGATTCATCTGATATGACCTTCTTTGTCATTGCTCTATCCCTTGTCTCCTATCATTGGGCTGTCTAGGCTTTGAACCACTAGAAGCCACAGAACTAGCTCCTTGTTGGGGACGTTTCCTCGGACATTCTTTTACTCGATGTCCCACGGTACCATAATCAAAGCATTTGACTTGTGAATCTGGGGTAAAACTTGCATTGCTCATTCCTTGTGCCTTGTTCTAAAAGTTAGTCATGAAGCATCAACCTGTATATGGTCAGTTACAAAGTGAACACAATAGTATATTACTTGGCACTCTTAAGGGTCCACTAAAACTAGATCCAGAGTCTCGTGCAAATGGCCTCTTGAAAGGTCCACCAAAGTTTTGGTCACCACTCTCGTGGTTTTGCATCCCTTGATGATTTTATCTCAACCTCTCCAATTCCACTTTCTACCACTAGTGCCGTTTATTGCATCGTTGCAACAGTCGAATGTGTCATGGCCTGGAGTAAACCAAAAATAGGGAAAATAAAAATTTTCCTTTATGGGTCCGTAGACACATGACTGGTTAGAAGTTGCTCGATTTTCCTTAACAAAAAAGATAACAGAAACGTAATAATAATGGTGTGTGACTAGTTTAACGCAGCGATACTATATTAAACAACAATAGTCTTAAGACAGGAAAGATAAAAGGACAACACTTAATTAAACATCATAAGTCTTGTGACAACACTTATCACGAATCTTAAGGATCAATTAATTTATTACATCAAAACAGGAAAGATAAAAGGACACTAGAAGACAGTCTTCAATTGGCGAAGCCGTAATAATCCCTGTAGAAGTCTTCATAAGAGTAGCCTTCCTCAAAGTACCCTCCATTCGCAAAACCCTCTGTAGCATATCCATCATTACTGAAGCTATCCTCGAGCTGTGCACCACTTGCTAGGTCTAGCATAGCTAGACGTGGAAGATTCAGAGGTATAAAACACTGTCAGCTTGAGTACAAGCTGAGTGAGTATAAAGGCTCACTAAGGTATGTTAGAAACAGTTAAAAATAGACAATTAGGTTCATTATTCGTTAGTCAGCTTACTTACATCATTACTGGGTATCAAAGAATTCAGATTAATTGAAGTATGATAAGAAAGCAGATTTAACGGACTCACCAACTCATGATAGTAAGAACCGCACACAAAGTGACTCAATTTTTACATTCTCGAACTCAACATCTCCTTCTACTTGCATTCCCAGCACAAGCCATTGGTTTAGAATATACATGCCTTAATACCCGCTTGGTAAGTATACTATAGATGGCTCAATAGCCATTTGATGGCCCTCGGTGCATCAAGATAGTATCATGCCTTAATAGCCAACTCGATCAAGATATCCAAGTTCAAAGACTTGTCCTAACATGCCTTAATAGCCGAGTGATTAGTATACTATACATGCCTCAATAGCCGCTTAATGGCCCTCGACACTTCAAGATAGTATCATGACTTAATAGCTGACTAAATCACTAAAGTTTTAATCTCAATTCGCTTCTTTAATCCTGTCACAGACTCATACGAAGGGACTTCAACAATGATCAAATCGACATCATTCAACGATATGGTAACGACACTTATTCAACAAAAGATAGATCGAAGTATAAGTGATGATGCACGAAGCGCAAATCAATAAAAGCGCATGATTATTATAAAGTTCTAATCTTATTACGTGTATTTTATTCTCACTATTAGGGTTGTCGTAAAAGCAGAAGTCATCATCGTACGTAATAAAAGTTCCCAAACTAATTCCAAGCATTACAAAATCAACGTATAAGTTATGTGAGCAAAAGGTCATCATTTATCAATTTGGCTTAAGTGTCAGTGTGATATGTGGACATGCATAGTCTAACATGTCGATTAGAAATCTCAAGTTCATAGTAATAACATACATTAATCTATTCAAGACATGAGAAACAAACAACATGGCAAAAATGCTAAGCTTGAGCACTCAAGGTGCAAGCGCTCGGTCCTGACAGAAAATAGATCCTTAATTGAAACACACATGCAAGTTCGTAAATTGGTTCTAAGGACACATGCAAGCCATGAAAACTTGTAAAAACTATAGTTAAAAGGCATCTAGATGAAAATCTGTACTCACATGAGCCTAGGACATGTTTGGATGATGATCAAAGCTACTAATTTACTAAGAATTAGCTTCATTCATAGTTTTATTTCACATACAAGAGCTATAACTACAATGGATCACATGCATGGCAGTGAAAAATCATGTAAATAATGTAGGAAAATTAGGTTTCAAAACATATTTAACGTGCAGTGGAAAAACAAAGTTCAAAAACTTTTTGGTATGCTCGGATCTACTATTTATCAATTCCATAAATACAAAAAACAAGAGGGGACAAGTGTAGTACCTTACGGTCTTGAACCCAATTTTGAATCTTCAAACTCCTAAATAGGGCAGCAACTTCCACTAGGTGATCTTCACTCTTATGTCTCCTGCGAATACTTTCGGAGATGCTAGAGTTGTTACGAACTCTAATAGGGGGGATAGAGAAGGTTTAGGAACCCTAAAATAGTTTTTGCAGCTTAGGGTGTTAAAAATGATGAACCTTAAATTCTAGACGCAGCTGCCCTATTTATAGATTCCCCAAACCAACTTTCACTTTCGATCGATCGAAGAAACTTCTATTGATTGAAGCTTTTTGATCGATCGAACTTGTCTTGACTTCAATCGATCAAACCTCTTTCGATCTATCAAATTGTCTTTACAACAACCTCTTGTGCCTTTCTAAACATCCTGGTAGAGCTAAGAGTGGGACCTCCTAGACTCTTTATTATTAGCTCAGACTAGTTGCTAACTCCCATGACCAAACTCTTCGATCAGTAAACTAACCAATTGATCAGTTAACATTTACTCCACTATAAATGATAACTGAACGCCAACACAAAAGAACATATCCGAAGCGATAACTAGACTTGTATGGTGTACTAATGTCCCTCTACCATCAGCATTCGTAATTATATTCAGGTAGTCGGATAAACTATTATTGTCAACCTGAATCATGATTACTTCCAGTATTCCTTGAGTCCCATTCACCTCTCATGATTATCATACATGTTGATAACTACTTATGAACAAGGCTGTAGTTCTCAATAATCAACTTGGTGACATTCTCAAGGGAATGCTTACTCTATATCAGAGGGTAGATTCTATCTTGACAATTTATGTTTACAACCCTTTAAGCATGACATACCCTGGATACCCAGGTGTTGATCTTTTACAGACCTCACTGATTGGTAAGTCAAAGCAGCCATATCCACGGTCTGGATCCATAATCATCTCAAGATTAAGAACACGTTCCTTATACAAGTTATGAGCCCATATCGACTATTGGCAGTCTTAAGTGTCAATTGGAAAACTCAGGTCCTGCAATGCACTATAATCGCTAGCATATTAACTAAGAGTTATACTCCAGTGATTAAGATTCATCACTCCATCCAATGGTAGTTAATAATGCTATAGTGTAAACCTGATGAGATATCCAGTCTCATCATCCACTATGATGAATTTTAAGTATCAAAGAATAATAATTTGTATCTCACTTATATGTATCTCATACACACACGAATTACTTACTATGATACTTAAGGATTGGCAATCATCTCATGAAAGAAACACAATGAAATGTAAAGCAGATATCCATATATGAAAATACCAATGTCTTATACATAAAGAAATGGTTTGAGGGCATAAACCCAACAAGCTCCCACTTGCACTCATAACCAATCAAGACTATATCTGAGACCTAGACTATCTAGATGAAGATCAAAGACTTTTTGTGGCAAGACCTTTGTACATGGATCTGCAAGATTGTCAGCGGTGGCAATCTTGGTAACAGTAACATCTCTATATTGAACAGTATCTCAAATTAGATGATATTTATTTTCTATGTGCTTTCCCTTCCATGGTTCCTTGGCTCCTTGGACTGAGCCACTGCCCTACTATTATCGTAATATAGCGTAATAGGTGACAATGACATTGGTACCACCTCAAGTTCCATAAGGAACTTCTTGAGCCAAACAGCTTTCTTTGCGGCTTCACAAGCAGCCATATACTCAGCTTTTGTAGTTGAGTTTGCAATGCATTTCTGCTTAATGCTTCTCTAACTAATAGCACCATATCCAAAGGTAAAAAGATGTCCGGATGTCGACTTCCTCAAATCTTTATCTGACATAAAGTCTGAGTCAGTGTATCCCACTAGAATTAACTCACTACAGCCATATATAAGCATGTAATCTTTAGTTCTTTTCAAGTACTTAAGAATGTGCTTAACGAATGTCTAGTGCTCTGGACCAGGATTCGACTGATACATGCTGACCATGCCAATGGAAAAACAGATATCTGGTCAAGTGCATAACATCACATATATGAGACTTCCCACTGCCAAAGCATAGGGAACTCCTGCCATGCGATTCCTCTTCTCCTGTGTAGGACACTAGTTCTTGGAGAATGCTAAACTATGCCTGAAAGGTAATAAACCTTTCTTCGAATTGTCCAGGAAAAACCTAGTTAGCACCTTATTGATATAACTAGCTTAAGATAATCCCATTATCTTTCGCTTGTAATCTCAAAAGAGCTTTATCCCAAGGATATAGCTCACCTCTCTTTAGATCCTTTATATCGAAAGTACTAGCTAGCTAAACCTTAACCGTTGACAGCACCTGATGATGCCTAAATTTGGTTAGAGGTAAGAAGAATTAAACAAGAGAGATTTGAGTGTGGTTTGACCCAATTAATCAAGAAGCCTACGTCCATGGGTGTGTCGAAGCACTTGTACTATAGTAAACTGGGAGCCTTTGGTGAACCAACAGTAGGGGTGCAGCTACCAAAGACTGGTCGGGTATATGCAAAAGGATGTTACATAGTCGCAATTCTGTAGAATAAGAATGCAACCTCCTTGAAGGGAGTGAGTGATCTCATTTATAGAAACAAAAGAGCACTCGTACAAGGTAAGTGGCCCGATAAGGGCAGTATAATCAAATAGGGAGTGATTAACATTAATTGTGGTAGCTTCGTAATATACAAAGAAATCTATCTGTTAGCCTTGAATTTATTTAGGCATTATTTTTGTTTGTTTTGATGATGACAAATCTAGTGATATTTGCTTACTTTCATTGGTTCTATTTCAATTAATTATCATGTCATTTTCGTTTTGCTAATCTCTTTTCATGAACTTAAATGTTCTAACTTTGTTTGAGAACATGAGATAGCATATGATGAAGTCCAAGAGTTATGGAGCTCAACAAGGATCAAGCTTGAAGACTTGAAGATTTTTCATCCTTGGTTGAAGACTAGGATTTATATGTAAGCATTTTGATCAATCACTCATAGGGGCTCAAATAACTTTAATTAGACTTTAGGATCCTTGCTCTCACACTTTCAAATACTTTCAAGGACCTAAACATACTTATACCACTCAATTAAATTCATTTCACAAAAGCTTTCAAGTGGCTAAGTCAAAACAAAGACCTTTATGCAGATGGGTCATCTTTAAAGCCAAACATGATCTAATTGGTAAGAAACTAGATATTGAGTTTTATATGGTTGGAAAGGTATTTGAATCTAGTTTCCGAATCATCAAACGGAATGCAAAAATTCATTTTGTAGAGGGAGTTATGGCCATTTTAGTGAAGATGTGTCAGTCTGCGAAAAACTGCTTAAAACCAGTCGACTGATTTTTGAACGGTCCAGTCGACCAGAGGTACTGTTCCAGTCGACTGGATTGTAAAAAACTCAATTGTTTTCAGTTTTTGAAAGGTAGCTATTGCTACAAACTTTTCAGTCGACTGGATCGCTTTTTCAGTCGACTGGATCGTGCTGAAATGCATAACGACTAGTTTTCTTTCAAGGCCAAATATTTACCATTTTGCCACCAATGGCTATAATCTTTCTTGGCCTATAAATACATGTTTTCCCACACCATTTTAGGTTGATCAATCCATTGGAAAACATCAATTTGAATCACACAACTTGTTGATTTTTAATCATTCACATTTGAGCCCTAGTTGTGTGAATTTATCAATTTGCTCTAGTATTTGATTTGTATTTCTTTGAGAGTAAATTGTAGTGAGCTTTCATTTGTATTATCCACTCACTAAGGAGTTATTGTGTGAGCTATCATTGTATTATCCACTCTAGAGAGAGAGTTATCATTTGTACCCAAATCATCATTTGTAAAGAGTGAGGGTACTAACCCTTGTGTGCAAAGAAGAGGTATTCTTCTTTGGGAGAGATTGAAGGCTCTTGTAACGGTTTGGTCTACACCCGTGAAGCAGATTGAGTAACGGAATCCTCAAGAGGTGTTCTTGAGGGGTGGACGTAGGCCGCGGTGTGCGGATTGCCGAACCACTTGAAAACTCGATTTGCAAGTTTTTCTTCCCTTCTATCTTTACATAATTATTTGTGATTATAGTTAATTTATATTAAGTAATTTAAAAAGGTTAAATTTCTGCTAAAACCTTATTCACCCCCCCCCCTCTAAGGTTTCCATTTCGGGTCAACAATTGGTATCAGAGCTTTGGCTCTTCTATTTTCAAAAGTTTTTGAAAAATTTTGAGTTAAGATCCATGGAAACTACATATTTTGAAAACGGATGTTGTATTAGCACTCCTCCATCGTTGAGTGATCATAAGTATGATCATTGGAATAGGAGAATAGAAATTTATTTTCTTTCACTTGACTACAATCTTTGGAACATTGTCAAAAATGATTTTTCTCCTAAACCAAAGATTGAATGGCATGAAAGTGATCAAAATAATTTTCTATTGAATCTTAGAGCTATGAAAATTATATATGATGCTTTAGATAATACCACATATAATATAATTCGTTCATGCTTTAATGCTAATGAAATTTGGTTATGATTAGAAAATATTCATTATGCTACTAACCAAATCCTTGAGTTGCAACAAAGAGTTGATGATGTTATAGGAAATGTTGAAAACCTAACTCATCAACAAGAAGTACAAAAAGAGGATTTTGTGCAAGAGAAAGAAGAAAGTTTTGTATGCCTATTTTCCAATGAAGAAGATGATGAAAATGAGAAAATGGCAAAAAGGGGCACTTGGACCAATTCGAATAGTGATGCATCCGAAGACGAGTTAAGCGACCAAGAAGCCTCTCATGAAATTAAGGTACAAGAGGTAAACTCCAACTCATCCGCTAATTATGATGAACTTCAATATGCATTTGAGGAGTTACATGAGGAGTTGGAGAATATGGGAATCAAACACATTACTCTTAAAAATAAATTTTCCAAACTTTCAAAAGAGTTAAATGATTTGAAATCCCAAAATGAATCCTTGAAGTTAGAAAATGAAAAAAACTTGTTTCTAGAATACAATCTTCAATTGTTTTTGAAAAAAAAATTTGGAGTTGAAAAAACAATTAGATGATTTAAAATCTCAAAATGAAATTTTGAGAAAAGAAAAGCTTGTTTCAACCAATCAACCTTCAAATGAATTTATTGAAAAAGAAAAGGTTGAATTGAGAAAGGAAGTGGATAATTTGACAAAAACTTTGGCCAAGTTTACCCAAGGTGAACAAAATTTGAATATGCTCTTGGAAAAACAAAAATGTGTTTTTGATAAGGCCGGTTTGGGATTTAATCCCACATACAAGGAAAAGAAGTACAAAAACTTCTTTGTAAAGTCCACATCCTCTACTTCAAATTCTCAAAATTCTCACAAGAATTTCTTTATTAAGGAATCAATCTCAAATGAGACCCTCCCCCATGTAACTTGTCATTATTGCATGAAAAAGGGGCATGTTAATTATAAATGTTCATTTCAAAAGAAAATTAACATGGTTTGGGTTGTGAAGGGATCCTCTCCTACCTCCTTGGAAAATGTTGTATCTAAGAGATGCTTAGACAATGGTTAAATCTCTCACCTTAAGCCTAGTAGGAGTAAGATAGATTAATTCGTTTTGATATTCCTCTTGATTTTGATAACATGCTAATCATGTTTGATTTATCACATTAACTTGATTTGATTATGAAATCATGCTTGCTTTTTGAATAACACGTTGTTTTGATGTTCATAAGTAAAATCACCCTCCTAAGGAGATAATGCATAATGTTGATCCTATAATTGGTGTTCATTCGTATATGAATATGTTGAGGGGGAACATATTACTATGTTCATTTTAGTTGGCTTAATTTGTTGTATCATGATATTACACTCACTTTAGTTACTTTTGGTATCTTATTGCCTCCATGATATGTTTACTTGCGTTTTCCTTGGTATCATACGGTTGCATATCTTGAGGGAGAACTTTTAGTTTCAACCCCCAATCTTTTTGTTGTTGTCCGAAAGGGAGAAAATAATATAGAGATGACAATTAAATTTGAGATTCTTGAAAATGAGAAAGAGATATTTGAAAAATAGTCAAGAAGGGAAAATGATAAAAGAGAATTTTTATTGTAAGTTATCATTCTTGGACTCATACTTTGGAAATCTCGTTACTTTGAATGATAACATAAAAATGACACCTACTGTGCTTTGAATTGCTATATCTCTATTTCATGTTTTGACATCATCAAAAAGGAGGAATTTGTTAGCCTTGAATTTATTTAAGTCATTATTTTTGTTTGTTTTGATGATGACAAATCTAGTGATAATTGCTTACTTTCATTGGTTCCATTTCAATCAATTATCATGTTATTTTCGTTATGATAATCTCTTTTCATGAACTTAAATGTTCTAACTTTATTTGAGAACACGAGATAGCATATGATGAAGTCCAAGAGTGATGGAGCTCAACAAGGATCAAGCTTGACGAATTGAAGATTTTTCATCCTTGGTTGAAGACTAGGATTTATATGTAAGCATTTTGATCTATCACTCATAGGGGCTCAAGTAACTTTAATTGGACTTTAGGATCCTTTCTCTCAAACTTTAAAATACTTTCAAGGACCTAAACATACTTAGACCACTCAATTAAATTCATTTCACAAAAGCTTTCAAGTGGCTAAGTCAAAACAAAGACCTTTGTGCAGATGGGTCATCTTTAAAGCCAAACCTAATCTAATTGGTAAGGAACTAGATGTTGAGTTTTATATGGTTAGAAAGGTATTTGAATCTAGTTTCCGAATCTTCAAACGGATCGCAAAAATTCATTTTTCTAGAGGGAGTTATGGTCATTTTAGTGAAGATGTGTCAGTCTGCGAAAAACTGCTTAAAACCAGTCGACTGATTTTTGAAGGGTCCAGTCGACCGGATTAATGTCCAGTCGATCGGAGGTACTGTTCTAGTTGACTGGATTGTAAAAAAGTTGACTGTTTTTAGTTTTTGAAAGGTAGCTACTGCTACAAACTTTTCAGTCGACTGGATCGCTTTTTTAGTCGACTGGATCGCGCTGAAATGCATAACGGCTAGTTTTCTTTCAAGGCCAAATATTTACCATTTTGCCACCAATGGCTATAATCTTTCTTGGCCTATAAATACATGTTTTTCCACACCATTTTAGGTTGATCAATCCATTCGCAGCGGGAGAACTTCTTTACTGGTGGGGAATGGGAGCCGAGCATCCAGATGTATTAATAAGACTTTTGGAGTTCCCTCCTGGGATAGTTAGCCAGAAACAGGAAATTGAAAAAGCTATAATATCTTCGGGTATTTATGACCCCAGGAACATTCTACCTAAAGAAGGAGCTGTTGAGGAAGCACTTCAGGGTAAAACCATGTTTGAAGCTACATCAATTATATTGGGTGCTACGACACTCATTCTAGTGATGGGGAGTTTTGCTTTTGCCGCTTCTTCAGGGATGCCGATACAAACCTAAAGCCAAAGACAGAGAACAAAGCTCTAATGATCCATCTTAGTCTAAAATGGCTGGGTTTAGCAAGGAGCCTGACTGTGATTTCTGCCTAGGAAACAAAGAACTAAACACCCTGGACGTACTTACCTGACGTAGGGGTAAGAAAAAGTCACGATATTAATCAATAGAAGAGGTATAGGAGTATTGTCAGGAGAAAAAAAAGATATGAAGGTTGCTATCAGTCAGAGAATAGAAAGAAAAGTGTCTATGATGAGTGTAGAACATGTTAGTCTTTTTTGGTATAAAAAGCAGTTTTATAAAACTATCTTGGATAGATATAGAGAGTTCAGGCTTGCTAAAGAATCGAATTTGAATTATATGAGAAGTGCCCCAATAATAAGGATGCCTGGCGAGATCTACTTCACTTTAATCAAACTGTCCACACCCGAAACCAAAACTACAACAAAAGGGGAAAGCTCCATCGCCAATCGAGTGGACAAACCTACCCCTTGTTGAAGTACAGGATTCAACTCAGTTCAACTGACTTTGCTCGAGAGACCTCGGCTGCACGATCCAATGTGCTGAATGGAAAAGTGATCCTATTCCTCACTCGACTTGCCCCATTGATTGATTGAGAGACAGGGACAAAGGTTAGTTGGCACCTCGCTGTTAGCGTTCCGATCGATTGCCTCACTTACTAGCAAAGACGACAGTATTGAAGAAATTCCTCAAGATTCCTATCTTCGATAGTTGAACCAACTCTCACTTCAACTAAATAGTCAAGCCCAGTTCGAGATTGAAGAATTTCCTGTGATTCAAAAGAAAAGGAGGAAGCAGACCAAAGCCCTCGCACAGTTATCGTTAATGAGGAAATGGGGGTCGCTAGCACGTTTGGATAAGAGAAGGCTATCCTATCATCCGCCTTCCTCAGATAAGACCTCCTCCCTAGTGTGCCAGATAGCTACTTTTGCCCCGTTTAAGCTGAAGCATAAGATTCTCGGATTTGTGCCTAGCCTGTGATCACAGTAGGTACCGCATTTCTCTTTGCTTGGGGAGGGAGCCCTGTGTAAGAGCAGACGGGAATGCCTACCCCTCGAAATCAGTCTTCCTCCGCCCGAGTCGTAGTAGGGAGCTACTTTAGGGGGAAAGGAAGACATCCTTCAACTATACGAGGGACCTACCTTTTTTAGCAAACTCTAAGGTGAAGTCAAGCTTTCTATCTATCAGGCCAAGAAGGCGCTTCCAAGACTGATCCCTTTTTGGGTCTTGTCATTGCCGATCTTACTGCTTGGATAATAGGGGATCCATAGTTGGTCGAAAGCAAGACGCACCATGTCCTGTGAAGTCTCTGAAGGGGCACAACTAGATCTTTATATACCTAACCATGGTCTATGAATAGGATATGGATAAGAATCTGTGGTTCGTAAATAAGAAGATATAGAACTCATAAGTTCATAGGGCGAAGAGTGGAAATCCTCTTAGAATAATAAGTAAATCAATCAGCATGGGGAGCGCCTAACTGAATCAGTCGAAAATGATCATGCCTTCATTCATCTTATTACCAAGGAATCCTAGTTAGTTATAGGGTTCTGAATCTGAGCTTGCTTACCATAGGACTGCTATTGGATAGGTTTACCTTTTTTCTCCAACTCGGTTATTATAGTGGGGAAGCTCGGCTGGTAAGGAATTTGATTAGGACTCCAACTGTAACAACTGGCCTTAGTACTGGAATTGGAAGGAGAACTGAAAAGACCTTCGACCATTTCTTTCATTTGGTAGCATAACACGTTTAGCTCGTTATGAAACGTATTATTAGAACTATAAGTGTTCTTAGTCTAGGTAAGAGTCCAATGCTAGATTAATAATGTAAAATAGGGGATATCCTAAGGAGGAAAGAAGTCTGTTTCCAGATGGATGGCTGAAAAGAATTCATATATAGGCTTGAAAAGAGTGCTAGCTTTCTAATCTCGTCTTCTGGAGTGCTAAGCTAATCCTATAAACCCGCTTGAAAATGGGCTTTTCCCTAAGGTACTGCTAAAGGCTTTACTTGAAAGGAACGGAGTTACTCGAACAATAGATAGAGGGACTTAGGCCTTCCAGCCACTCTTAAGCCAGCAGGTTATAGGTCAAAAGACTGACGGGCAAGCTAGCAAGGTAAATAAAGAGCTGGGCTAAGGATAAAGGGTCAAACTCCATGGGCAAAAAAGAAGCAAGCTAGGGATAAAGCAAGTTATTTAGCTTAGCAAGGGAGTTCTCCTTTTGAAGTTATCAAGAAAGTTCTTTTATCAAAGCATATCCCCTTTAAGCAGTAAGCATACTCTTTCTTTGCTTCTGGGTAAAAAGATAACGTATATCGGAGTGAGACACTACCCTCTTTAGCTTTCTTCGCACGAAACATTGCTATTTCCTGAAGGTTGCCGGGGTTGATAGATTTTTGCCTGGCCAAAGAGAAAGTACTCAATTTTGTATACGAAAGAGAGAGCTGTTAACTAATAGAAGGAATAGAGGGTAACACAGTCCTTAGTGATCTGAGAATTTGTTCTTTCTGGCTTTCTGGTAGCAATAGCTCTTTCCCTTATGGTCAAGCTACTCCGTTCTCTCCTTAGCAATTGGCCTACTTTCGTTCCTTTTCGTCCACTAGTTATTTCGAGTCCATCCGCGTTCCATTAGGTTCCGTTCTGCAAGCAGACATACAATTGGTAGACGCCAACGAAGGAAGCCGTTAGGCTAGACCAATAGGGAGAGAAGAAAGGGCGAAGGAGCAGCATATGATAATAGATATATAGGTAGGTCGGTGGGTAGAAGTTACCAGTTGAGTAGTCCAAAGTAAACAGATTAGAGTACGAACCAAAGGCCCCTCGGTAAGCATTCCTTTAGCAAGTAATCCCTTGCTTGTTCTTGTGCTTCCGTTCAATATCTCCCCTCTCCATTCTTTGAGTTCGCATTAACATTTCCCATTACTCTGTCTTGTAGGGCATTTCTATGTAGCAAGAAGCTCTGTTCAATCAATATCATAGGGAACTGAAGCAAGACGAACTATCGAGAATAGTGCCTTTATTTTAGGCATAGAAGTCAAACTGGAATGATACCCTCCGGGTTAAGCGATTGAAGTATTCATTACTTCCCTCTCTCCTGTAGTAGCACTCTATTCTACTAGTACTTAAAAGTAAAAAACTCACTTCAAGCTCAGTTAGTCTAGGAATCCGGAGATAGGTTCACCTGTTAGAAGTTTTGATCTATGGGCTTTCTTTATTTACTAACGAGCTTTGTTAAAGAGATTAGAGAGGGGATATAAGAACGAAAGAGAAAAGGTTTTCTTTTAAAGCTATGGAGTTAATTCAGAATTCAAGAGGAAAGGATTAGTTGTTTACTTTTATAGAAGCTAAGGAAAGAAGTCAATCGCTTTCAGTATCTCTTGCTTTTTTGGTTAGTTCAGTACGAGTGGCAGGCGCAAACTAGAACATGCAATATATATAATAAGAAATAGGCGATTAAAGTAATAAAGTCAAGCTTTTGCCAGAGGATGAGTCTTTCAAGTATCGGTAGCATTCCCTTTAACAAAGTCTAGTACGCTAGGGACTCTCTTCAAGTGGAGTAAACAAAACAGAAGGAAAAAAAAAGTGGAGTCTTGCATTCCTGTGCAATTCCCTTCAAAACTCTCTATTTCTGGCCCTTGCCATTAGTTAGCTCGCACTTCCCTTGCTTGCCCTTTTACTTTTTCAGAGTCAAGGTGCCCTTCCCTTCCAGTCGAATAGAATCTATTAAAGCAAAGCCAAGAGGAGATAGTGGCATCGGTCTTCTCATTCCATGAGGAAAAGGTCCGGAATGGCCTATTTTTATGTCTAAATCGGGAGTTTACGGGCTCTATAGGGTCTCATCTATAGGTTCACTAAAAAGACTAAAAAGGGCTTTCTTTGAATACAAATATGCAATCTTCCTTTAACCATCTCTTCCTATCTATTAAAGCCTTGAATTAGTCTGAGATCTATTGGTAATTGAGATTTAAGAAGAAGTCCCGTGAAAGCTGTCGAATAGGCGGTCCCCTGCCTCTCGTTTATTGGGAATTTCTCTTTAGTAAACGATCGAATAAGAGAAATTGGGCCTTCAGCTCGCTATGCTCAATCTCTATGTGCGACATCTGTATTAATATATAATTCTTTTCCGTGTTAGCTCTTATCGAATCGATCTGTATGGCTTTAATAAAACTCTATCTGTCCATTGCTCAGCCCACGAATAGCCTTTCTGCTCCCTTCTTAATTTAATGAACTTGATTTGCTGCTCTTGTTAGCAACTCTTCGGTCATATGTTAAACTTTCTGCCTTTCCGCTTCTGCAATCGGGAATAGGTCTAAGGGCAACTGTACAATAATCTGTTTAAACTGCTTGGTCAACGTTCATCCCTTGTTTAACGAATCGCTTCTTTAAAAAGTCTCTTTCTGCTCTGCCCGTGAATCCCTTCTCTTTCTTTTCATTCCAGTAAAGAGTATTATGCAGTCTGGTCTGTCCGTTAGTTCTTCTCTATTGCTTCTTTGATTAAGTAGAAAGCTCAGTCTTTCTTTTCTTCCTATCGGGGATAGGATAAACAAGACTGACTTGACTTCAAACTCTTTCAGTCAGTCCATCAGATTGATCTCTCGATTCGCCTTTCAAAATGAAAGGGATTCCATCTCTTTTGCTTTCATTTGGTCAACAGACCGTACCGAAGTTAGTTGAAAGACAGAATTCAGGCCTAACCCATTAGAGAGATTTCCCCAGAAGTAGAAGCATTCCAATTCTTTATTTAGGAGTTTCTTAGGAGAAGAAAGAAGCTAAGACTCTTTTCTTAGTATATGAGGAGACCAAGGGCTAAGAACGAATGAGCTACATAAGCAAGTTACATACCCAGGGCTCAGACGAACGATTAAGCGTTATGGCTTTTGCCCAAGTCCGCTATTCCTGTCCCGCTGATTAAGGTAAATCAATCCTTTTACCTTGATTCTTGGTCCCAAATAAACAAGCTTTATGTTGATTTATACCCTTGAGTCACGCATTCCCTTTGAGCTAACTGCATTTGGCAACATGGCTTTTTTCGCATCAACAGAAAAAGGAATGGCATCTTTTAGAGCAAAAGGGCTAAGACTGGTATGCCGACAACAGAAGTAAAGGAGCAAAGCCATAAGCTAGCGTGCTGAACAAAAAGTCGTAGAGTGATCATAGCTTCTTCTTCTTGAGCAATTCGTGTGACAACATCAGGATCAGGAAGAGTCTGCCTTTTATACTATTTTATTTCACGCCCTGAGCTAACTCATTTACCTTGTGCCTGCTTCCTTCAAAGCAAAGATCGGATTCGTTCCTTTTCTCAGATTCATTTTGATCCTTTAGATCCGATGCAATAAGATCAGCTCTTTCTCTGGCTCCCTTGGGAATACAGTGTACGAATATACGACCAGGGTAGCTTCAATTCCCCCTCTTTGAAGCTGGATTGAATCCTCTAGAACTCTAGCACTCAAAAGAGTATAGGACTTATATAAAGTAACCTATGAAGAAGAAAAGACATCTAATAGAAAGGCTTCCTCGTAGCTAGATGCTTGACTCTACTTGAAGAACCCTTGGAAGAGGCCTCACTTGAGGTTCTGCAAGAAAGGACTCCACGACTTCGGAGCTCAGGAGCACAAGGTTATGAAAAAGAGGTCTTCCAATAAAGTCACTTCCTCTCTCTTGTATTTCTTCTTTTCTATAATGGAATTCCCTCCTACTTCATGTGTACGGACTCCTACTTCTTGTGCTGACTGTGCCTCCACCAACAGCGTATGCACGCATAACGGCTAGTTTTCTTTTAAGGCCAAATATTTACCATTTTGCCACCAACGGCTATAATATTTCTTGGCCTATAAATACATGTTTTTCCACACCATTTTAGGTTGATCAATCCATTGGAAAACATCAATTTGAATCACACAACTTGTTGATTTTTAATCATTCACATTTGAGCCCGAGTTGTGAGAGTTTATCAATTTGCTCTAGTATTTGATTTGTATTTCTTTGAGAGTATATTGTAGTGAGCTTTCATTTATATTATCCACTCACTAAGGAGTTATTGTGTGAGCTATCATTGTATTATCCACTCTAGAGAGGGGGTTATTATTTGTACCCAAATCATCATTTGTAAAGAGTGAGGGTTAGTAACCCTTGTGTGCAAAGAAGAGGTATTCTTCTTTGGGAGAGATTGAAGGCTCTTGTAATGGTTTGGTCTACACCCGTGAAGTAGATTAAGTAAAGGAATCCTCAAGAGGTGTTCTTGAGGGGTGGACATAGGCCACGGTGTGCGGATTACCGAACCACTTGAAAACTCAGTTTGCAAGTTTCTCTTCCCTTCTATCTTTACATAATTATTTGTGATTGTAGTTAATTTATATTAAGCAATTTAAAAAGGTTAAATTTCCGCTAAAACCTTATTCACCCCCCCTCTAAGGTTTCCATTTCAGGCCAATACTATCTTTCTCTTTCCTTAATCTTCTAGCTTAGATAGGAAATTGCCTAGAACCCTGTGGAACAAGTCACAGGATGTGCTCGGGCTGTGCCTACTGTGGGTTGAGCCTGCATCGCGCACCCGACCTGTGGGTCCAAGCCGGGCACTATGAGATAAATAGCTTGAGATAGTTGCATGGTGTGCGCAATTACTGGATGATTCGACCCTCCTTACTGAGGTCACGGAGATTAACCTTGGCTGGATATTTTTGTATATATCAGTTACTTCCCATTTTCGAGGCTACTATGATGCTTCATCGGACGAGCGTTGGAAATCAGTGTAACTCGGTAGACCATTCGGGACCTTAGCCTTGGTCAGTCGGGGGTTAAATTGATCGGTGGCCTTGGGAACTTGGGTCAGTAGTTGCTATATGTCAGGGAGTGATTAGTTTGATTAGGACCCAACAAGACCGATGTGATTATAACTGAACAGTTGCATCATAACTAAGCTATCACATCGTACATTTAATACACGCGCCTTTTGAGGCACTGCTTGGACTGCCCGAGGTGACAGTTGGCACTTGTTTAGGCGGGAGTTATACAGGACTGTTGGATCTGATTTGATCTAGATCGTCCGTGCTGCCTATATAAGGAACACTTGTGCATTTTCGTTGTTCCTATTGTCCATCTACCGAGCGATTCGAGAGAAAAAAGCGCCCGGTTAAGATCTTTCGAGCTTGTTCCTGCGTCTTTTCCTATAAGTCTTTGTTCCTCCAGCCTTGTAATTCTCTATATTCCTTTCTTCTTCTCCTTCTCTTGTTCCTGAGTGAGGCTGGAGAATAGAAACTCGCTAGGGCTTACGAGGGAGTGGGATTTTTTCTTTCTGAGGTTCTGCTCCTTCCTTAGATCCGGTGGTGCAATAGAACAATTGAATCGGTCGGGGTGGCTTGGGTAATTCTATCCGTGTGCTACTTTACACTAAAGGCCTTATGCCTCTTGCCCTTTAGGCTTTTAGCACTCCCCCCTGTAACTTAAACTTAGAGTCCCTAACCTTTACTTAGGTCGTTAGTTATTCCCCCTCCTAGTTGTTGGAGTCTTAGCGATGTGCCACTCTGGCTTCAACTCGTCATCTCGATCGGAGGATGAACAATCCAGGTCGGGTACTCCAAACACCAGCTTGAACCCTCCATCACTCTCTCCTTCTGATCACCATAGCGAGGGTAGGATTCCCACCGTGGTACCTGACAAAGACTGAGCCAGGCCTATATTGAGATTCTAGAGCCAGGGGAGGCTGGAAATGAAGCGTCAACCTCAGGTAGCTCGGAGGTCTTGTTCTCCTGCATCGGGACCTCTAGCATTCTAGGTGCACTAGACTTTGCCAGGATTAGGAAGAAATTTTCTTGCTTTGACGACTTCTCCCTGGCTGTGACGGATGATGAGGAACATGTTTCTCGGCCAGGGTACACTACACTCTACGAGGATGCGCTCCTCGTAAGTCTTCGCCTACCTCTTCATCCCCTCGCGCGGGACCTACTGATTTACTTAGGTATCACCCCTGGGCAGCTTGCTCGGAACGGATGGAGGTTCCTGATGGGAGTCATATCCCTATGGCCCCAAGTGTTTGGGTTTGAGCTCACTGTCCACGAATTTTTGTGGACATACTGGCCGTCCCCATTATATAGGGAGGTCAGATTCTTTTCCATGAGCACCCGGCAAGGGGGGAAGATCTTGGAGAATGCCCTTAGCAACAACAAGGGGTGGTAGAGAAAGTTCTTCCGAGTATCCACTCTCAGGCTCAGCGCAGAGGCCCCGGGAATCCCCTTGAGGACAACCTGGGCTCGCAAGCTGAGAAGTAAGCCGTGTCTTGAGTTTTCTTTTGTACATTTTTCTCACTGTAGTAGTATAGGCTAACTTTTTCTTCTCTCTCTCTCTCCCTCTCTCTCTCTCTCTCTCTCTCTTTGTTCTTGCAGTAGGATCGGCCGACCCGCCAAACCTCTCGAAAAAGTGCCAGAACCGAATAAGGGTTCTAGCTCATGCTCCCACGAACATTGTTGTCATGCTGTGTCGGGCGGGAGAGCCCGTGGTTACATACCATCCGGACAAAGTTCTCACTGCCCCAATCTTCCCTCCTATCATCGCTGGTGAGTCTCAAAGTTGTACTAATTTCCCGTCTTTCTGATATCTGTATCTTAGCCCTATTTTGTCAGAAAATGCATACGAACTCCAAACCCAAGTTGTGATATACCGTTGGAAAGGTAATGTAGTGTAATTTTCATAAAAAAAAGTTCAGAGATAGGTCACTTTGAAAAGTTTTGTGGTATTAGCGATAAAAATCGATTAGATCGCCTTTTTCACCTTCGAAAATTCATAATAAATCCATTTTAAATTCAAAAAATATATGCGATATACCGATGGAAAGCTATTGACCTCTAGTATCCATGAAATATGTTTGAAAAATGATACGGTGCACTGGTTTTTAAGTGAATTTTTAGGTCAAACCAAGGATCTCCAGGAAGTTCTGGGAACCTCTAGGAGCTCCCAGGAACTGACATTTTCATCTGATTTTCTTTTAAAACTTGTTTTAGTACTTTCTACATGATTTAAAGTGATCTCAGAGCTTTCGGGCGAATTCAGATGATTTCGGTCAAACCTTGGTCAAACATCAAACTGGTCAACGGGGACTTTTCAAAAACTTCTAGAACTTTTGGAGGTCTCTAGGAGCTGACGATTTCATTTGATTTTGCTTAAAAACTCATTTTATTACTTTTCTTGCGACGTAGCCTGTTTCCAGAACTTTTGGTCCAAATTTGGGAGTGTTTGGGCTTTCAGGAGCATTTTAGTCATTTGTACCAGTTTCTGAGTATTTTCAGAGATAGAACTAACATCCAGGAGTCCTTTTTGAGTCTTTTTCAATTATTGTGAACCACCAAGCTATGGGTCTCCTAAATCTGATAGCTGACAAAATGGGGTGTCTACAGGCGGTTAATACTCGATCTTTCGATTAATCATGACTTGTCTGCTATGCAACTCTTGCAAAATAAGTTATGACTCCGAACCTATTTGATCTCTAAGTTTTTGAATAATACCCCATGTGAGATCCCTTATCCATAGCTTAGTTAGTATGTACCATTAACTAGGATCTAATTACAACCGCCTCAAGTAGTGCCTCTATGTGGTGGTCACCCTCTAACACGTCTGATTAATCTTATTCGTAGGAAGTTCACATCTAGTAACCAATGAGTAGTGCACCCTCCGTATGGAATGATCACCCCTGGAGAGGTGACACAGAATGCACTACTCATCGTACAGTGAACCGTTAATGGAAGATCATGTGAGTTATAATAATAAGTCCCTCTCCCCTAGATTTATTGATTAAGGATTTTACTTTTAGAAAGAAAAAAAAAATTTCCACACATTACCCGTAAACATCCGATGTTTACGAATGCGTTGAAACGACTTTTGATTTTTATTTTAGAAAACTTGTTTTTATCATACATGTAGTAACAACATATAAAATTCCAATCACAAACAAGCATGTAAAAACAAAAAAAACTAAAATTAAAATAAAGGCATTCATATGCCTCTATCTCCCATGGCTCTATCTCCCATGGCTCTATCTTTATAGAACCTCCTTCTTGGTTTGGTCACCTCCGGCTCTATCTTCATGGACAATGGCTTGCTCCTTCATCTCATTTCTAATTCTATTACATTAGTCATATGCTTCTTTCGAAGCTTACAATTTATCTAGAAATAGAAAACAACAATCAAATTCAAGGCTAGGGATACTGGTGCGACTTTCCTATTCGCAAGAATGAAGTCACAGTGCCCTTTACACATGCCTTATGGAAAAACAAACCAAAATTTAAATACAACAATCACCAATCACAAATTAAATACAAAACAAAATTTGTTGACAATCGGTGCAATGGGAGATAGCGATCTAACTTGCTGCAAAAGGGTTAGACATCCACACATCCACACATGTATACAACAAATAATATATACATATATATATATATATATATTATAACCCCTAATTGACTTGCATATTCCATGAACTCTTCAAGAAATTATTTAAAACATTAAAACAACATCCTAGTTATCTGTCACACTTCGATCGATCGAAGTAGGTTCGATCAATCAAATGTCCAATCGATCGAAGTAAGTTCAATCGATTGGAACTGAAAGCTTACAGATTGATATAAAATTTTCCAGAATAGTATATAAAAAATTAAAATAAACAATTTTTTAAAACTTTAAAACTGTGAAAAACATTTGGGCAGAGAACTATTTTCGATCGATCAAACTAAGGTTGATTGATCGAATAAAATAGTATTCGATCGATCGAAACTAGTTCGATCACTTGAACCTTGCACTGTTTCGATCGATCGAACACATACAATTTCAATCGATCAAAACAAGTTCGATCGATCGAAACTTCCATGCATTCAATGCTATCACAGATTTGTTTTCTGTTGCGAAACTGCTACAGAAATAGATATGTGATGATGTAGTTTCAAAAACAGTCCTAAAAACTAACATGAAAATCAAAACTAGTGTTCCAATATGAATCTATAGATCCAAATAAGCGAGGCTCTGATACCAATTGTAGGAAAATTTAGTTTCGTAAAGCATATTTAATGCACAACGGAAAAACAAAGTTGAAAAACTTTTTGGTATGCCCGGATCTACTACTTATCAATTCCATAGATGCGTAAAACAAGAGGGGACAAGTGTATTACCTTATGGTCTTGAACCCAATTCTGAATCTTCAAACTCCTGAATGGGGCAACAACTTTCACTAGGTGATCTTTACTCCTATGCCTCTTACGAATACTTCCAAAGAGGCTAGAGTTGGTGGGAACTCTAATAGGGAGGATATAGAAGGTTTGGGAACCCTAAAATAGTTTCTGCAGCTTAGGGTGTTACAAACAACGAACCTTAAATTCTAGGCACAGCTGCCCTATTTATAGATTTCCCAAACTAACTTTTACTTTCGATCGAACTTGTCTTTACTTCAATCGATCAAAACTCTTTCGATCGATCGAACTTGTCTTGATAACATCCTCTTGCGCCTTTCCAAGCATCCTGGTAGAGCCAAGAGTGGGACATCCTAGGTGCTTTATTGTTGGCTCAGACCAGTTGTTAACTCCCATGACCAAACTCTTTGATCAGCAAACTAACCAACTGATCAATTAACGTTTACTTCACTATAAAACGATAACTGAACTCCAGCACAAAAGAATATATCTGAAGTGATAACTAGACTTGTATGGTGTACTAATGTCCCTCTACCGTCAGCATTCGTAATCATATTCAGGTAGTCTGATAAACTATTACTGTTAACCTAAATCATGATTACTTCTTGTATTCCTTGAGTCTCATTCACCTCTTATGATTACCAAACTTGTTGATAACTAGTTATCAACACGACTGCAGTCTCAATAATCAACTTGGTGACATTCTCAAGATAATGCTTACTCTTTATCATAGGGTAGATTTTATCTTGACAATATATGTTCATAACCCTATGAGCATGACATACCCAAGATACCCAGGTGTTGATCTTTTATAGACCTCACTGATTGGTAAGTCAAACCAATCATATACACAGTCTGTGTCCAAAATCGTCTCAAGATTAAGAACACGTACCTTATACAAGTTATAAGTCCCTATCGACTGTTGACAGTCTTAAGTGTCAATTGGAAAACTCAGGTCTGTCAATGCACTATAAGCACTAGCATATTAACTAGGAGTTTGCCATGCCCCAGAGAAGCAAAAATAGAGAAAACAAGTTTTTTTTTGGTCTCGTAGGTTCGTGACTGGTGAATAACCACATTGCCATCTACTCAAACCAATAAACATGTAACACCTGTAATTTTCTTTCATTGATAATATCAGTTTTTCGAATTTCTATATTGGACTGATTATATTATTATATTATTATTTTAAGGGTAAATTGCATTTTGCACCCTCAAACTATACCATGTTTTGCACTTTGGTCCCTAAACTATTATTTTTCGCATTTTGGTCCCTCAACTATCATTTTGTGGCAGTTTGCCCCCTCCCTCACTTTTAGCGTCGCTTTTGGTGTCACTAAAAAGTGACTTTTTTCGTCACTGAAAGTGAAAGAGGGGGCAAACTGCCACAAAATGATAGTTGAAGGACCAAAATGCGAAAAATGATAGTTTAGGGACCAAAGTACAAAACATGGTATAGTTTGAGGGTGCAAAATGCAATTTACCCTTATTTTAATTATCTGACGGTACGGCCGGTAGTAACCGTACCGACTCGACCGTAATAAGATTTAACTTAGTCCCGTACCCGGACCCGGACATTAGAAATAATACTCGGTTGCACGTAAATCGAGACCGACACGTATACCGAGGAACTTATGCGTGCAAACTGAGGAAGTGGCACAAAACTCGAGGTGGGCTTCACATGGCCGGCCACATGGAAGCTACATGCAACCCCATTGACACATGTCACCACCCTATGTGACACTTGTCCACATGTGGGACACTTATCATTGCATGTGCACATGCAAACATGCATGAAGACACCTCCCCCTCTACCATCTCTATATAACCATGCATATACTCATGCATTTCATTTTCTTTGGCCTAAAAATCTGCACATGGAGAGAAGGCTAGGAGGTTAGAGATACATAGAGAGATAAAAGAGAAGTTAGGAGGAAAATCAAGAGTTGATCCTCCATTTCCTTGTGAGCACCTTCATATACATACTCATATACTTACATCCACATCACCATGGGGACTTAGGAGCTGTGATTATAAGTCTTAGAAGTCCAAGAAGATTCCTAGAAGAAAGAAAAGTCAAGAAGTTAAAAAGAAGAAGGAGTTCATCCTTGAAGTTTGAAGTTCAAGCTCTATTAAACTAAAAAACAACATCCAAGCTCAATTTCAAGCTTTGGTGAGTAAATTGTGAGTAATTGTGAGTAATTTAACTCAATTTAGAACACATATAATTTTTACTAATGTTTAGTAGAAGTTTGATGTTGTTGTGTTGAAGTTTTCATGACATGCAAGACAAATCCATAAATCTGAGAAACTGAAACTCTCAGCAGAACATAGTTTAGTAAAATGAATGTTTTGTCCAGCTCAAAAATCTGAATTAAGCTAGGTTTTTTTGTGGTAAAAGGTAACTCATATATCTACAAATAACTCTTCTATAGTTCAGTCTATAAATCACTCCTTCATGGGTGAAATGCATGTACAACGTAGTGTTATAAACCTGGGAAAACAGAAACTTCCAGCAGAATGTAGTTTAGTAAAATGGATGTTTTGAGGAGCTCGAAAATTGGAATTAAGCTAGGTTTTTTTGTGGTAAAATCTAACTCATTTATCTACAAATAACTCTTCTATAGATCAGTCTATAAATCAATCCTTCATGGGTGAAATGCATGTACATCGCAGTGTTATAAACCTGGGAAAACAGAAACTTCCAGCAGAATGTAGTTTAGTAAAATGGATGTTTTGAGGAGCTCGAAAATCGGAATTAAGCTAGGTTTTTTGCGGTAAAAGCTAACTCATTTATCTACAAATAACCCTTCTATAACTCAGTCTAAAAACCACTCCTTCATAGGTGAAATTCACGTACAATGCAGTGTTATAAATCTGGGACAGAACAGTCCGAGATATAAGAAATGTCTTGTAAAATAAATATTTTGAGTAGCTCAAAAATGTAATTGAAGCTAGATTTTTTTGTACATGAAGATATTCCTATTATCTATAATGTTTTAGTTTTGAGTTTGATCTACAAAGTAATTTATCATGCCCAAATAAATCATGTTAATTCAGTCAACACAGTGAAAATGTATCTTGGCAGATTGTACAACTTTTTGTATAATGTTTTGTTTATGCATGGTGTTGATTGTTGATGCTAGTTTTCCGGTACATGTGTTGTTATGAAAGTCTCGTGCTATGGTAGTGCTATCGCGTAGATGAGTATGTTAAGGGTTTCGTCTATGTGTTTATTGGTATTAAATTCACGTTATAAATCCATGAGCTACGTGCTATGTTTTCTATTGTTATGAATATATTCTAATGACCGTTGAAAGTTCATACCCAAACTATAAGTATATTGTATGGCACGATTATTGCGTTAATAAGTGATCGGGAAAGTTTCCATCGTAAGCATATTAAGAGGAAAACGGAATGTCGGACGTATAGAGAAATATTAACGGTTATAAATGGATGATATTAATGAACTAAACTACGAAACGTGCGAACGCGTAAAATAATGATAAAACCTTCGATAACAGATTTAATGTGAATAAGGGACATTGGGCCTCGTTTCTAGTTGTGTGTCTACTGGTCAAAGTTGATTCGTGAACTTTTGTGTCGTGTTTGGATAATTCTTGCAAAGTTGGTCTCTCGATTATTCCATGGAGTCGATTGGTGAGTTATGTTTTGTTCCTTGATCTGAGGATCGGCATGACGTGTTCGGTCAAGTGCGGATGGCCTGAGGATCATCGTGACGTGTTCGATCAAGTGGTTGATTATTTTTCCGCACCCTTGGACTGAGGATCAGCATGACGTGTTCGGTTATGTACGGGTGACTTGAGGATCGGCATGACGTGTTCGTCCAAGTGATTATTAATTTCCCGTACCCTTGGTCTGAGGATCGGCATGACGTGTTCGGTAACGTGCGGGCGACCTGAGGATCGGCATGACGTGTTCGACCAAGAGATTGTTAATGTCCTGCACACTTATGCCGTTTGGGCGACAGTTTGAGTGCCAGTTGGGCGACAGTTAACTATTCATTGTTCAGTGTTGTTCTTTCTTGACCAGTAAATGCGTTTGGAGTTAAGTCTTCTTTCAGTCAATGTCATTGGTCAGTTCAGTTCTGGGTTAAGTTTCAAAGGGAATGATTGGGTTTAAATAAGACATGGTTTTGAGAATGAGAAAAGACGAACAAGGCATAGTATCGAGAATAATAAATGATGAACGAGATATGGTTTCGAGAAATAAGAAGAGATGAAGAATAACTTACCTTAAGTGGTGGTAACCTTAAGGGGACCCTCACTTAGATTAACCGCTAACGGCTTTTCATGCAGCTGGACCTTCCACGTCCAGCCTTTGCAGCTCCAGACAGAGCCGACTGCTATCAAGATGCTGACTGTACTACTGAAGACTATGCTGGTGAAGATTACTACGAGGAAGGCTACGGTTTCGCCAGCTGAAGACTTTGGAGCTTTTCTTTTATTATAGTTCTGTTATTATTATGTTAGTGATGTAATAGTTTAGCTGGTCTTGTAATATGTATCTTTTGGATATCTTTTTGGCCTGTAATATACTAATGATGTAAGACTTGGATGTTTTAAATTTCAGCTTTCGTTGAACTTAGTCACTTTCCCATATCACATTATTGTTATAAGCATGTTTGGACAATCAGGTGACACTCACAACCAGTCACGTGTCTACGAACCCATAAAGGAAATTTATTTTTCCCTATTTTTTGTACTTCGGGGGCGTGACAGGTATTTTTGGTATCAGAGCTTTAGGTTTAGACGCGCTCACTGATTGTCCTACACCTTAAGTTATGAGCCTAAGATTTACCTCGTATTAGTACTGACACTAAGTTAGCTCCTCTTGCATGACTCTGGAGTCGAGCTTTGTTCATGATGATTTCAGAGGTCACTATAATCGTGACGGTCGTATCCAGCCTGCCGACCCTGTACTATATCGACAGCGGATCTGGTAGAGGGCAAGGCATATCTTGGAGGAGGACATACGGAGAGTTGTGCTTAGTGATACATTGCAGTATCCGGATCGAGTGTGGCCCGAGTCAATCCATGCTTCAGAAGACTAACATACTTATTCACCAGGACCTTATCAGCATGACTCAGGACGAGGCACTATATGACGATATACTCTTCCCGATTATCATGGCCTCCCCAGCACCACCATTCTCACTCGAGCCCATACCAGAGCCAGATGTTGATTCAGATCCCATAGATATAGATAGCGATGACGACATAGCGAGTGGAGAGGATTCTGCGGGCAGTGACCACTCAACAGACGACCCATCTAATGGTGACGACACAGATGACGACGATGACCTGACAATTGAGGACGATCCGGCAAGTAGCGATGACGAGCCGATCGAGGATGTTGACCCAACAGACGATCTTCAGAGAGCAGGGGATGATGTACACGACCATCCAGCACCACCAGTTGACGAGGACAAGATGATACTAATTCCTGAGCAGAACCACGAAGCAGATCCAGCTGACATCGAGGAGGAGGACCCTGAGGAGGAATTCTTAGAGGACACGTTATAGATAATAAGAGAGGAAAACTTTACCTTAGATATGGTAAGGGAGTACCATAGTAAGCAGTTATATCCTTTCTACTCATTCCACTCCTTTTCAGTAAATCGATGCCTTCTATCTAATGGCCATTTCTTCTAAAAATGGTATCTATATATTTTGTAAAGTGGCTCCGATTGCCATCAATAACTATTGTGATACACTCCTTGATAAGTAATTCATTTCCTTGAATTTTTAGAAATTCCCCAGTCAACAATTCTTGAGTATGTACCTTGATCATCTGATTCTTGACAAATTCTTTTGAGAACAAGTTCGATCACTAGTACTGGAAAGTCATTCTTTTGACTTATTATTCTTTGGACTAAAATCTTGAAAGTTCATTGTCTTTGAAATTATTCTAAATAAATTTGATTACTAATACTGCAAAGTCATTCTTTTTTTTACTTATTATCCCTTGAACAAATTCTTACAAGTTCATTTCATTTGAAATAATTCTAAATGAGTTCTCTGTTCTTGTTTTTGTTAGGAACTCAAAAATGTTGTACTCTCTGTACATCTTGACCTCTTATTGTCTCTCTTAGTTGCTACCTTATTCTTTATCAGTAGGGTTTCGTTTGGACTATTTCACTTATGAAATACCTAATTCTTATTTCATTCGTTGAAGGCCTTATGCCATCAGTTACTTTCATTTCCTACAAATCTTGAGATACTACGATTACTTCCATAGTAATCAGTCATCCAATTATTGTTGGATTTACATTTTATTCTTGAATGGATCACATCATTCTACTATTATACTTCTATCTGTGAGGATTCATATGCCTTTTCGGATTCGGCTTCATTTTGGGTCAATTTGTTCAATCGTTTGAATCATCGTATTCTAGCTACCGGGATTATGATGATAACCATAATGTGAAATATAACAGGTTATGATTGCTTCACATAAGGTCTGATAGAAACCTTATAGACACGAACTCATACGTAGGGACGCTGAATCCATGACTAAACCATCATTTGTTCTATCCATACCTATATCCATATTTATACTCGTATCCATGTTCTTACTCTCATCTGTATCCATACGTCGATACAATAATACCAATCTGATATCCATACGTCAATACCATAATACCAATGTGATATCCATACGTCGATACCATAATACCAATCGGAATCACCCGACTAGTCAGTAGGTCCCACGATCCCTTGATCAGGTTATCGGTCATTTACACGGTACCACCTATCTGTAAACAGTGGAAGTGGCACATCGAACATCTTTAATGATGCGTATACCCTCACTGGTTGTCTACACAACTGAGAATACATTAAAGCACTAGTCGAATGTCTTCAATGGTACACTGGACCTCTTCAACAGTGCATACGTATCACTGGACGTCTTCAATAATGAGAGACGCACTAGGAACTCTAACCATCCCATGTCCACCTGGCTTGTCAGCCGTTGATCCCACGAATCCAAAGTACACATATCTCATATTCCACACAATCACATATCCCATTTCTTATCATATTCTTTCATCTCTTCATACCACTATCCCATGCATGCTAACTACATGTCGTGAAATGCTCATGCTCTAGATACATGATTTACCACATGCTCTGTGTTCAACTTAACTACTCATTACTGATTATTAACATGCAATTGTGTTCCATTCTACTATTTATTTCCTTCAATATCATCATGTAACAATTAAACGTTCACCTTGTTACATTGTTGCACTATCTCTTAAATTAACAATATCGCATATTAAAAGCATGGATAAATATTTAAACAGCTAAATAATATGTATTATAAACAACAAGAATTAATCATGTTCTGTGAGGTTTGATCGATTGAACTCTTTTCAATAGATTGAGGAAAAGTAGTTTCGATCAATCGAAGTCCCTTTGATCACTTGAGAAATAGGCAGTTCGATCGATTGAACCAAGTTCAATCACTGAAGCGTTGTATTCTACCTAGAAACTTGGCAGAGACGAACAAGGGTCTCGGGGTCACTATATACACATCTAAACAAACATACAACATGATATAATCATCCCTTGAGTGAATTAGTGAACTCACCTCACTTCGGTGGTCCACTGACGACAGCGGCTATGGTGAGCTTCTTCTTCTCTCTCTCTCTCTCCTTCTTCTCTGTCTCTCTCTCTCTGTCTTTCTTCTTCTTCTTCTTCTTCTTCTGCTCCTCTTCTTGTTCTTATTCTTCTCTCTTTGCTCTAAGTATATATATCACACACACACATACACGGTTATATATATAGAACACATACACACACACACACCAACTCTCTCTAATTTCTAAACTACCAAACATCACCCACACACAAAACACACGTATACATATAGGGAGGTGATCTTGTCAGAATCAAGATATAAATGTATGCTTTACTTTATAAGGATTTGTAGTGTGGAAGTAAAGGTCGAACCCACAAAGATTGAATTACTTAAGCACTTTAATTTTGAAACCTAAACCTAGTTAATTATGAAAAATAGATTTTGGTTTTGATTTTAATTAAACTAAGAACAATTAAAATAAATTTGAACTATGGAAGCAATTAAAAGTTGTTTTAAACGATATTTAAAGTGAATCTAGGATTGCAAATCCACCTCTAGCTTCGTAGTAAGGGTACTCATGCATTCAATTAGCTTATTAAGTTGGATGATAATGGGGAATTGTAGCTACAAGCCCAATTCCTCCATCAAGAAGATAACTACGATTCAAGCACCAACATAATTCATCTTCCGTTAGCACAGATTGTCTCACACTAAACTAGGATTGCGGCATAATCCGTCTTTCCTAGGCATGAACTATTCGGCTATTTGATATCACAATTCAATTAAGCACCATTACATGCAAATAATCCATACAAGCACAACAAATATAGATCATTGAGCACATCACATCCAAAATAGATCTAAGACAAGAATATATTTTGAAAGTAATGATTTAATCAAATAGAAGTACAATTTTATTATTAGAATTCTCTAAACATGTAATCATAATCCATACATAATAAATCTAAAAGAAAAACATAACTAACTCCCTATTACTTGGTTAGGGTTTCATTGAAACCCTAGATCTAGGTTTGGTTGGCCATAGAAGCGATGATTGGCACGAGGTTAATGGAAGAGGCCATAGAAATCCTTGGCCTTCTTCTTCTTCTCCTTGCTTTCCTATCGTCAATGGCTGAAGTTTTAGTTGTATATGGATGTATCTAATGTTGTGTAACCACAAAATTGATTTAGAATAGGATTTATATAGATTTTGGAAGGATTAGGAAGCTTTCCTAAGCCAAATCGTACTAAAACTACTATATTTACGTTTCTGGACGTCATATGCACAAACCACCTTCGCTGGGCACTTTAGTTTGATAAAATACGCGTTTTTGGTTTTTCACTGGTCACTCGCGCGAGGTAGTTTTCGCTGCAGTGCGCGACTTTCGTAGAATTACGATAACTTTTTTGCTCAAAACTCGGATTGACTCGCCATTTGCGGCCACGCGTCCGTAACTCGAAGATCGACATTTTTTATCTCTGGAAAAATTTCTCAAATCTAAGGTATTCCTTGTCAATAATGCGATTTACCGAGACTGCTACTGCATTCAGCTTTCACCGAAATCAACTTTTAAGCCCAAAATGACTTCCAAAGCCACTAATCATTTGATTTTTGTGCATTTTGAAGTTAAAGCTCTAAAACCAATAAAATATAGAATACTTATTAAAAAACACTCAATAACCACATGAAATAAACTAACAAAGCGTAACTTAAGGACTATAAACGGCAACTATTCGTCGCCGATCACACCCCCAAACCTACACTTTGCTAGTACTCGAGCAGAGAAAAACATAAAAATAAATATTGCTATACTTGAAAATCCTAACTCACTGTCGCAGGCAACACGATTGCATTTAGCATATGCAACAAGCCTTTTAAACCTCTAGGTGTCCCTAGTCGGAAGAGTGAAGTCTTGTGAGGGTTCTCGTCAACAAGTCACCCACAACCATCATTAACTTATAAATTTAAAAAGTTTTATAAAAATGAAAAACAAAATAGGCAATACTCCTTGTTTTAAAACAATGATTCGAAAATAAAATAACGAACAAGAAGAAACGTAATCAAACTTCTACCTACTTCATGAACAACAATCCTAAGCACATGCATCATATAAATCAGTAGAGTTTCTCATAAAATTGCACGTGTGTGATCTGGAGTCAAATGAACACGCGCATGTCATGAATTTGGAATATAACTCGGATAACCATCAAACTATGCTTTGACTATGAATCTCACAATGCTAATTACACTCTCAAATGAAACACTAAAAAACATGTGTAATTTATCTAAAATATAGGAGCAAAGGAAATATGTTTTCAAAACGAGAAATGCACACATATGACTCAAAAAAGACGCATGACACCAAAGAACAGTAGTCTCATGGATAGGATGCCAACAGTCAAGAAAAATTAAACATTACCATGTTTTAATCACCCTCCCATCGTTTACATATCCAAACCATGTTTTCTAGGATCAAATAGGACTTTTCAAAAGTTGTAACGTGGCTCAGGCAATGAAAAAGAATAGAAAGGATTCATTAGGTAATCTTCAGAATGGCATTGTAAGGCATGTTCAATTTCCTCCATTCATCCACCAACTTTCATCTTTTCATATATTTTTAATTTCGTTCCTCTTTTTATTTTTTTTTCTTCTTTCAATATTTTTTTTCTTTTCAACCTTTTTCATTTTTTTTCTTCCTTATTCTTCGTTGCTTTTGAAACGAATATTCAATAAATAACAAGGCAACCACCCCAAACATAATTTTATTTGCTTCTTCTTCTTCTTAACCGACACATCGCCTTACCACTACTAAAAGTTGATCAATCTCTTAGTGGTGAACTCCAAGTTGGCCGAATTGGAGCAAAGATAATGGTAATTAAAGAAAACGGCATTTTACGGCTCAAAGGGAGGAACGAAGGAAATTTATCATTTTTCGGTCGGTGGTAAACAAAGAGGGCCTACCATCATTTCCTATGATCATATGGTTCTTCAATGTTTATAACGGAAGATTATTTAGCATGGTAGCAAATATTTTAACTTGACTATCAATCAAAACAAGAATAATGAGACTAAACAATGAGTTAATGCGCTATTCCAATGAGATTCGACAAACACAAAATGTATTTATAACCCTCTAAAAAGAAAAAGATAAGCTCAAAAGCTCACCGGGTCTAGTCTCCACACTATGTGTTATCTAGAAATCCGAATCATATTATAGTTCACATCAAACATGCAATCAAGCGACTACGTGGAGTGCATAGTTTTGTGTGCAAATCTATGATATAACATTATGATTCGAACGATACATATCTCCAAATGTCGCATCATGACTTCAGCAAATGTTTATCACATATTCCCTTGTGTACCATTCTATAACAATCAAAATTATAAAACAAGAAGTATCGAATTCGAATTTGCAAAAATGTCAGTAACATCGTTTATTTAAGCACAAGTATCAAAAAAATTGAAAAAATTTGGTGTATATAATAATGTGCATGTGAGTGCATACCCCCAAACCTAAACCTTTCATTGTCCCCAGTGAAACAATAAAACGAAAGAAAGGAAAGTATATAAGGAAGGAACGACAATACCACGACCTCAGCAATCACAAACAGGTGAACATATAAATATGGAATGAAAGGTCAAATGCTCTGAATGGAGACACTAATTCACCTGTCAATACTTGACAATAAAAAATAAACAAAAGACAAATAACAATAGTAGCTAATATGTAAGACATATATATATTTTTTAATCAATAGAAATAAAAACTAAACTAGAATAAAAAGACCTAATTAAAATAATTAAAAAAAACACAAGCATAAACATAACTCTGAAAATAAAGAACTCGATCTAAAAGGGACCTAAGTAAACAAACAGAACATATAAAAACAACTGACCAGGTTTGGGAGAAAGAGGATAAGAGAACATAGAGAAAAAAAAATTCAAAAATCCCTACCTCGCGCGAGCACCTCTGCGAGGTAATACTGAGGCCTATTTTTTAAAAATTAAAAGAAAAATCTCTAAGGTCCAAGATCGAGTGAGCGAACCCCTCGCGCGCGCGATTCCAGGCGCGAGTGAATGCTGAGAGTTCATACTAAAAACATTAATTTTTTTTTCTAAGGGGCATACTCGCACGAGCAGGCCGCGCGCGCGACTTGGTCTTTTGCTCTTTTTTCACTTGTTTTATGTAAATAACTTTAAAAGAATTTACCTCCGACCCCCAAACCTGTCCAGAAAACTCACAAAAGACTCAAAATCGACCATAAACATTCACAAATAAGAGAAACAGATGAAATAAAGCTTAGGTTGCCTCCCAAGAAGCGCTGTCTTTTACGTCTTCAACTAGACCGTTCTAGCTCAAGATTCAAGGAGGCTATAACTCGGACATTGTACTATTGAATGTAATAGGGAGATTTCGGTGAAAAGCAGAAACAAGGTCGTTATGAGTTAATTCATTCAATGGTTCTCCCTTTTCATGTTCAAATCGATTTCGTACCTTCCGAGTAAATTCCTTATTAGGGTCTGGATTATTTAAATTCGTCTGCTCATTACCCACTATATTATTTACATTACTCATAATTATGTCTTTATTAAGTTCAATCGTTTATCTACCCTCACCATCCGCCTCACATAGGTAATCGTCATCCTTGGGAGGTTGATCAATAGCGTTAAAGACGTTCAATTTAAGATTCATGTTCCCAAATGAAACTTTCATTACCCCCGTTCGACAGTTGACATGATCATTGATCGTAGCCAAGAACGGACGACCTAGGATGACAGGAGTGTATTTCCTAGCATCTAGCACAGGTTCGGTGTCAAGGACCATGAAATCAACAAGATAATAACATTTATCGACTTTAATGAGAACGTCCTCGACAATTCTTCTAGGAATTTTAACATAATGATCCACTAATTGAATAGTAGCGGTTGTGGGTTTAAGTTCCCCTAGACCTAGTTGTTTGTAGACGTGGTAAGGTAAGAGATTAACACTTGTACCTAAGTTAAGGAGAACCCGATGAGTGACAGTGTCACCTATGATACATGAGATCATTGGTGTACCGGGATCCTTATACTTTGGAGGAGCATGTTGGAAGATTGAACTTACTTTTTCCGTGAAGAAGACCTTTTTTGGAGTATGACTACGCAACTTGCGCTTTTGAGTGCATACGTCTTTTAGAAATTTAGCGTAAGCGGGAATTTGTTTTATAGAGTCGAGGAATGGAATATTAATTTTTACTTGTTTAAACACCTCGAGTATATCTTCGACTTTTGAACTTTTCTTTGAAAAATGTGACGGTTCATCAACGTTTGGTGGAAAAGGCATTTTCAGAATATAGTTAGTTGGGACTGTTTCATTTTCTTTCCTAATTCAACTCGTGTTCTCACCTATCTCTTTATTTGAATTAATTTTTACCTCTTTCTCACTCTTATTCTGAATTTCAACAACTTCATCCTCTCGAGTAGTCGTCCTAGTTGAAACAGCATTCACTTGCTCATTCGTACCACCCACCTTGTATTGTCCCTTAGGATTTTGAATAGGTTGACTTGGCAACTTACTCTTGGTCACCCGGTTTAGTGTATTTGTAGCACCCTAAATTTCCTAAGAAATTCCACGTAGGAATTAGAAGTGATGATGTCACTGTTGTGCGGTTGTCGAAGGTCCATTAGGAAAACCCTAAGAAGGAACCCCTGTGCTGGAATCCTTTAGTTAACGTATCAACGACGAAATTATATCTAACCCTGTACTTGTTAAAATAGACGTACCCTCGACATATATTTCTATTAAGAATTCAAGGAATGACTTTCACTTAGACATGTACATAGCCACGTACCTTCATATTTTAATACTGAGTTCACTATCGCAGTATTACAAGTATCTGAGACTTTGACACTTGTCCCTAGGCACACAACCCGAGAATGGGACCCACACCATCACTCGCAATGGACCACACTTATATCTACTCTTAGACACACACCTACACTTTGGTACACATTGGTGCACCCTTGCATATGTGGTAACTTCCCTTCCACCCCCCCCCCCCCCCCCCCCCCTCTATATATGTATACACCACCCCAACCCTCATTTTACACTCTGATATAGCCCATCCAAATCTATTTATACAGATTAGAGAGAAAGAGACCCGAGAATTTGGTAGAGGAACACAAACACAACCATACCCTCTATTTCGGTTCATATACACATACATTGTTTATCAACACAACCAAACACACACTTTGCACTCACTCTGCTCCCAGTACACATACACTTGCACACAAAAGGCTGAAGGAGGAAGAGGATCATATAGGAGAGGGAAAGAGAGAGATCGGTGAAGAAGAGAGGGGACCCGAGACATCCTTAAGGTAACCCAACCTTTCCCTTCCCTCTCTATACCTTGCATGTCACAGATGGACACCCATACCCACATGCAAGCACATATAGACCCATAAGCGTTCCCCAAACAGAGCCTTAAGCTCTGAACATGCTCCGGTCGGCCATTAAAGCTCAAGTTTGAGCTTGAACCTTTGAAGTATGATAGACCTTAACAAACCCAGAAGGGTCTCCTAACAGCAGTTTTTGAGTGGAGTGATGTTTGGCCGGCCATGCAGGCCGTTATTCTTTGAAATAGCCAAAAGAATAATCCACTGGTAGGTGCCTAAAACAAATAAACCAGACTTTGGCCCTGTACTATGTTGTAGAGGAGGAAGAGACGAACATTTCCCCGTTGGTTTTATCAATTTTGATGGAGAGATGAGAGAGTTATGAGCGTAGGAAGTTTTTCTGGTGAATCGCGGGTCACCGCCGGCGTTGGGATCGCCGGAGAAGAAAGAAGACCCGTTTGGGTCTTCGAGTTATAAGACTCGAGTCGGGTAAAGGCTTGGGTGGGTTAGTGTGTGAGTGTATATGGGTAAGGGTAGTGATTAGGATCGGGTTTTAATAACCCATGGGTTGGGTTTAAAGGAACGGCGTCGTTTTGACACTGGGCTGTATTCTGGGCGGGTCCGGGTCTTTGGTCCGGATATTATTGTGTGTGTGCGTGGGTCTCGGGTTTCGGTTCGGGTCACATTGGGTTTGAGTTTTCGGGTTGGGTCGTGTTGAGTTTGCTAGTGGATCTGGGTTTGGTTTGGTTTGGGTTAGGGTCAACGGATTTGGGTTATTTAGTGAGTATAATTGGGTTTGGGTTCGGGTTTAGGTTGGGTTAGTTTGTGTCTTTATATGGTTCATCCATATTAAGTCGGATCGGGTTAGGGTTTGACCCAGCAGGTCACCCAGTTGGATTCCTTTGAGAGTGTATATGGATCACCCATTTAGCATAGGGTCGGTTCGGGTTGACCGGCGGGTCAGATATTATTATTATTATTATGATTATTATTATTATATGATTATTAATATTAATAGATTTTAAATGATTCTAATTTTTATAAATAGTATTAAAATGTATTATTAGTACATTTAAATTATGGAATATTATTATATAATATTTTATATATTCTAAGACTAATTATAATATTCTGAAAATATAATTAATATTTAATTAGTGTGTATTAAATGAATAATAAATATTATGTTTCCTTAGTATTTAAATATCTTTTAAATACTTATGAGCTTTAATAAATTATGAAAAATTAAGGAAGGGTTTCCAATGCCAATTTATAATATTCCCAATATAATGAGTATAAATATCTAATGATAATAATATAATTATTAAGTATTTAGTATTTTATATATGTAAAATAAATAGTTTTAAGGGTATTAAATGTATTTAAATACCTAAATGCATTTATAAATTTTAGAAAATTAGGGTAATGACTCTGGGACTATTTTATTGTATAATATAAATTATGAAGCTATAATACTATAGTCTAGTATTTTAAAAATTAATAAAGAGCTATTTTATGAGTATATTAATTATTAAAAATACCAAATGAGCTCCGAAAATTATGAGATAAATACTGGTAGTGTGTTTTAATATCTGATATTTAATAAAAATACTTCTAAGTATTGATTTCTCAATGTTATTATAATTGTGTATTTAAATTCCTTTTCGGGTATTTTCTGATATATATTATTTTCAATAATTCATAATAAATAATCTAGGACTCCGAAAAATACGCGGTCAGTGCCTAGAGTTTTAGAATAATGTCTAGATAGGTCTCCTAAAGTTTGGTGACTTTTTGAATCAGTCAAAAATACAGCCTATCTTTTAGGGCCGCATTAGTGCAGTAAGCCCTACATTTTACCCCGTAAAATGCGACGGACTCCGATTTGAGTCTAGTCAATGGCGTTAGACTTAGAATGACTTGTAGAACACTACCTTGAGGTTTATAACCTCATTTGGTAAAATTACCATTTTACCCCATGGTTGCACTCACTATTTATTATTGTTTCTTCCGTTTATTGTTGTAGAACTTGACGTTTATCTGCTTTCTAAGGATCGGCGACTCGAGGTAAGTTTTCTAACCTCACTCTAACCCTAATAAGATTAATATAAGATGTTTGAAAGCTATCTGTATGATGTTTGTATAAGTAATATATTGATTTAAGATGCTACATGTATTCCAATAATCGTATGACTATACAAAGCATGTTATGGTAATGCTATCGCATACGTGAGCATGTTAAGGGCTTTATCTATATGATTATTGGTATCAAATCCATGTTCTATATGTTACGTTTTTGCTGCTATCTGTTAAATACATGTTTTACGATGTTGTTGACTGGAATAGATAACGCATGCCATGTTAATAATAAAGAGGAATAAAAATAGATTTGCATGTGAGTATTGATAGTGGACACATGTGCATTTCATGGCATGTGTCAGTATGAGTTGTGTGAGAGAAAGAAGTGTTTGATGAGGATGTGAATGAAATGAGATAGGTAAATGGGAAAGAGATGTGAATATTGGATCCGATGGATCAACGGCTGACGAGCCGGGTGGACATGGACGGTTAGGGTTCCTAGCGCGCCTCTCACCGTTGAAGACGTCCGGTAATGCGCATACGTGGTTGAAGACGTCCCATGTATCGTTGAAGACGTCCGGCTAGTGCTCTAATATACTTTTCAGCCGTGTAGACGACCGGTGAGAGTATACACATGGTGGAAGACGTCCCATGTGCCAGTTCCACTATTTACAGATAGTGTGCGCCGTGAAGACGTCCAGCGGCCTATCAAGGGAATGAGTATGAATCGGCTGTTATAGCATGTTATCATCCTTGATGTACCGCGTGTTGTTAAGTGGATGAGAAAGAGAAAGTGAATGATGAGTAAAATGGTTTGGTTCGAAATGATTTGGTTTTGGAAAGTTTTGGTTTTAAAATGAAATGGTTTTGAAAAGTATATGTTTGAAAAGCAAGTGTCTTTGAAAAGAGTTGGGAGTAAGTTGCATCGGTCATGCATTTGCATGCACGAGGATAAAATAAGGAGAATGTATTCTATGATGATCATGTTTATCTGTCTAACCTGTCTTGTTGAGACTTCTGCTATGCCTGTGGTGAGAATGAGTCTTTTGATAAGAGATTAACAATATCTTAAAGTACTAAACTATGAAGTGAGTTGAGTGATGTTTGTTTATACTGATTAGTATGCGGTTGAGACTCTCACTCAGCCTTGTTCCAAGGCTGATGGCATATTACGCCCTGGGCATTCCTATGCCCAGAGTGTTGTAGGTTTGGAGATAGATAGAAGAGTTCAGGATGCAGTACCGTGGAGCTAAAGAGGATAGAGCCTTGCTGAAGATCTAATAGATAGTTTGTCTTGTTGTTTTTAAGCTTATGTAAATTGTTTAGTATGGCCTCTTGTATTAAGATTGATGTCATTGTAACTCTTGTTTAATTTTTGCCGCTGTAATTATACTCTGATAAGTTTAAGTCATGCTTATACTTGCATTTCCCTTATGATTGCATGGTGAGGAGTTAGAAGGACAGGACGGTTAACAAACTAGTCACGTGTCCAAAGAAACATCCTCAGACGGATTCATCTAACTTCTCGTCTACATGACAAGATAACAGCTACATCGCATCTCAGATAATCCTCATGCTATCGACATTAACTTAGAACTTGGGTTCTAATCACAAAAGACAAGCGGTTTGCAACTAAAACCTAGGCTCTGATACCAAAAATCCTGTCACACCCCAGAGAAGCAAAAATAGAGAAAAACAAGTTCCTTTTTGGTCCCGTAGGTTCGTGACTGGTGAATAACCGCTTTGTCATCTACTCAAACCAATAAACACAACGATAGGGAGGATGCTATTCATAGAACATATCTGATTAACATAATCAGAGGCTACAACGGATATATAAAAGGTTTGGAAGCAACATATGCCCAAGTACTAATTATAAAAGTCTACTAAATCTATTACAATAGCTGACTTAGAGTCTAAAACTTATAACAACAATAACAGCAGTACAACAGATATACAAACTAATTATTACAAAGCAGCACGTCTTCGTCTTTAAGCTTCCAGCTCCAAGTCCGGTGAAACATCAGTCTTCGATCCTCAAGACCTACAAAGCTCTAGACATTGGAATGTCCAGGGTATAAACTCCATCAGCTTTGAATACAAAGCTGAGTGAGTATGGCAAACATACTCCTCGCCCATAATTGTTTAGCATCTTAAAATGTGGTTAATATCTTATCAATTACGTCACTCACAAACATAGCAAAGGTCTCATTAAACTATACATTAAATCAATGATAATAGGAATCATAGGGAGCATAGTAATGACAAAGATAAGGATTATGGTATTACATCTTATCACATATTCATCAAATCCATGCATACAACCCATACATATACCTTTACGTCGGGACGCTGAATCCACGACTGAACCAGCATCTGTTCTTTCCATACCCATATCCATATTCATACTCGTATCCATGTTCTTATTCTCATCCGTATCCATATGTCGATACAATAATACTAATCTGATATCCATACGTCGATACCATAATACCAATTTGATATCCATAAGTCAATACCATAATACCAATCGGAATCACCCGACTAGTCAGTAGGTCCCACGATCCCTTAATAAGGTTACCGGTCATCTACACGGTACCACCTATCTGTAAAAGATAAAAGTGGCACATCGAGCATCTTTAATGATGCGTATACCCTCACTGGTCATCTATACAGCTGAGAATACATTAGAGCACTAGCTAGACGTCTTCAATGGTACATTGGTCGTCTTCGACAGTGCATACGCATCACTGGACGTCTTCAACAGTGAGAGGGGCACTAGGAACTCTAACCATTCCACGTCCACCTGGCTTGTCAACTATTGATTCCACGGATCCAAAGTACACATATCTCATATTCCACATAAGCATATATCCCATTTCTCATCATATTCTCTCATCTCTTCATACCACTATCCCATGCATGCTGACCATATCTTGTGAAATGCCCATGCTCTAGATACATGATTTACCACATGCTCTGTGTTCAATTTAACTACTCATTACTAATTATTAACAGGCAGTTCGATCAATTGAACCAAAGTTCAATCATTCGAACGTTGTCTTCTACCCAGAAACTTGGAGAGATGAACAAGGGTCTCGGGGTCACTATATATATATATATATCTAAACACACATGCAATATGTTATAATCATCCCTTGAGTGAGTTAATGAACTCACCTCACTTCGACGGTCCGATGACAGTGTTCCCGAGCTTGACGACAGCGACAGCTATAGTGAGCTTCTTCTCTCTCCTTCTTCTCTATTTTTCTCTGTCTTTCTTCTTCTTCTTTTGCTCCTCTTCTTGTTCTTTTTCTCTTCTCTTGTTCTTCTTCTCCTCTCTGTGCTCTAAGAATATATATCTCACACACACATACACAATTATATATATAGAACATGCATAAAAACACACAAATTCTCTCTAACTTCTAACCTGCCAAACATCACCCTCACACAAAACACACGTATATATATATATATGGAGGGAAGAGAGGCAGGTGGAAAACACGTAAGATAGGAAAAATAACACTTTTGATCAATCGATTGAGAACGGTTTGGTCAAGGTTCAATCGATTAAAAGAAGTTTAATCGCTCAAGAATAGGTACACGTCATAGAATCAGGTTGGCAGAGTTTCGATCGCTCGAGAAGCATAAGGTCAATCGGTCAATATGAGTTCGATCGATTGAGAATAACTTTATAGCAAGGGTTCACCCAAGCATACAAGGTCTTATTTGTATAACCATGTATCCAAAAATACAGGGTATTACAGAGTTATACTCCAGTGATTGAGATTCATCACTCCATCCAATGGTAGTTAATAATGCTATATTGTAAACCTGATGAGATATCTAGTCTCATCATCCACTATGATAAATTCTAAGTATCAAAGAATAGTAATTTATATCTCATTTGTATGTATCTCATACACACATGAATTACTTGTTATGATACATAAGGAATAACAATCATCTCATGAAAGAAACATACACAATGAAATGTAAAGTTGATATCCATATATTAAAATGTCAATGTCTCATACATACAGAAATAGTTTGAGGCCACAAACCCAATAAATACTATTTCGATTGGTTTTTAAGTGAGATTAGATACTCACACAAGCTTGAAATGTGAATAAATGAAGAAAATATGAGTAGATGTGTTGTGAAAGCTTGAATTGATGAACTAGAGCTTCAATTTTTTCTTTTCTAGTGCTTGATCATGAGGATAATCAAGAATCAGCAACTCCACCTCAGGCCTCCATCTTGATTCAACAACCTTGCTGGTATATGATGTGTATGTGTGTGTAAAATGCTAGGATTCAAGCATGTAAGTAAGTGTGTGTGTGTATGGAGATGATTTCTCAAAATCTCTTTCAACAATAAGCTCTCTGTTAAAATAGAGTTGAAGACGTACAAATGCTAAGAAAACATTGGGTATTTATAGATTTATATGGCCTAAGGACAAAATAGTCATTTCACTAAAAATATTGCTCAAGCGCTCGGATTTGCTTTCGAAGAAAAGTTTCCCGAAGGCCTATACTTACATACAAATATACATAGATCATATAGAATAAAAATGATTAAGGAAAATAGATCTTATTATATATAATCGTGAATATTACAAAGAGAATACAGAAATTCAGAATAATAGATAGGAAAATATAGGTGCTACTTCTCTCTACCACCTCCCAAAAGATTTTGTCCCAAAATCTGGGTAAGCTAATCTTGGATAACCCTGGATACTTTTCGCGTATTTCTGATTCCATCTCCTAGGAAGCTTCTCTCTCATCATGATGGCTCCATTGCACCTTCACCAAAGGAATTTCCTTGTTCCTCAACTTCTTGATCTCTCTACCCAACACATGTACTGGTCTCTTGTAATAGGTCATGTTGTCATCCACTTCGATATCCTTGGAGTCGATCATCGGTGAAAGACGTTGTGTACTCCAAACATCCTCGGTGGCAGTGTGAGTCGGTAAGTAACTTTGCCCACATGATCAAGAATCTCAAAAGGTCCAATATAACGAGTTGATAGCTTCCCCTTCTTCCTTCAAAATCTGACCACACCTCATACTAAAGATACCTTGAGAAACACATGATCTCCTACTTTGAACTCCAAGTCCTTATGACACTAGTCCACGTAACCCTTTTGTCTACTTTGGGCTGCTTTAATCTTTTCTCAGACTATGCTGATCTTCTCACTTGTCTCTTGAACCATATTCGGTCCAAGAAGTTTACCATCTCCAAATTTGGCTCAACATAATGGCGAGCGGCACAGTCTCCCATATAGTGCTTCGAATGGTGCCATTCCTATGCTCGAGTGATAGTTGTTACATACAAACTCAATTAAGCGTAAGTGGATCTCCCATAAAGTCTCAAAGTCAATAACATATGCTCTAAGCATGTTTTCCATAACTTGATTTATCCGCTTGGTTTGTCCATCAGTTTGTGGATGTAATGCAGAACCCAATTTCAAAGAAGTTCCCATTCCTTCTTGCAAACTCTCCCAAAATCTTGAGGTGAACCTCGTGTCACGATCTAATATTATCGAGACTGGAACACCATAAAGTCGTACCACTTATTGAACATACATTTGACTTAACTTATCTACTGGATAAGTCATACTGTAGGCAATGAAATAAACAAACTTTTTTAATCGATCCACTATCACCAAAATGGCATCGTGACCTTGCTGCAACCTCAACAATCAAACCATGAAGTCCATGGTGACGTGCTCCCATTTCCATTATGAGATTGGTAGTGGTTGTAGGAGACTAGACGGCTTCTGGTTGATTTGTTGACACGTGAGAACTTGGATACATGTTTAGCAACCTCTTTTTTCATGCCTTCCCACCAAAAGTTCCTCTTTAGATCTTTATACATCTTCGTTCCTCCTGGGTGGACGGTCAATCTATTCTTGTGTGCCTCATCCAATATTTCCATTCTAAGTATTTCCACATTGGGTACTATATGTCATCATCTGCATCTGAATCCTCCATTTGATCTGATACTCCATTCTTCTAGTTCTTTTGCTGAAACTTTGGTGAACCACTTCTTCAACTCTTCATCCTTCCGTCGAGCTTCTAGAATGCTACCGATAAGTGTTGGTTGTACCACAAGACACCCAAAGTGTCGTCCTTCCTTTGACTGTGCAGGTTGAAGATCAAATTTTGCTAGGGTCTCCAATGCTCTCCATTCTTGAATTATAAGAAAAGCTACTATCCCGCGAGGTTTCTGGCTCAACGCATCTGTGACTATGTTTGCCTTATCGCGATAGTACTATAAAGTAAAGTCGTAATCCTTCAATAGCTCCATCCACCTTCTCTGCCTCATATTCAACTCAAACTTTTATGGTCCAAAAATAAATCGAACTGTTCTCTAAAGAGGTAATGTCTCCAGATCTTCAAGGAAAAAATTATTGTGGCTAATTCAAGATCATGCATAGGGTAGTTCAACTAGTATGGCTTCAGTTGTCTTAATCCATATGCTATAACCTTTCCATCTTGCATAAGCACACATCCTAATCCTTGGTGCGAAGCATCATTGTAGATGGTGTATCTTTCACCGCTCCTCCGAATTGCAAGCATCAGCATTGAAGTCAATCTCTCTTTTAACTCTTGAAAGGTGCATTCATGCTTATCCTTCCACTTGAATTTTAAATTCTTCTTCATAAGACCAGTTAATGGTACTGCAATTTTGGAGAATCCCTCCACGAATCTCCAATAATAGCCTACCAAATAAAGAAAACTCCTAACTTCTGAGGTGTTACTCGGCCTTTTCCAAACTAGAACTGCGTCGGTCTTTGAAGTATCCACAGAAATTCCATTCTAAGAGACAACATGCCCCAAAAACTTGACTTCCTCAAGCCAAAACGTGCACTTGCTAAATTTGGATACAAACGATTATATCTAAGCGTCTGTAATGTATTCTGCACATGCTTCTTGTGTTCTTATTTGGTTTTGGAATAAATCAGAATATCATCGATGAAGACAATAATAAACTAATCTAAGTAGGGCTTGAATACCCTATTCATCAAATCCATGAACACTGTTGGGGCATTGGTCATTCCAAACAGCATCACTAGGAACTCGTAATGTCCATATTTGGTTCTAAATGTAGTCTTAGGTACATCCTTTGGTCTAACCAAAAGCTGATGGTACCTTGACCTCAAATTGATCTTCAAAAACGTTGTTGCTCCCTGAAGCTAATCGAATAAATCATCAATCCTTGGCAATGAGTACTTGTTCTTGATGGTTACTTTGTTTAACTCTCTATAATCTATGCAAAGTCAAAACATCCCATCCTTCTTCTTTACGAACAACATTGGTGCTCCCCACGGTGATGTGCTCATTCGGACAAAACCCAAGTCTTCTAACTCTTGTACTTGCTTCTTCAGTTCTTGCGTCTTTGTTGGTGCCATTTGGTGCGGAGTCTTAGATATCGGGGTAGTACCAGGCACCAGTTCTATGCGAAAGTCTATTTCTCGCTTGGGTGGTAACCCTGAGATATCTCTGAATCCATCCTTGAATTCTTGCACCATTGGGATCTCAGAGACTATAATATCTAAACTTGTACCATCAATAGCAGTAAAGTGGCTTGTGAGAAAAGCATCACTCGATGGGTTATCTTAAAAGTTAAAAGGTTGGCTTCCAAGCAACAAGAAGGTAATCGACTTACTAACATAGTTCAATAGGGCATGGTACTTAGTCAACCAGTCAATTCCTAAGATAATGTTGAACTCTCGCATTGATAATACCACCAAATCTTCTAGTACGTCTCTGTCCTCTAGGTTAATGGGGCAATTATTACATACTTTACCCAACCTGATAGATACTCCCAATGGGGATACAACTTTCAAGGCTACAGAAAGGTTTTGAGGTACTAGACCCAAGACTTGTATAGTTCTACTAGCAATGAAAGAATTCGATGTGGCAGTAACAAATAGAGCTCCAACTCTATTACTGAAGAGCGTGATCATACCTTCCAGATTCCAAGCCTCTGCATCAAATCCCACTGCCTTTGGTATGTTTCATTCAAACTGTTTGGGCAACCTGACCTTGGGCGGTAGGTCCATAGTATCCTTGGCGAGGTGCTTTACAATATCGAATTAAGTGGCCTATTTTACCACAGTTGAAATAGGTGATCTCCTTCCGGTTGAAAGTTTTAGGGGCATGACAGTCCTTGGCCAGATGCCCCGGGGTTTCACAATTAAAGCAATTCCCATCATCTCCTCTCGGGCGAACCGGGGGTACAACATATCCTCCTGCTGGGGTAGGTGCTCTGTTCTGGGCCGGTGGTGGTTATGGTACTGCTGGCCGTGGTTTTCTTTCACCCGTCCATGTACGTTTGTTTCGTTGGTAAGGCACTAGTGGTCTCAGTCCTAGGTTAAACCTCGGTGAAAATTTGCGAGCAAAACTTGCTTGTTTTTTCTTATGTATGTTTTCCATCTAAACATCCAACCCAGCTAGTGACTCAAACAACTAGAATACATACACTGATGTAGCCCTCTTGAAGTGGCAAGGACAATCCTTGATGGTATTGTTAGTTCTTCTTTGCTGGGTATGAACCATGTGATAAGCAAAGTGTGACAAATATTTAAACTGAGTAGTGTACTCATGCACAGTCCTGTTACCCTAGGTCAACTCCATGAACTCTTTCTTTTTCAGATTCCTCTCGACCTACGAAAAATACTTGTTCAAGAATGAGTTCATTCTAAGTAAGCCTCCTAACTGCTTCCTCTTCCATAACGGCCTCTTCTGCCTCCCATGAATCAACGGCTGCGTGAGTCAGCTGAAAGGTTACTAATCGTCATTTCTCTACTTCATTGCATTCGATATAACTAAAAATAAGGTCCATTTCTCTTAACCACTATTCGGCCTTCCATGGTTCCATTAACCCATCAAATTTCTTAGTCCTCAAAGCACGAAAACGCTCTAGTAATTTGTCTCCAGTTTTCCTATGATGTGCACAATGATGGTTATTCCCGTTATTGTTTCCTTGATTCTCCATATTCCCTACTGTAGCATTAGCTCTTTTAATTCTTCCTACTAGAGCTTCTATAAGTCCTATCAGATCTATCTCTGGTGGAATCAGATTTGCGAGTCCTGATCCATTACGGTTCTTCGCTCCTCTAGTGTCAAGGGCAATTATGACATGATTATCATTACATTAATATGAGTACTTACTGGTTAATGTGGAACCTTTGATAGGTGGACTGTATGATATGAAATACAAGAAGATGTCTCACAAATTCGATAAGCAATAAGACTGGAAACATTAATAAGCAAAACAAATATCCAAAATAACTCTTTCACTAGTATAAACATGAAATTTACAAGTAGAGTTTACATATAGTAGTCAAAAACATGTAAAAGGTGGTTTCATCTAGAACCACTAGCGGCGTGGCAACCACCGTACTATCTATAATAGATTTACAACAAACCACTACCCCATATATAATATATACACAAAAGAGGTGGTCCAAGGCCTACAAAAGACAAATAACAACAAAGCTAGTCTCTGAAGAGATCCCATAAGTCCTCCAAATCTGATTCTATAGGCGAGGCCTCGTCCTCTGGCAAAACAATCTCCTTTGGTGAAACCCAATCTAACCAAAATTCGAACTCATCAACCATGGGTCCATCCAGGTGATCGTACAAATCCTCAACTCAAGCTGCATCTCTTATTAGCGGATCCATCTACACTGCAGGCTAAACATGGTGAACTGGCACTGCAGGGTCAATCTCCTCATGCTTATCATCAAGGTCATCCTCGACTTATTCCTCCTCAAGATCATCGTCCTTACCTATCTCCTCCGGATCATCCTTTGGGGATAACTCTAGCTCATCCTCATCATCAGCTCCCTCGTTCTCTCCTCTGTCTCTCTCCTCCATAGGGTCCTCCCCAGGGTCAACATCAGCATTGTCATCATCATCCGCCTCTGGCTCAGGTTCAACTGGTGTTGGAGGTACTGGCTGTACCGGCGGTAGCGACTAAGCTACATGAACTGGTGTCATATGTGTGACTCAAGCAAAGAACTCCTGGTAACACGAAATATCCCATAATATAGCCTCAATCTCTCGATTGACTCGTAAAAGAGTGAGTACTTGGTGTAGAGACTCAACACGTACCCTTTCCAAATCCTGAATGCCATCGATGTGTATAACTCTCCAAAGTCATCCTCAATGAGACACTACGCACGTGATCTAACCCTCCAAAAATGTAGCTCTTGATTAGCAAGCTATAGATGATCAGGAAATAAGAAGTATCCTCCGAAAGCATCCTCAATGAAAACTGGCTCCATACTGACCTGAAAAGGAAAATATCTTATAATCAGTACTAGTGCAAGGCATCTTAATGTTCGAGATGTATAGAACAATCGTTTAGCTTGCCTAAACCTAGAGTTTTGATACCGAAAATCCCTGTCATACCCTGGAGTAAGCCAAAATAGAGAAAATTAAAATTTTCCTTTATGAGTCCATAGACACATGACTGGTTGGAAGTCGCTCGACTGTCCTTAACAGAAAAGATAACAGAAATGTAATAATAATGGTATATGACTAGTTCAATGCAGTAATACTACATCAAACAATGTTAGTTTTAAGACAGCAATATACATTACAGATCCAAATAAAATAAAAATAATTAAACATCATTAGTCTTATGACAACATTTGTCACGAATCTCCAAGATCAACTGATTTATTACATCAAAATAGGAAGACAGTATTCAATTGGCAAAGCCGTAATGGTCCTCATAGAAGTCTTCCCCAGAGTAGCCTTCCTCAAAGTACCCTCCATCTGCAAAGCCCTCCGTAGCGTATCCATTAGTACCATAGTTATCCTCGGGCTGTGCACCACCTGCTAAGTCTGGCATAGCTGGACGTGGAAGGTCCAGCGTTATAAAATACCGTCAGCTTGAATACAAGTTGAGTGAGTATAAAGTCTCTCAAACCTCTGTTAGAAACAGTTAAATAGACAATTAGGTTCATTATTCGTTATTCGACTTAGTTACGTCATTACTGGGTATCAAAGAATTCAGACTAATTGAACTATGATAAAAAAAATAGATTTAATGGACTCATAAACTCATGATAGTAAGAACTGTACACAAAGGGACTCAATTTTCACATTTTCAAACACAACATCTCCTTCTACTTGCATTCCCAGCATAAGCCATTGGTTTAGAATATACATGCCTTAATAGCCACTTGATGAGTATACTATACATGCCTCAATAGCCGCTTGAAAGACCTCGAGGCATCAAGATAGTATCATGCCTTAATAGCTGACTAAATAACTAAAGTTTTAATCTCAATTCACTTCTTTAATCCCGTCACAGACTCATATGAAGGGACTTCAACAATGATCAAATCGACATCATTCAGCGATATGGTAATGACACTTATTCAACAAAAGATAGACCGAAGTATAAGTGATGAAATTGATAGAGTGCGTGATTATTAGAAAGTTCTGATCTTATTACGCTTATTTTATTCTCATTATCAGGATTGTCATAAAAATGGAAGTCGTCGTTGTACGATGACAGTTCCCAGACTAATTCCAAGCATTACAAAATCAATATATAAGTTATATGAGCAAAAGGTCATCGTTCATCAATTTAGCCTAAGTGTCTGTGTGGTATGTGGACATGCAAAGTCTAACATGTAGATTACAAATCTCGGATTCATAGTAATAACAAACATTAATCTATTCAAGAAATGAGAAACAAACAACATGGCAAAACTGCTAAGCTCAAGTGCTCAGAGAGCTCGAGTGCTCAAGGTGCGATTGCTCGGACCAGGCATGAACATTCAGTCTAACAGAAAACAAATCCTTAGTTTAAACACACATGTAAGTTTGTAAATTGGTTCTAAGGACATATGCAAGCCATGAAAACCTGTAAAAACTATAGTTAAAGACATCTAGATGAAAATCTATACTCACATGAGCCTAGGACATGTTTGGATGATGATCAAAGCTACTAATATACTAAGAATTAGCTTGATTTATAGTTTTACTTCACATACAAGAGCTATAACTACAATGGATCACATACATAGTTGTAAAATCATGCAAATACTATTTCTATAGGTTTTTAAGTGAGATTATATACTCACACAAGCTTGAAATGTGAATAGATGAAGAAAATATGAGTAGATGTGTTGAAAAAGCATGAATTGATGAACTAGAGCTTCAATTTCTTCTTTTCTAGTGCTTGATCATGAGGATGATCAAGAATCAACAACTCCACCTCAATCCTCTATCTTGATTCTACAACATTGTTGTTATATAAAGTGTATATGTGTGTAAAATTCTAGGATTCAAGCATGCAAGTGTGTGTGTATGTGTGAATGTATGGAGATGATTTCTCAAAATCTCTCTCAACAACAAGCTCTCTGTTAAAACAGAGTTGAAGATGTACAAATACTGAGAAAATACTGGGTATTTATAGATTTCTAAGGCCCAAGGGCAAAACAATCATTTTACTAAAAATATTGCTCGAGCGCTCGCGTGGCTCGAACGCTCGGGGCTCGAGCTCTCCGGCTTCTCGAGTGCTCAGGTTTGCTTTCTAAGGAAAGTTTTCCCTAGGCCTTATACTTACATACAAATATACATAGATCATATAGAATAATAACGATTAAGGAAAACATGTCTTATTATATATAATCGAGAATATTACAAAAGGAATACAAAAATTCAAGATAATAGATAGGAAAATACAGGTGCTACAGAATGCTCATATGTCTCCACCCTCAAATGGATGTTGTCTTTCAGTCCTTCTTCAAACTTTCTTGCTCTACCCTCCTCCTTTGGCATTGACCCTTTTCCAAATCTCAATAAAGCATTGTACTTCGATGTGTATTCAGTAACTATCATGTCTCCTTGTCTAAGGTTATCATACTCTCTCTTCTTCGCATTATGAGCAACTCATGGAAAGAATCGGCGATTAAACTCCACCCTGAATCCCTCCCAAGTTATCAGTACCCCTTGGTCAAGAACAATTACCCACCAATTATGGGCTTCGCCCTTGAGCACGTCACTTGCATTCTTAATTTTTAGTGCATCAGACATCGAAATAGATCTGAAAATCCTCTCCATATCCATAACCCAGTGCTCCGCTAGTGTTGTGTCAGAGGTCCCGTGAAACTCTGTCGGTTTCTTTCTAGTAAATTGTTCCGATATGGATCGTCCATCCCTACCTTCGAGTATAGGTATAGCTACTGGTATTCTCTCTAATAGAGGTGTTGGAGGTAATTGCTCCACTATAATCTGAACAAATTTTTGATGTTTTCCTTTATCTCTGCCAAATGGTCTATTCATGCGTGCAGTGATTGCTCATGTTCATCACTCATGATTCCCAACCTGTCACTCTCAATGCATAAACATTGTGCATGTATGATAATAAACAGAATTATGTATGCACACAATATACCATATGCATCAAACATCTCTACTATCTGCAGATGCATTCTAGAATATGTGCCAAAAACACTTAATACTCTACTCGTCGTCAAAAGTTTCCAAAGTTTTGTTACCTCTAGCTCTGATACCAGTGAATGTCATGACCCATCCCACTATGCGTAAAAATAGGACACGTGACACGCCACTAAGGCTCATCCAATTCAATTAATGTAATAGCAGCAGGATAAACATAAGTAAAAGTCATAAAAAATAGGATTATAAAAAGATTTTCGCATTTGAAAACACGAAAGAAAGAATCCATTTTGAAAATAGCAATCCAGTCGACTGTGTCGCACCAGTCGACTACTTTAGAAATTACAGAGAAAATAACATCCCAGCAGTCCAATCCAGTCGACTGCGACTTGAATCTAGTCAACTAAAGGTTCCCAAACCAAGTTGACCGGGACTAGTCCAGTCGACTACTCAGAGTCCTACAGAACATCTAGTTTTGGGTTTGTTTCTAGTCGACTATTTTCTAAACCTGTCGACTGGTTCCTTTGAAAACTAAAGGGGAAAATTTGTTAAAATAGGGTCCAGTCGACTAGACTCTCGGTCCGATTGACTGTTTTGGAAAAACCTGTGCATTCTACAAAGTTCTAACATTCTAAAGTTATACCATTCCATTTGGCTACACGCATATGCCAAAACAACCAAACTAAGCTTAACTGTATTACAACAGTTTCAAAACATAATTACAAAAGTTTTACTACAGATTACACTACGATAATCCATTCTAAGATTCAATTACAACATATTACAAACTTCCCAAAATCCTAATCATATCCTTAGGAATGGAAACAAAAGTATGAACAAAGGTGATCCGTCATCCTCTCGGCCTCACTCCTCACGCTTCTTTTTGCTCTTCTTTTTATCACCTGTGATGGAGTAAAGCTCCACTGCTCAGCTATATGCTGAGTGCGCAATTCTAAACAAATGTTTATATGAAAATTCATGCTTTACCATATCAAAACACATCAAAATAGTCTCCAGGTGAGAGGTACGCATTCATCCGGTAATGAGATTATGAAATTGATGCCATGGAGGGCCTTTTCCCAACCACTCATCCAAGTGTCCTAGTAGGGCCTTCTCCCAAACCATGCACTGTAGCCGTTGCTATAATTAAATCCTCAAACATCGAGGAGCTTACTATAGGGAAAATAGGTTTCGAAAACTTATTTTATGCATAGTGGAAAAATAATGTTTAAAACTTTTTGGTATGCCCGGATCTACTACTTATCAATTTCATAGATGCATAGAACAAGAGGGAGAAGATTTTTACCCTTAGGTCTTCAACTCAATTCTAATTTTGTCCTTCTCCTTTAGTGTGCAGTAGCAACCTCTAAGAGATCTTCACCCTTATGTCTCCTTGAATGCTCTCGGATAGACTAGGGTTGGTAGGAACCCTAATAGAGAGGATAAGAAGGCTTTGGGAAACCCTAAAATAGTTTCTACAATGGTAGAATAGCACAAATGACGTTCTCCTTAATTCTACATGCAACTGCCCTATTTATAGTTTCCCAAATCGACTTTAGGTTTCGATCGATCGAAACATGTTTGATTGATCAAACCTTCAATCAATCAAAACGTGTTCAATCGATCGAACATAACCAGATTCAATCGATCAAAAAATTTTGTTCGATTGAAACCTGTTCAATCGATTAAACATGATTGAAACTCTTTCAATCCATTGGTTCATCATCCTCATTTGCCTTTCCAAGCATTCTTGCATAGCTAAGAGTGGGACCTCCTAGGTTCTAAATCACTGGCTCTGATTAATTATTATTCCATCTAGTCAATACTCTTTAACTAAGGAATTAATAGTTAATCAATTATCATTAATACCACTATAAAATGATAATTACACTCTAGTGCATAGGATCATAATCACACATACATAAACGATTACTAGAATTGTATAATATGATACAAATGTTCCTTTACCAGGCAGTATTCGTATTTATCATTGGGATGTATGGTTTAAGATACTGTCGACCCAATAGATAGATACATCTTATATTCCTCGAGTATCATTCACTACGCTTGGATTACCAAACATGTCAACAAAACACTTTGTTGACAAGGCTGGCTAGCTCTCAGTAATCACTTCTAGTGACATTCTCGAGGGGAATACTTACTCTTTATTTTATAGAAGAGGGTAGAATTCTATATTGACAATATATGTTCCCAACATTGCATACCAGATTACCCAAGATACCCAAGTGTTGATCTTGCAAGACCTCACTGCTTGGTAAGTCAAGGCAACCAAACACACAACTTGTGTCCATAATTGTCTTAGGATTAAGGACATGTATCCCTATACAAGTTTTAACTTCCTATTGACGGTGACAGCGTTTAGGTGCTAATAGGTTTAACTCAGTTCGTCAATGCACCGCGTGCACTAGCATATTAACCAAGAGTTAAATACTCTTATGAATGAGATACATCATTCTACCCTGTAGACGTTAAGCATGTTACAGTGTATACCTGATAAGTAATCCAGACTTATCATCTACTGTGACTTATTTGAAACAACAAGGATTTATGATTCATAACTCACATGTGTAATCACATACACAAATGAATCATATACAATGATGTTTAAGGATTTCAGTCTAATATTCATCTCATGAACTAACATGCATAAATGCATTATCATATTCTATTTCCAACTAACTGGTTTGAGGGCATATTCCCAACACTTACCCCCAGAATGAAATTGTGCCAAATTCCCCTTCGACCCACATAGACATATAGCATGCTCATATAATCACATATACGTGCTTTTCATATATTTCAGCGTGCATAATTAATGGGACTAATTAATACATGAACTTCGCCCAGATCCAAAATATCAAGTCGAATATATAAACCATGTAAATTTCCTGTAATTCATAGGTTTAGAATTCATACCTAAAGCTACAGTCTTAAGATTTTAGGTAGAGTACCAGGGTACTGAATCTACATCGGATCTCTGTTTATATGCAAAACCTACGAGTTTTGATACGTTTTTCAAGAAAATATGGAGTTAAATTTTTACAAAACTTTGCCAAATGCGGCCTAAGAGGTATCCACACTTAGATCTTACCTCAAGGAGTTCAAATACAAAATCTGGGAAAAAACTGAAGAATGAAAGGTCATCGATCAGCATCGTGAAGCTCGTGGGAATAAATCTCCTTTTTGTCTCTCTCTCACTCCCTCCCTCTCTCTCTCTCTCTCTCTCTCTCTCTCTCTCTCTCTCTCTCTCTCCAAGATATTTAGATTTTGATATTTATGAAAAATATCTTAAGTTTCCTATTATAGGCACGACTTATAAAAATAACGTTTACCTCCCCACGAGTTCTCAAAACTTCTCATTATCTCCCAAAACTTCGTAAACATCTAATTCATTGATTCACGAGTGAAAACTAAAAATTGTAAAAGTTTTCGTCTAAGTTCCGTTTGTCGCCGTAATTAAGTTTCGAAAACTAATTTTCGTGAAATCTCTAGATAACCTACCTTTTATGCAACGTACTACCTACGTTAATGTAATACCCTGTATTTTCAATATTTATTATACAGAGAGATTCTATATACTTCCTTTGACCATACTTGAAATTTTACTTTTAATCGATTGAAGCTCTTTTAAGTGATCGAACATTCCACAGTTCAAGTGATCGAACATTGTTCAATCGATCAAAACCTTACTGACCTGAATTTATGACGTGGTCCCCACTTCAATCGATCAAACCTGACCGATTTGCTTTCGATCGATTAAACCTTTCTCAATCGATCGAACATGGATTGATCATAAATCCCAGGTTTCTCGCAAACATGGCCACCTGTACCCCTTCTTCTCTATATGTATACTTGTGCTCATGTGTGGGAGTGTTTAGAATACTTGAGAGTTTGAGAGAGGGAGTTGATACTTGTTATATATATACATCCACATCTATATAGATACATATATTTATACATATATACACTATGAAGAAGAGAGAGAGACAGACAGAAGAAGGAGAAGAAAAAGAACAATAAGAGACAGAGAGAAAGGAGGCAGAGCTAGAGGGGAGAGAGAGAGAGAGAGAGAGAGGCATTAAAGCTCAAGGTTGGAATTCAAACCAAACACGCCCTTACGACATTCGGTGAGTTCCAAACTCACTCAGTAGCTTAGTTATGATGTTTTATATGTTTTGGATGTTTAATATTAACCCAAACATGTCCTAATAGATTCTAGACATTCACTGCCAGAATCTGGAGAAGACGAAGTTTAAGAGATTGAACTAGGTTCAATCGATCGAACACATTGAGTCTTAATCGATCGAATGGACTTCAATCGATCGAACTCCACTTCCTTTAAGCGATTAAAATGACTCCAATCGATCGAACATTAACAGAACTTGGTTGTTTCCTTTAATTTATAATTCATAATGGTTAGTTATTTAATTAATGTTCTATGTTCCTATTTATGTGATATTATGGATTACGAAGGTAATCGGATATGATAATAAGATTGAGATAATATGGTGAGTAACATAGTCAGATTTAGAACATTAGTAATAATATGATGCATTAATGAGATAAGGTTTGAGCTATAACAATGGGTAGCGTTAGTTAACCTGGTGAGTGAGTCAGTGGAGTATTAGTGTTTTCAGTACAAGTATCATCAGTATCAAGGATCAGTTGTGAACACTCTGCGTAGGATGTGAACGTTATGTATTGTACTCACAAGCGTTCTTAAAAGCGGTGAACAGTAAAAGTTCTTAAAAGCGGTGAACAAGAGTACGGATACATATTGATTGTGAATGGACGATACTCGCAAGCGTTCATAAAAGCGGTGAATAATAAGAGTTCTTAAAAGCGGTGAACAAGAGTATTGGTGCATCTATAAACTTGGTTGTATAAGAACGATATATGATGTTCGCAAGAGTTCTTAAAAGCGGTAAAGTGGTGAACAAGAGAACTAACATATCGTGGTGATATAATCAGTTCAGTATAGTCAGTTGGGATTGGTATAGTCAGTCTTAGAGTTGGAAGATGATAAGAATCGGATAATGATGGGTTGGAATAAAAGAGGAAAATATATTATTAGTATCTCTACGTTATATCATTCATGACTGGTAAATACTTAATTCCTATGATATTGTGTTAGTTAGTCCTCACTCAGCTTTCAGTAAGTTGATGGCCTTTATTACCTAGACATTCCCCTTCCAAACTACCCTGTCCTTAATAATGTCGGTGATGGCTACTACCCAGAGTTGGGTTATGCAGAGGGTGGCCCCACTGATGATGGTTATGCCAGAGACGCCTACTACGCTGACTACTACCCTTATGCCAGTTGAAGACCTGTAGATAGTTATCTAGTTTATATTTTTGTATTTATGTTGAACTTTATTAGTTTAACGGGTACTTGGGCATATGTTGTCTCCAAACCTATTGTGATCATGAGGATAACTCTGATATTTGTAATTCATAGCATCGTTATGATATTTTTAGTTTGATTACTATTCTTATTATTCTTGTGGACTAGTACTGTGTGGTGTGGATAATTAGTGACTTTCACTTGTCATTCCCTATGGACCCAAAAAGGAAATTTTTTTTTCTCTATTTTTGCTGCTCCGGGGCATGACATGATTTTTGGTATCAGAGCTCTAGGTTGTGATACTTTCGTTCACTAACGGGTCCACACCATTTGGTCCTAGTATTTAAGATTCCCTGAGACGAGATATGAGTTTAAGATAAGTTCGTCTTCCTGATGATAGATAGTTTCCTTTGCAGGTTAGCATGGTTCCAGAGTTCCATAAGTTTTTGACTGATGCCTATGGAGGACACATGATTTACGGAGATATTGTAAAGCCAGTTGACCCGGAGTTCTACCAGGAGCACATATGTCAGACAGCTAGTCGGTATTTAGAGGAGGATACGTAGAAGGCCCTCTATGTGACCGTGAAGACCCACCCTATAGAGATGCGTATGGACACTTATCATTCTGCGAGGATTGGTAGGGATATTTTTTAGCAGATTCTACAATTGATCTAGAGTAAGCTAGAGATGGACGTTATAGAGCTACGAGCCATTCTTGGAGGACCTATTGAGGCAGCACTAGCAGTAGCACCACCACCACCACCGGTACCCGACATACCAATTCTTGATCATGATCCAATTTAGGGCGAGGAGGACCCAGAGCCAGAGGATGAGTACCCTGATGAGGATATCGACAGGGATAGAGAGGAGGAGCCTATGGATGATGAGGGCCCAGCAGAGGAGGAGCCTGCAGACGATGATGATGAGCTGGAGGATGACCCAGAGGAGCCAGAGGACCCACTAGAGGGAGACGAGATTTTGGAGATACCAGCAGAGAATGTTCCTGGTGAGGAGGTTGTTATACTTGAGATACCTGTTGTGTTCGATTTACCAGCAAGGCGTGTACTACATATGGTAGCTATTGCCAATATGGTGGTCGAGTGGGTAGTAGCAATGGTTGCACAGCTAGCTGGACTCCCGATAGGACAGGCTGCATTAGCAGAGGCGATGGCCAGAGTTGGTGATTTTGCTGAGTTGATCGTCAATGTCACCGAGCCAGCATTTGGTGATGAGGATATAGATGTGGATGAAATGATCGTTGAGGATTGGGATATAGGTGTAGTGGTTGGAGGACTTGTTGCGCCAATGGAGGCCAATCCACCTATACAAATGGACATTGCACTTAAGGATGAGGCACCAGCAGTAGGATCAAACGTTGACGATTTTTGAGTCAGGATCTACAGGTTTTAGTTTTTGTTAGTTTTATCAAGACATGTTGTCTACATGATTTTGGGAGCTTGAGAGATAGCTATTTGACTATAGCTTTGTATAGATATTACCAGTAGTAGTATTATAACTAGCTGACTTTAGTACTGTTTTAGCCCTTATCCCATATGGTACACATTTTGACTAGTGTGTACTATGCGGTACATCTTTTGATATTTATACGAGGAGTAGTTTTAATAGTGATTGCATGTTGCAGTGTTATATGTTGATTAGTAGAACTGTTGGTTCTTGCTGTTTATCACTCTATCTTGATGTCGTTTCTACGAGAAGACTTTCAGCTTATCAATAGGTCTTTTATAGGTGCACCTCCCAAGCACACTATGGTGGGACCTTTGAGAAATCATCAAGCGCGAATTAGAGCACCTATTCTAGAGGGAATGGACCCATCTAGAGTCTTTGAAGCCTTTATGTAGAGGATGGAGCATGTAGGCGACACCTATAACCATGCTACCAATCAACGACCTGTTCAACCCCCAGTTGTACCGTTTCATCAAAGATAAACTGGAGACAAGTTATTAGCAAATTTTCATGGATTACGTCCCGAGAAGTTTGATGGACTAACAGAACCATGGAAAGCTGAGTAATGGATAAGAGAGATGGAGTTGATCTTTGAAGCATTAGAATGCAGTGAATAAGAGAAGCATCGTCTTGCTACATTCTAGCTCACTTACGCTACTGCAGATTGGTGGGAAGCTGAACGAGCTACTATTGGGATAAAAACTGCAAGGATAATGCCTTGGGAAATGTTTAAAGGAAGATTTCTGAAAAAAAAATGCTTTCCAGAAGATAAGAGGGATCAACAGGAGAAGAACTTTCTCAGTCTGATTCAAGGAGGATGGATTGTGCAAGAATACACAACACAGTTCGAGCATCTATCCCAATTTTCTCAACATATGATAGACACTCTATGGAAGAAGGTGAAGAGATTTCATCAAGGATTAAACCGCCACCTCCGACATATGATGGTTGGTCATTTGACTCAATCACTTGAGGGAATTGTCAGATTTGCTGCCGGATTAGAAAAGGACACTTATCCAGCACAACGATAATTGATGAATCGACCCCAACTGTCAAGGAATTTTCAATAGCAGAGTTTCCAAAACCAACCACTAAGAAATACCCAGAGTTGGAGACTTCAGGGTAATTTTCAAGGGAGCAAGAGAACCTGGGAAGGAACCAGGAAACCTCAGCAGAGCTATCCTTGACCCCAGCAATATCAACAGTGAGGATCGTAACCTCAGGTACGACTTACAACCCCGCTAAGTGATAACGGAGGATGTTTTAATTACGGCAAGCCAGGGCACATTGCCAAGTTTTGCACAATCCCCAGAGGTAATCGTCGAATGGATCTTGTCTGCCAGAATTACAACATGCTGGGACATTTGAGCGGGATTGTCCTACACCATGTGGAGGGTACTATAGGGCCCCAGTTCAAGGAATTTAAGGACCCCCAGCTCAAACTAGAATGAATGCCATGATCCCAGCACAAGCAGGCTTTAATGCATATGAATAACAACATTTGGAAGGTACGCTTGTACTTTTTCTTAGTCCAGTTAAAGCTTTATTCGATACTGGAGGTGCACATTCATTTGTTGCTGTTAAGATTGTGCGTCAGTTGGGTTTAGAATCCCAGACACTTAAGCTAGCACTTAATATTGTGTCACCATTGGGAGTGACTGTTAAGCTGGGTAAAGTGTGTAGAGATTGCCCACTAACCTTGGTAGATAGGAATCTTCCAGTACCCTTAGTAATTCTATCGATGTCAGAGTTCGACATCATCCTAGGGATGGATTGGTTGACAAAATATGAGGCCAATTTGGACTGCCCTACCAGGACGATTGTATTTCCAATACAAGGATGACCGATGATTAGATTTCAGTGTTTGTCAACGAGCGACATGTTTCTAATAAGTGGTTTAGCTACAATCGGTAGTAATAGTACGGAACCAACGATTGATCAGATTCCTACCGTACAGGACTTTCAGGATGTATTACAGGATATTAAAGGACTTCCACCGAAAAGAGAAATAGACTTCTACGTGGAATTAATACCTGGTACCTTGTCGATATCTAAGACTCCATATAGGATGGCACCAATTGAGATGTTGGAACTAAAGAAGCAAGTTCAAGAACTTGAAGATTTGGGATTGTCCACCCACGTATGTCACCTTGGCGAGCACCAGTTCCATTTATGAAGAAGAAGGACGAAACACTTCGACTCTGCATAGACTATATGGAGTTGAACAAGGTTACGATCAAGAACCGATACCCACTACCTCGGATAGATGATCTATTTGATTAGCTACAAGAATCAAGGATCTTTTCCAAGATTGATCTACATTCGAGATATCATCAACTTTTTGGTTTGACCAGAGGATGTGACAAAGACTGCATTTAGGATGAGATACGGGCATTATGAGTTTTTAGTTATGCCTTTCGGATTGACGAATGCGCCAGTAGTATTCATGGACTTGATGAATAGAGTATTCAGACCATATCTGGATCAATTCATTATAGTGTTCATTCACGACATCTTGATCTACTCAAAGACAGAGGAGAATCACAAGGAACACTTATAGATCGCTTTACAGATGCTTCAAGATAGCAAGTTGTACGCAAAGTTCAGCAAGTGCAAATTTTGGCTACAAGAGGTCAAATTCTTGGGACATGTCATATCTCAGGATGGTATCTCGGTGGACTCATCTAAGATTAATGCAGTCTTAAGCTGTAACAGATAAATTAATGTAATAGTGGTCAGAAGTTTCCTCAGCCTAGCAGGATATTATCGAAGATTTGTCGAAGGATTTTCCAGGATAGCAGGACCATTGATAATTTTGACGAGGAAGGAGATAAATTATGAATGGATAGAGAAGCATGAGGGTGCATTTTAGGAGTTAAAGGAAAGATTGACTTCTGCACCAGTACTCGTGATACCTAAGAGTGGAGAAAGGTATGTGATCTATAGTGATGCATTGCACCAAGGACTTGGATGTGTGCTTATGCAGGACGGGAATGTGATTGCATATGGATCAAGATAATTGAAGATACATGAGAAGAATTATCTGACGTATGATTTGGAACTAGCATCGATAGTGTTTGCATTAAAGATATGGAGACATTACCTTTATGGAGAAAAGCTTGATCTGTTTTCCGATCATAAGAGCTTGAAGTATTTGTTCTCTCAGAAGGAGTTGAACATATGACAATGAAGATGGATGGAGTTACTCAAGGACTATGACTTTTCGTTGCAATACCATCCGGGTAAAGTAAATGTCATAGCAGACACTTTGAGTCGTAAACCTCGACTAGTGATCGCTACATTACTAAATCAAGAATGGAAAGCATTGGAAGTTTTAGCTGAATTCAATCTTCAGCTAGTGGAACCAATAGAAGGACAACATTTTGGATGCCTTATTGTACATCCAACTTTCATCAGCCGTATCATAGCAGCTCAACAGAAAATCGAAGATTTGAAGTTATGGTTTGCAAAGATGTTAGCTAAGGAACCAGAAGTTTGGAGCATTGGTATCGATGGATCCTTGCGATCTAAAGGTAGACTCTGTGTACCTGACGAAGAAAATCTCCGAAAAGAAATATTGGATGAAGCACATAAGTCACAGATGACGATTCATACTGAAGGTACGAAGATGTACAAAGACTTGAAGAAGAATTTTTTGTGGGAAGGAATGAAACGAGAAATGGTTGAGTATGTAGCCCAATATCTTACTTATAAACAAGTAAAGGCAAAACATCAGAAGCCACTTGGACTTCCACAGCCGTTACCGATTCCCCAATGAAAATGGGAACACATCACCATGAATTTCGTCGCAGGTTTTCCAAAGTCACAGCAGAACCACAATGCTATTTAGATAATCGTGGATCGACTTATGTACGCAGATGGCACATTTTATTGCCTACAGCATGACGTATCCAGTGGAACGTTTGAGCCAAATGTATCTGTAACACATTATACAGTTACATGGAGTATCTGTTTCTATCGTGTCAGATCGAGATTCGCCCTTTACTGCAAAGTTTTGGAAGAGTCTCCAAACAGCGATAGGAACAACATTGAACTTGAATTCATCTTTTCATCCACAGACCGATGGACAGACTGAACGAATTAATCAAGTAATGGAGGATATGTTACGTGCTTACGTTATTGATTTTGAGAGTTCTTGGGAGACGCACCTATCGTTGATCGAGTTCACCTACAATAATAGCTACTATACGAGCATAGGGATGGCGCCATTTGAAGCTTTATACGGAAGACCTTGCCGATCACCGCTATGTTGGGCCGAAGTCAGAGATACTCAACTTCTTGGGCTAGAGATGATACGAGAAACCAATGAGAAGATCTAAATTGTACGTGAGAAGATGATGATAGCTCAGACCCGACACAAGAGTTATACTGACAAGCGACGCAAAGACTTGGAATTTGCCGTTGAAGATCACGTGCTACTCAAGGTTTCACCTGTTCAAGGCATCGTCAGATTTGGTTAGAAGAGAGGCAAGCTATTGTTGCGATTCATCGGACCGTTCGAGATTCTAGAACGCGTTGGGAAAATTGTCTATCGACTTGCATTGCTGCCGAAGATGTCAGGAGTGCACAACGTATACCACATCAGTATGCTGAGGAAATGTGCTCACAACCCAGCGCATGAGATCAACTTTGAGTACATTGAAGTCAACGATAATGTTACATTTAACGAAGGGCCACTGTGGATCCTAGATCAAGGAATCAAGAAGCTCAGAAACAAAGAGATTCCATTGCTAAAGATCCAGTGGAAGCATCATGATGAAGGAGAAGCTTCGTGGGAGCTACAGTTAGAGATGCGTGAAAAGTTTCCTTTTTTCTTTTAGACCTTGTTTGCCTCTGATTTCGAGGACGAAATCTTTTACTAAGTGGTGGATGGTGTAATACCCTATATTTTCAGTATTTATTATATAGAGAGATTCTATATATTTCCTTTGACCATACTTGAAATTTCACTTTCAATCGATCAAAGCTCTTTCGAGCAATCGAACATTCCAAAGTTCAAGCGATCAAACCCTACCGACCTGAATTTATTTTCAATCGATCAAACCCTTTTCAATCGATCAAACCTGACCGATCTGCTTTCGATCAATCGAACCTTTCTCAATCGATCGAACATGTAATGATCAGAAATCCCAGGTTTCCCGCAAACATGGCCACCTGCACCCCATCTTCTCTATATACATACCTTGTGCTTGTGTGTGGGAGTGTTCAGAACACTTGAGAATTTGAGAGAGGGAGTTGATGCTTGTTATATATATACATATATCTATACATATATATACACTATGAAGAAGAGAGAGAGAGAGAGAGAGAGAGAGAGAGAGAGAGAGAGAGACAAAAAAAAGAATGAGAAGAACAAGAACAAGAGGAGACAGAGAGAGAGAGAGAAAGAGAGAGGGAGGTCATTAAAGCTTAAGGTTGGAATTCAAGCCAAACAAGCCTTACGACGTTCGATGAGTTCCAAACTCACTCAATAGCTTAGTTACGATGTTTTACATGTTTTGGACGTTCAATATTAACCCAAACACACCCTAATAGATTCTGGACGTTCACTGCCAGAATCTGGAGAAGACAAAGTTCGAGCGATCGAACTAGGTTCAATCTATCGAACACACTAAGTCTTAATCGATCGAAAGGATTTCAATTGATTGAACTCCACTTCTTTCAAGCGATTGAAATGACTTCAATCGACCGAACATTAACAGAACTTGGTTGTTTCCTTTAGTTTATAATTCATAATGCTTAGCTATTTAATTGATGTTCCATGTTCCTATTTATGCGATATCATGGGTTACGGAGGTAATGGGATACGATAATGAGATTGAGATAGTATGGTGAGTAATGTAGTCGGATTTGGAACGTTAGTAATAGTATGATGCGTTAACGAGATAAGGTTTGAGCTATAACAATAGGTAACGTTGGATAACCTGGTGAGTGAGTCAATGGATTATTAGTGTTTTCGGTACAAGTATTGTCGCATTAGGGATCAGTTATGAACACATCTGCGTGAGATGTGAGCGTTATGTATTGTACTCGCAAGCGTTCTTAAAAGCGCTGAACAGTAAGAGTTCTTAAAACCGGTGAACAAGAGTACGGATACATATTGATTGTGAAAGGACGATAATCGCAAGCGTTCTTAAAAGCGGTGAACAGTAAGAGTTCTTAAAAGCGGTGAACAAGAGTATTGGTGCGTCCATAAACTTGGTTATATAAGAATGATGTGTGATGCTCGCAAGAGTTCTTAAAAGCGGTAAAGCGGTGAACAAGAGCACTAACATATCGTGGTGATATAATCAGTTCGCTATAGTCAGTCAGGATTGGTACAGTTAGTCTTAGAGTTGGAAGACGCTAAGAACCGGATAATGATGAGTTAGAATAAAAGAGGAAAATATATTATTAGTATCACTACGTTATATCGTTCATGACTGGCAAATACTTTATTCCTAAGAGATTGTGTTAGTTAGTCCTCACTCAGCTTTCAGTAAGCTGACGGCCTTTAATTTATTGCCTGGACATTTCCCGACTAGACTACCCTGGCCTTAACAATGCAGGTGATGAAATCTACGGTGATGGCTACTACCCGGAGTTGGGTAATGCAGAGGGTGGCCCCACTGATGATGGCTATGCTAGAGACGCCTACTACGTTAGCGACTACCCTTATGCTAGTTAAAGACCTGCAGAAGTTATCTAGATTATATTTATGTACTTCTGTTGAACTTTATTAGTTTAACTGGTACTTGGGCATATGTTTTCTCCAGACCTGTTGTGATCCTGAGGACCACTCTGATATTTGTAATTTATAGAATCGTTATGATATTTTTAGTTTGATTACTGTTCTTATTATTCTTGTGGACTAGTACTTTGTGGTGTGGATAATTAGTGACTTTCACTTGTCATTCTCTATGGACCCAAAAAGAAAATTTATTTTTCTCTATTTTTGCTGCTCTGGGGGAGTGACAGTTAATTCTATATTACTCAAAGTGATCTCAAACTAGAACAAAATTATCAGAAATCATACTAAACATGTATATTCACTATTCACATATACCAGGTTATATCAAAGAACATTTAATTAAGATAAATGTCATTTAAACATCTTAATGCCTCATGCATTACCACTCTCCCGTGTCCTCGATTAAGACCCACTGTAGACCCACAGTCAACTTCATTCACAATTATTAAACCACATTAATAAATCTCCAAAATTCATTTACGCATTTAAAATAACTGAAACTTCCGGGACGAGTGTGACAATAAAAATCTCCCTTTTCTCTCTCCTCTTTAGGATAGAACTTGTTTTGAAAAAATAGCTCACCATCTCATTCCTATTTATAGGCAATATTTCTCGAAATTGCGATTAACTCCCCACTAGTTCTCTAAACTTTCAAATATCTCTCGAAACTTCTTAAAACGTTTAAAACCATCTTCCCGAGTGAAAATATCTAATTTCCATAAGTTTCGTCTAAGTCCCATTTGGGTCCGTAATTACGTTCCGAAAACTATTTCCGCGAAATTTCTAGATAACCTACCTTTTATGCAACGTATCAATTCGTTACTACTACAACGTCCCAAATGATCTTAGGCAAGATCAAAACTATCATGAAAGTATGCTACACAGGCATAATCACTATTCACAAATACCAGATTAAGTCAAATAACATTTAATCACATAAATGCCATTGAAGTCATGCCAATTCCTTATTGATTTTTCGATTGTCGTGTCCTCAATTGACACCCACCGTTGACCCACACTCTACCTCATTCACAATGATTAATCAACATTAATAATTCTCAAAAATCGAGTATGCATTTTAAAATGAAAGTATTTTTCGGGACATGCATGACAATTTCGGTTTAGCTGGCGGTTTCGAATTACTATTCCCCAAAATCGATTGTACTATTTCCCAAAACCGATCAAACCGATCGGTCTAGTGTTTTAAATAAATAAATATATATCATATAAGTATACAACTTTAGGGAGAAACCCTAGTCGCCAATCCTAACTTTTCATTTTTGTCTTCCCTCCTTCCCCCTCTCTCCCTCCCTCTCTCTCTCTCTCTCTCAAAGAGCAAGAAACTCTAGCCACTTAGCTAGTAGCTAGCCACCCCCTCCTTCGAAACCCTAGCCATTTTGTCGTTCTCTCTCTCTTTGAAGGTGTTTTTCTAGCCGACACTCACTAACGGTTTTCTCGATCTTATCTCTATAATGTTTTGGATTTCTAAGATCCGATTTTAGATTTTTGGTTCTTGATCATTTCTCTTAATCTCTAGGACTTGATTTCAAATTTCTCTACTTTGTTCTTCCTCTCTACATTTTTGTTAGTGTTTTACCGACCAAATTCGATCATCCCTTCACCAATCGATTTTACAACGCATTTCAAAGGTTTCGGTCGGGATCGGTTGTATGTGTAGTAGAACTAAACTAATAACACCCCTAATAGACATGAGTATTTAAATTGTCTTAATTACAAAATATACCCCTTAAGTTTGGTCCATGTCTCATTTTAGTCCCTATAGTATCAATTGCATCCTTTTGATCTCGGTAGTTTTGAATTAGAAGAAATTTAAAGAGGTGCCATCCGATGAAGAATTTTTTGTTTTTTTTTTTTTACTGAAAGTCACCCACTTTAGAGGTTTTGAGTGACACTGTGGTTTCGTACTTCCATAAAAAATAAAAAAAAAATTCTCGCACAAAATGGGGTGTATGGACCACATTGGTTCTGATTTAAAATTATAGATATGAAATTGATGCAATTTAAACACTTCCCAGCTTCGATTGCAGACCGAGCTAAACTTGGATACATTTTGTCTCGTTAGTTCGTTAATAATATTCTCTCTTTTTGACTAAGAAACAAAAAATTGCATCCACTTATAATTAAGTTCCTTTAATTTTTTGGTGAAAAGTCCCTCATTTTAGATTAATTAAGTTTGAATGACAATCTATTTTTTTTTTTTTTGGGGGGGGGTGGGGGGTCAAAAGTCCATGACTTGTGAAACATATCAAGTCCCTTGTTTGGACCTAAAAAAAACATTTTTAAGTCAAATTATGTATAAGGCCGATTGAGATTTTTTTATCGGACTTGGAGCCCGATTGCAAGAATTGGGGGTCAAGTGATTGGTTCACAGTTGGTAGGGCCAGATGACTTTTGGACTATTTTGTAATAATCGAACTGTCATACATGTTCAATCGGGCTTATATCAGTTTTCATGACCAATGGTGTGGTTGAATTATTATGGTGCCGAAGTTAAGTATTCAAGTTAGTGGGACACATGACAGTCAAGTGGTGGCCTATTTTGTTGATCAAGTCTCACGCATGATTGAAGTGCCAGCTTTTTGTTTCAAGCTTCAATTTGGTCACTTTAATTGATCTTTTAGTAATTTAGGCCACCACATGCTATAGGGCTTACCGCAATTCCATCGGGCTGCATTGGTTTTGTCATCGGGCTGGTTTGGTCTACTACCACAAGTTGTCAAGTCTGAATGGGCTTCCATTTATATGGCCCGTTATCAATCAACCATCATGTGGTTGGAAATAAGGCCAATCACTTGGCCCCTCAGGTTCATATTTTTCACAGTATCAATACAATGGTGGTGGGGCCACTTGATAACGTGTTCTAGTTTTAATTCCGTTCGGACTGCTGTGTTCCAAATTTTCTATCGAGCCACCACTATTGGTGATATTATTATATTATATGTATGGGAAGATATATCGTTGATTTATGTTACAATATCTTCATAAGGAAATTAATTCATATCCAAGTTAGGATACTAATTGATATCTTAATATTATGGGAAGATAATATCAATTTATTATGGAAGTTATCTCTTGCTTAGAGGGGAAGCCAACCGTACCAAGACTGAATGTGGACCACATTCAACCTATATATGTATATGTATATATTCGAAGATATGGTAGCTCTTATCAGATTGGGAAGAAAAACTGGTATTTTTTACCATATAATTATTCATCAGTTATTTCCTAACTTATCTAGAAGACCTCCATGGCCGCTACAAATACAGCAGGTTGGCCAAACTGCAAAGGCACTCCGCGTGATCTCGACAAACCGCATTCAACAGCGTTCTTAGCATTCTTAGGATTAGCTTTTAGGCAAATAAAGCAGTCTTTTATTTTCTTAGCATTTTAATTACTCTCTTGTAATTTCTCTTTTACATCAATTAAATAAAACATGCTTTTATTTAATTCCTTTTTCTCTACTTTTCATCACTTGCTAGACATGTATGCTTCAATACTGTCTATGGACTACAGGCCAAGGGTACTTTCCTACTTGGCCATCACAATCACCTGTTAGAAGTTAGATTTTCAAAACCTTGTGTATCACTCACACAAGTGATTTAGGAAATTTTGTCTTTATTAGTTTGGGTCTACCTAACAAGGCTCTGGCATGCCTGAACCGAAAATATAGCAAACATTTTGGCACGCCCGGTGGGACAGCCAAGTGATGAGCCATGCATACACTGAAGCATGGCTACACTTCTACAACAACCAGATTTGTCACGCCCCGACGTAGCATAAATAAGGAAAGCGTTTAATTTCCTTTATGGACCTGTAGGTCGCGACAGTTTGAAGGATCGATTCCGTCCCAAACGTCGAACAACAAAACATAATAATCAGAGCAGAGCAAACAAGGCTTATAAAATTTTTTTCTAACTTATTACATCTTATGATATGAGGTCAACTAAGGCACAGACCTCCTTGAAACAAAATAATAATTTAAAGTCTAATACAGTCATCCTTATTACAAATCGGTCATAACTTAAAACATGTAAACTTAAAAGCATATGATAACTAAACAGTTTTCTCATCCAAAAGCAGTCGTCTCAATTAGCGTAGTCATATGGTTCCTCCTGATTATAACCTGAAAAGCCTGAACACGAATGTCCAGGACGCATCAACGTCGTCAGCTTCGAGAAGCTGGTGAGTATTAAAAACATAGCTTTGAATGTAAAACATACCCATTTACCTTTTTCCATTTTCAATTTGCAAAATCAATAGTTTGACCATAGAGAGAATTTAATTTATAAACCAACGAGGAATATATTATTCAAAGTCGTTCATTCATAAAACATATGATCGTGTATGAGACAATGCACCACACTCATCTTGCCGACTCTTTTCTCTCGACAGACACAACCACCCACTATCTCACTCTGGTATCTTTGAAACACTAAGATAGCCACACTTTAGCAACGGGGCGCCAGGGAGTGTCCAGTTTGCCTCACACTTTGGTCCGGGGTACCAGGGAGTGTCCATTGCCTCACACTTTGAATACCTAATCCGCCATGCAAATACCGGAGCAACCTCACGCAGTATCCAGACTCGGGTATCAGGGAGTGTCCGTAGGCCACACTTTAGCACTACCATGGGTGCCAGTGAGTGTCCAAGTTCGGCGTCACACACTTTAACGCTTCCATGGGCATCAGGGACTGTCCATATTTGCCACCGTCGCATTTCAAAGATACCCTCACCGTAATCTCAACCACAGCCACAACCGCAATCTCAACACGTCACACTTTGGTACACCATAACCAGGGAGTGTCCACCACACAATCTCAATCTCAATACTCTTTCAACACTGACCACCACCCACATGCATGTACCACTGACCCCACATGAATGATATGAACTTAAACATAAGCAAAACGCTGAATTAAAGGAACAACGTACATACGGGGATTGATAAGTCATAATACAACGTTCTATTCGTTCAAACACAATCAATTAAGATCCTGTTTTAATAATTTTCCCAAACGGAACTTTAACAGTCCTTAAAAGTTAACCAAACTGTCCCTAAATACAAAACAGACAAAAACCAGAATCTGCCAGATCGCGCGCGCGGGCCGCTCGCGCGATCTGGGCCGCTCGCGCGATCGCGCGCGCGAGTTCTTGCAGTGTCTTCGTCTTCTTCCCCAGACTTCCTCTGTTTCAGTTTTCAGGGTCTAATTTGACCCATTTTCAATTCTAGAACCTCCTAGGCCTTATTATATATGATTCTCTTCGGTTTTTCATAAGGAATATGAATCCATCATCAATTTAACATGAATCAATCTATAATTCTAGAATTTTATGAAATTTCAAAAGATGTCAAAACTTAATTTCTAATATACTTTCTCATGTGATCAAATTAGACTCTAATACTTTAAACATGGCATGTAGGATGTATAATCTTTCATATTTATCTCAGAAAATGAATTTTGGTTGAGTTTGAAAAATCTTGATTTTTCAAGCTATGGAAAATCAACGTAAAAGTTTGAATGGGGATATACATAATAAGCTATACACACAAAAAGTAGGCATGAAGTTGCATTCTTAGTGAGTTTAGAATACTCACTTATGTGTAGAGAGTAGAGATTGTTGAGAGAGAGTAGCAAATAGGAAGTTCAAACCCAAGCTTTGGCTATGGGGATTAATAGCCTTTCTCTTACAGAATTCTGTATAGTTCTCTGTGTATCTCTCCAAACCCTCTCAGTGTTTAGTTTGCAAATTGTGCAGAAGATGTATGTGTGACTGTGTGAGTAATGTATAAATATAGAAGAAAAAAGGGGTGAACTTGGGCTCCAAGTTCTATGATTATACTACACTACAATGGATACACAGCACATATAAGTTTGATACCCTCATATACATACGTTTGATCTTACAGATTTTGAAGAGGTGCTGATAGACTACTAGGGGGTAATTGGAGTGTTTGGGAAAAGAGATTATAGGCATAAGTTAACTCACAACAAGAGGGCATTGCCAAACAAGGCCTAAGGCAATCATTAGTTGCCATAAATGGAAAGTAAAGTGTATGTCACGTCTATCTTTACATCACTTCCAAAATCTGTGGAAATTTAGCACAACGTGGACAGTTTTGGAAGTAAACTGGTACTTTCGTGGCGCGGTGGTCACCACAAAAATACAGAAAATTCATTTTAATATAAGAAATGGTTTTCTGGTTTTATAAAAATACAGTTTGAATTAAAAGAAAACATTCCCACCGTTTTGAGATACAGATTTGAAATCCAACACAGGTATTGCTAAATTTACAGAAATTGCAGTTTGACCCCAACAATAATTTTAATAGCAATTGAAACAAGAATTTAAAGTTTAACACATGGTAAATAGAAACTAAATAAGACTAGAAATACAGATTAAATATGATAATGTCAAATTAAAATTAAATGCAAATGCAGGTTATTACATCCTTCCTCCCTTAAACAGGATTTCGTCCCCGAAATCAAGACTAACTAGTCATGAAATAACTCCGGGTACTTCTTCCTCATATCCGCTTCAACTTCCCACGAGGCTTCATTCTCATCATGGTGATTCCACTGAACTTTCACCAATGGGATATCCTTATTCCTCAGCTTCTTGATACTCTGATCTAAAATCTTCACGGGCCTCTTTTTGTAAGAAACGTTATGACTCGTCTCAATATCGTCATAACTAACCACATGCGAGGGGTCTCGTATGTATTTTCTCAACATACTAACATGAAATACATCGTGAACCCCATACATCTTCGGTGGTAGCGCCAGTCGATAGGCTACTTTCCCGACACGTTCCAAAATCTCAAACGGTCCGATGAAACGCGGAGCTAACTTCCCTCTCTTGAGACCGAAGCGTACTACTCCTCGGGTTGGTGAAACTTTAAGAAGTACGTGATCTCCAGCACTGAATTCCAAATCTTTCCGGCGTCGATCAGCATAACTCTTATACCGGCTCTGAGCAGTTCTCATCCTTTCCTTGACCAAAAAAATCTTCTCGTTGGTTTCTCTAACCAAATCTGGTCCCAACAATTCTGTGTCCCCAACTTCTGCCCAACACAATGGAGAACGACATGGTCGTCCGTATAATGCTTCGAATGGAGCCATTCCGATACTCATGTGATAACTGTTGTTATAAGCAAATTCAACCAACGGCAAGTGTGTCTCCCAAGATTCTTCAAAATCGATCACACAAGCCCTGAGCATATCCTCCATGATCTGATTAACACGCTCAGTTTGTCCATCTGTCTGAGGGTGAAAAGCAGTGCTCATCTTGAGCGAGGTTCCCAAAACTTCTTGCAGACTTTCACAAAATCCAGAGGTAAAACGTGCGTCACGGTCTGACACAATCGACACAGGTGCACCGTGAAGCCGCACAACTTGTTGTATGTATATCCGGCTCATCCTCTCCACTGGGTATGTCATACTATAAGCGATGAAATGAGCTGATTTTGTTAATCGATCCACAATTACCCAAATAGTGTCATGATTCTACTGCGATCGAGGCAATTCTACTACAAAATCCATCGTGATGTGCTCCCACTTCCAACCAGGAATAGGTAGCGGTTGCAACAATCCCGAGGGTCTCTGATGTTCAGCTTTGACTTGCTGACATATCAAACACTTGGATACAAATTCGGCCACGTCTTTCTTCATACCTTCCCACCAGAAATTTCTCTTCAAATCTTTGTACATCTTCGTCCCTCCTGGGTGAACTGTATACCTTGATTTATGTGCTTCTTCATATCCTTCCTTAGCTCTTCATCACCTGGCACACATAATCTATTCCTGCACCGATATCCTCCATCGACTCCCACCTTCCATTCTGCCGGGTCTTTCTCTGACATCTTCCTGAACCATGCCTGAAACTTCTCATCTTCTTTTTGAGCTCCAATAATGCAGTCGATAAGAACAGGCTGTAGGATGAGACATCCGAACAATTGTCCTTCTCCTTCTTCAGCACTCTGTACATCGAACTCCGCCAAGGTCTCCAACACTCGCCACTCTCTAATCATTAAGGAGGCGATCGTCTCACGATTCTGTCGACTCAGGGCATCAGCAACCACATTGGCTTTACCCGGGTGGTATTCCAACGTGAAGGCGTAATCTTTGATCAATTCCATCCATCTGCGCTGCCTCATGTTCAACTCTTTCTGTGTGAACAAATACTTCAGGCTCTTGTGATCGGAGAATAAATCAAACTTCTCACCGTAGAGATAGTGTCTCCAAATCTTGAGTGCGAAAACTACTACCGCCAACTCCAAATCATGAATAGGATAGTTCAACTCATTCGGCTTCAGCTGTCTGGATCCATAGGCTATAACTCTGCCATCTTGCATAAGTACACACCCCAGTCCTTGATATGACGCGTCACTAAAGATAGTGAACTTCTCATCAGGCTTGGGTATTGCTAGTACCGGCGCGGTAGTGAATCTCTCTTTCAACTCTAGAAAGGCCCGCTCATGCTTCTCTGTCCACTCGAACTTCAAATTCTTCTTCGTAAATCCGGTCAATGGTGCGGCTATTTTAGAGAATCCCTCAACAAATCTCCTATAATAGCCTGCGAGTCCAAGAAAACTCCAAACTTTTGTAGGGTTGCTCGGCCTAACCCAGTTTAACACAGCATCGGTCTTGGATGAATCCACTGAAATTCCTTGAGATGACACCTTGTGTCCCAAAAATTTCACTTCTTGTAACCAGAACTTACACTTACTGAATTTGGCATACAACTGGTGGTCCTTAAGCGTCTGCATCGCAATCCGTAGATGTTGCTCGTGTTATTCTCCTGACTTAGAATAGATCAAAATATCATCTATAAAGACGATGACAAACTGATCCAAATAAGGTTTGAACACTCTGTTCATCAGATCCATAAACACTGCCGGGGCATTCGTCATTCCAAATGGCATCACCAGAAATTCATAATGACCATATCAGGTTCTGAACGCAGTCTTAGGTATATCTTCCTTCCGTACCCTCAACTGATGATATCCCGACCTTAGGTCTATCTTGGAAAATGTTGTAGCTCCTTGTAGTTGATCAAACAAATCGTCAATCCGAGGCAAGGGATACTTGTTCTTGATAGTCACTCGGTTCAATTCTCTGTAGTCGATACATAACCGTAGCGTTCCGTCCTTCTTCTTCATGAATAACATTGGTGCTCCCCAAGGCGATGTACTTGGACGTACAAAACCTAGGTTCTCGAGCTCTTGAACTTGTTCCTTCAATTTCGATAGTTCTGTGGGGGCCATTCTGTAGGGAACCTTGGTGATCGGTACGGTACCTGGTATGAGTTCAATACAGAACTCAATACTTCTCTCGGGCGGTAATCCAGAAATATCTTGAAATACTTCTTCGAAGTCCTTGACTACAGGTATAGACGACACTGCCGCTTCTGTACTGACGACTTCGATGTTAGCCAAACATCTTGTGAGGAACATATCTCCCGAAGGGTTACATTGAAAATCAAAGGGTTGATTCTCATAGTCGAGGAATGTAATTCTCTTCCTCACACAATCCAACGTTGCTTGATTCTGAGTGAGCCAATCCATCCCTAGGATTATGTCGAACTCCTTCATCGATAGGACAATCAACCTTGTAGGGATTTCACGGTCTCCTAACCGTAAAGGACAATCCTTGCACACGTGTCCTAATCTGACTGCAGCTCCTAATGGCGATGTAGCCTTCAAAGCTTTCTCTAAGCGATGAGGTAAGATACCCAATCTCCGAATAGTATTAACAGATATGAACGAAAGAGCAGCACCCGTATCAAATAACACTTTAACATGAGAGTTAAACAGAGTTAATGTACCTTCTACTGCTTGTTGATCAGGTTGAGCTTCTCCATAATCTCCTTCTTCGTACACAGTTCCATCATATCCAGCGGCATCAGGGATAACAGCATTCAAGCGAGTCTGTCCCTGTTGACCATAAGTCACCTGCTTAGGAGTAGTGCAGATGCTGCTGATGTGACCTGGTTCACCACAGTTGAAGCAGACTATCCCTTGCTGAGCAGCACACCTTGGTGCCTTGCAATCTCGAGCCAGATGACCAGGGTTGCCACAGTTGAAGCACTTTCCACTACTACTTCCTTCTCCTACTCGGGGTTGAGTCGGATAGGTAATAGACTGGGTCTTCTTGCTTCTATCAAAATTCCTCTTCTGCCCTTGGGTACGATTCATGGGTGGTCTATTCCCAAAATTACCCCTTTGAGGCGGTCGGAATTCAAATTGTTTTCGATTCACTCGAGCATCCTCTTCCAGATCGGTAGCCAAACCAACGAGTCCTTCGAAAGACTTATCTAGGTGTCCGAGAGTCAGGCGACGAATCTGCGGTGTCAGCCCTTGGTTATACTTACGGATCTTCTTCTCCTCAGTATCAACCAGGTGAGGGGCAAACCGAGACAGTCTTTCGAACTGTGTGGTGTACTCTTGCACCGACTTGGTTCCTTGCGTCAAGTCCATGAATTCCTTCTCTCTTCTGTGCCTCTCTGTAGCCGGGAAGTACTTCTCCAAAAATCTCCCCTTGAACGCAGTCCACGTTATTCCCATTGCAGCTCCATTCCCGATAGTAGCTATGACCGAATCCCACCAATCTGCGGCAGCATCGGTCAATTGAAACGTAGCCAATCTCCTCTTGTCCATCTCATTGCACTGGACAGCCTCGAACATACGGTCCATCTGTCTTAACCATTGTTCGGCCTTCTAGGGTTCTGCTATACCCGCAAACTGCTCGGGCCTTAGTGCACGGAATCTCTCCAGCAATTTGTCTCCAGTTTGGCGGTCTCGTCGGTTTTCATTCTGATTACTAACCCTTTCGAGACGCCTAATGAAAGCTTCAAATATTCCTGTGGGATTGGCAGCCTCAGGTGCTCCCTCGATCAAATTCCTGTTCCTCCTTAGTCCCCCGGCCATTCTATGCATGATGGTGATGAAAGGATGAGAAACATGCATGAAGCAGTTCTATTGAAGCAATTTAAACAACAACATTCAAAAGGGTATATTTTATATATATAACTTCTTGTCAAGTTGATACAAAAAGCATGTATGGTCAGATCAATGCCTACCCTATCTGTATGGGTTAGGACGCATGCAAGAGTTAATGTTACAAAAATGGTATCATTGCCCTACACTCTAATGCATGTAATTACAGTTGCAAAAAGAGATAGAGCTAATAGTCAAAACAGTCAATATATAAAAGCCGATATCTAAACGGTCAGTCATCGCCGTAGGTAGCCATCAATAGATCAAGCGAGTCGGCCTGATGAAAACGCTGAACATGAAAGGGGCCTGCCCCAAAATTACAGCTATGAGAGGTCATCAATGAAGCAGGTCCAGGGGCATCTGCCTCAGGCAAGGCTGGCTCAAGTGCAAGTGCCTCCTCAAGGTCGACTGCAAAGTCGTCCCATCCTAAGCCATCCTCCTCGGCGTCCTCAAAAATAGGAGCGAACACAACGTCAACGTCACCGTCGTCCTCAACAGCGGGGACGACTGGTGGAGGCACCTCCAGCTGTGCAAGGTGGGCCTGCACAACCTGAACCTCAAGAGGAAAATAGAAGGCATCGCTGTTAACCAAGCGAACCATCTCAACGAGCACTAAGCGCTGGATCTCTATAAAGTAAAGAATCTCGAGGCGAGCACGGGACAGGTCGACCAGTCCTAATATGTGAATCTGATGCCAGAGGTCTAAATCGACGGTAGCAGTTGCACGTTGCCCAACAGCAGTGAAATAAAGGGTCACCGAAGCCGGCACTATCGCTCCCACAGTAACCCAATGCCCTCCAAAAGCATCAGGTACAAACAGGGGCTGAGCTGGATCCATACCTGACAAGGTACTACTTAAGTCAGGACAGAAATAATCTTAGGCGTTTGGGCGCTGAGTCTATCCTCCCTGTCGTATCATCGGGTGTGTAACACTTAATGGAATGTGGAATCGGGTCTATACTGGCAAACCTTAACCTGGCTAAACTATCTTGAGATAAATAATAACCTGGCTCTGATACCACTAAATCCTGTCACGCCCCGACGTAGCATAAATAAAGAAAGCGTTTAATTTCCTTTATGGACCCGTAGGTCGCGACAGTTTGAAGGATCGATTCCGTCCCAAACGTCGAACAACAAAACATAATAATCAGAGCAGAGCAAACAAGGCTTATAAAAAAAATTTCTAACTTATTACATCTTATGATATGAGGTCAACTAAGGCACAGACCGCCTTGAAACAAAATAATAATTTAAAGTCTAATACAGTCATCCTTATTACAAATCGGTCATAACTTAAAACATGTAAACTTAAAAGCATATGATAACTAAACAGTTTTCTCATCCAAAAGCAGTCGTCTCAATTAGCGTAGTCATATGGTTCCTCCTGATTATAACCTGAAAAGCCTGAACACGAATGTCCAGGACGCATCAACGTCGTCAGCTTCGAGAAGCTGGTGAGTATTAAAAATATAGCTTTGAATGTAAAACATACCCATTTACCTTTTTCCATTTTCAATTTGCAAAATCAATAGTTTGACCATAGAGAGAATTTAATTTATAAACCAACGAGGAATATATTATTCAAAGTCGTTCATTCATAAAACATATGATCGTGTATGAGACAATGCACCACACTCATCTTGCCGACTCTTTTCTCTCGACAGACACAACCACCCACTATCTCACTCTGGTATCTTTGAAACACTAAGATAGCCACACTTTAGCAACGGGGCGCCAGGGAGTGTCCAGTTTGCCTCACACTTTGGTCCGGGGTACCAGGGAGTGTCCATTGCCTCACACTTTGAATACCTAATCCGCCATGCAAATACCGGAGCAACCTCACGCAGTATCCAGACTCGGGTATCAGGGAGTGTCCGTAGGCCACACTTTAGCACTACCATGGGTGCCAGTGAGTGTCCAAGTTCGGCGTCACACACTTTAACGCTTCCATGGGCGTCAGGGACTGTCCATATTTGCCACCGTCGCATTTCAAAGATACCCTCACCGTAATCTCAAGCACAGCCACAACCGCAATCTCAACACGTCACACTTTGGTACACCATAACCAGGGAGTGTCCACCACACAATCTTAATCTCAATACTCTTTCAACACTAACCACCACCCACATGCATGTACCACTGACCCCACATGAATGATATGAACTTAAACATAAGCAAAACGCTGAATTAAAGGAACAACGTACATACGGGGATTGATAAGTCATAATACAACGTTCTATTCGTTCAAACACAATCAATTAAGATCCTGTTTTAATAATTTTCCCAAACAGAACTTTAACAGTCCTTAAAAGTTAAACCAAACTGTCCCTAAATACAAAACAGACAAAAACCAGAATCTGCCAGATCGCGCGCCCGGGCCGCTTGCGCGATAGGTCGCTCGCGCAGTCCGCTCGCGCTATCTGCCCATTTTCATTTTCCTTATATAAAACTTTTCCAACGGCCAGAAAACACAGGGCTCGCGCGCGCGGGCCGCTCGCGCGAGGGGTCGCTCGCGCGGTCCGCTCGCTCGATCGTGCGCGCGAGTTCTTGCAGTGTCTTTGTCTTCTTCCCCAGACTTCCTCTGTTTCAGTTTTCAGGGTCTAATTTGACCCATTTTCAATTCTAGAACCTCCTAGGCCTTATTATATATGATTCTCTTCGGTTTTTCATAAGGAATATGAATCCATCATCAATTTAACATGAATCAATCTATAATTCTAGAATTTTATGAAATTTCAAAAGATGTCAAAACTTAATTTCTAATATACTTTCTCATGTGATCAAATTAGACTCTAATACTTTAAACATGGCATGTAGGATGTATAATCTTTCATATTTATCTCAAAAAACGAATTTTGGTTGAGTTTGAAAAATCTTGATTTTTCAAGCTATGGAAAATCAACGTAAAAGTTTGAATGGGGATTCACATAATAAGCTATACACACAGAAAGTAGGCATGAAGTTGCATTCTTAGTGAGTTCAGAATACTCACTTATGTGTAGAGAGTAGAGATTGTTGAGAGAGAGTAGCAAATAGGAAGTTCAAACCCAAGCTTTGGCTATGGGGATTAATAGCCTTTCTCTTACAGAATTCTGTATAGTTCTCTGTGTATCTCTCCAAACCCTCTCAGTGTTTAGTTTGCAAATTGTGCAGAAGATGTATGTGTGAGTAGTGTATAAATATAGAAGAAAAAAGGGGTGAACTTGGGCTCCAAGTTCTATGATTATACTACATTACAATGGATACACAGCACATATAAGTTTGATACCCTCATATACATACGTTTGATCTTACAGATTTTGAAGAGGTGCTGATAGACTACTAGGGGGTAATTGGAGTGTTTGGGAAAAGAGATTATAGGCATAAGTTAACTCACAACAAGAGGGCATTGCCAAACAAGGCCTAAGGCAATCATTAGTTGCCATAAAAGGAAAGTAAAGTGTATGTCACATCTATCTTTACATCACTTCCAAAATCTGTGGAAATTTAGCACAGCGTGGACAGTTTTGGAAGTAAACTGGTACTTTCGTGGCGCGGTGGTCACCACAAAAATACAGAAAATTCATTTTAATATAAGAAATGGTTTTCTGGTTTTATAAAAATACAGTTTGAATTAAAAGAAAACATTCCCACCGTTTTGAGATACAGATTTGAAATCCAACACAGGTATTGCTAAATTTACAGAAATTGCAGTTTGACCCCAACAATAATTTTAATAGCAATTGAAACAAGAATTTAAAGTTTAACACATGGGAAATAGAAACTAAATAAGACTAGAAATACAGATTAAATATGATAATGTCAAATTAAAATTAAATGCAAATGCTGGTTATTACAAGATTAGTTGGCGGAATGAGTCATTACGCCAACTTCATGAAGAAATCTATCGTCTATACAACGATGGATATTGGAATGAAACTGGTCATCTTTACAATGAGATAGACCGTTTTGAGGCCGACATGCAATTTTTTAATCAGGAAATCGGCCTCCTCAAAGCTTCGAGTTGAGCTGATGAACCGCCGCCCGAGGGAAATTCGTTCATGTCTCTTAACGACTTTCTATACGATGACTGGCGAAAGAAGCTACTTTGTGACAACATTTATCGTGCTCTTGAAGATATGAAGGCGTTCTCGAGAGAATAACAGGCAAAGCTTAGCCGATTTGAAGAAGGCACGAAAGCAAGCCTGGCAATACTAGAAGTTCAGGAGCAAAAGATCGAACAATTTTTAAAGTCACAACAACGGCCCGAGAAGGCCGATGTTACCACTCTAAATCAAGAGACCGATGTCTCTAGTCATCCTGATTCCACGCTGTCCAAACCGCTCGGAGGGCAAGATAACAAAAAATTAAATAAAGAGCCAAATAATCTTATTTCGGCCATAGAGCCCCTCCCTGATGTTGAAGACGGCGACGAAGCACTCGAGAGGCAAACGCTAAATGAGCCTCATAATTTTGTTGAGGCCGAAACAGTAGAGTGTGGCAGGCTGAGTGATCCTGTATCGGCCATAGACCCTCCGATTGATGAAGGTGACGATGATGAAGACCCCCTTGATGGTGAAGAAGACTGCGATTTGGCGCTTGGGGGGCAAGTTTCACCAAGACTGATTGAAATTAAATCGGTCCATGAAGTTTTTGAACATATTCCTTTGAGGAAACTCAGCCTCAAGGAATTGTTCAATTTTTTCGGTCTTGTAATAGTGACCGATTATATTCTTCATTTTAGGCCAATTAATTATTTGGCTTGGGTTGATTTACATCCACGTTGGCTGTGTGGATGTCACCAAAATTGAATATTATTTGGTGGCTCTTTTTACAGCAGTGGTATTATCAAAAGATTGAAAACTGCTGATTGACCGAAGAAAAAGAAGTTTTTAATCGGTCAATATCTTATTCGGACTGAGATACTAGAAGAGAAAAAAAGTAATAATAAATAAAATTATGTGTTGCTGAAAAGAATGCTAAATCGGACAATACATACAGGCCGATTGATATGAGCACAAGTCTCAGTGGTATTGTCAAAAGCTTGTTGGAGGCTGATTTGGACATATGCAACATTCAAATTGATGCCAAAGATGCGGGTCCCAAGTTTGAAGTCACAACTTGGTGTGCGACATAGGGTGGCATGAAGATTAATTCACATTCAATGAGTCAATGCGTGGCCTTCAATTGGAATGATGTATATCATGTGACTGCTAGAAGATTCAAAGTTGGTGGGGTCCATTATATTGCTTTTCACATGATACAAATGACATTCAATGAGACGACTATTCATATGATCAACATAGAGTCCGATTGAGCAGAAAATTATCGGTCTTATGAGTATATCAGTTTAAAAATAATCGGTCTCATGGATAAGACTGATGTCAAGTCTAAGGTAATTGGACTGAAGGTAAAATTTGGCTATTTAAAATTTCATTTGTTTTTATTTTAAACAGCCAGGGGGACAATTGTTTGCACCTAAAAAATACATTTTTAAGTCAAATTATGTATAAGGCCAATTGAGATTTTTTGATCGAACTTGGAGCCCGATTGCAAGAATTGGGGGTCAAGTGATTGGTTCACAGTTGGTAGGGCCAGATGACTTTTGGACTATTTTGTAATAATCGGACTGTCATACCTGTTCAATCGGGCTTATATCAGTTTTCATGACCAATGGTGTGGTTGAATTATTATGGTGCCGAAGTCAAGTATTCAAGCTAGTGGGACACATGGCAGTCAAGTGGTGGCCTATTTTGTTTATCAAGTCTCACGCATAATTGAAGTACCAGCTTATTGTTTCAAGCTTCAATTTGGTCACTTTAATTGTTCTTTTAGTAATTTAGGCCACCACATGGCTATCGGGCTTACCGCAATTCCATCGGGCTGCAATGGTTTTGTCATCGGGCTGGTTTGGTCTATTGCCACAAGTTATCAAGTCTGAATGGGCTTCCATTTATATGGCCCGTTATCAATCAACCATCATGTGGTTGGAAATAAGGCCAATCACTTGGTCCCTCAGGTTCATATTTTTCACAGTATCAATACAATGGTGGTGGGGCCACTTGAGAACGTGTTCCAGTTTTAATTCTGTTCGGACTGCTGTGTTCTAAATTTTCTATCGGGCCACCACTATTGGTGATATTATTATATTATATGTATGGGAATATATATGGTTGATTTATGTTACCATATCTTCATAAGGAAATTAATTCCTATCCAAGTTAGGATACTAATTGATATCTTAATATTATGGGAAGATAATATCAATTTATTATGGAAGTTATCTCTTGCTTAGAGGGGAAGCCAACCGTACCAAGACTGAATGTGGACCAGATTCAACCTATATATATGTATATATTCGAAGATATGCCAGCTCTTATCAGGTTGGGAGGAAAAACTGGTATTTTTTACCAGATAATTATTCATCAGTTATGTCACGCCCCGGCGTAGCCAAAATATGGGGAAAAAAATTTAAAATTTTCATCTTGGACCCTGAGGCGCGTGACTGGTTGCAGTGCCGAATTGTCCAAGACCAAATAATAATAACTAAATGATATAATAATAGGATAACACCATCATTTACTTACTGGAATATATTACAAAGAGAAGTCAAAGTACTTAGCTAGTTAATATATCATTATAAATACATCATAGTCTTATGGCTCTTGGCCTTACAAAACTATTACAAAATATATGCTAAGTCTTCTGGTTATAATCAAAAATATTTACAGAGGATAACTGCTAGTCTTCTCTCTAACTAGCATAACCATAGTCATCTTCAGTGTAATCTTCTTCAATGTTTCCTTCTTGCGTAGCTTCATAACCTAGGTACTCCTTACCTGGATAAGCTGGACATGTCCAGCGACATGAACGTCGTCAGCTTATGAAAGCTGAGTGAGTAAGCTAAATCAAATGGAACGTATATAGTAAAACACAATAAGAATACATTTACTACCTTTCAACATGTCTTTTAGGATCTTTACATTCTCTCCGTCGAATTATAACTATTAGCGTACCTGACTATGTATTCGATAGGAATACAAACAATTCAGGAGACCCATCTAGACGTTCTTAATGCCACTACCATTCATTTCTAACATCCGACGTCATTTACAAATCCAAAGTATCTCTTGCTAACCAAACCATCTTTCATCAACCAAAACATCTTTCATCAACCACTTCGTCACAAAGAACCGAAGTGTTAAGGAGTGCAAGAACATCCATTTCGTCACGAAGAACCGAAAGGAGTCTTTACTCAAAGAATCACCGCTTCGTCACGAAGAACCAAAAGCGTTACGGAGTATAAGAACATCCATTTCGTCACGAAGAACCGAAAGGAGTCTTTACTCAAAGAATCACCGCTTCGTCACGAAGAACCGAAAGCGTTACGGAGTACAAGAACATCCATTTCATCACAAAGAACCGAAAGGAGTCTTTACTCAAAGAATCACCGCTTCGTCACGAAGAACCAAAAATATTACGGAGTACAAGAACATCCATTTCGTCATGAAGAACCGAAAGGAGTCTTTACTCAAAGAATCACCGCTTCGTCACAAAGAACCGAAAGCGTTACGCGTATCCCTTTCGTCACGAAGAACCGAAAGTATACTTACAATAGTCACATTTTAACCGTATCCCTTTCGTCACGAAGAACCGAAAGAATACTCAAGAGTCACCACTTCACAACTCAACAACACATCCCTTTTCTTACCCTCCCGGCCCCCGTGGCCTGGTTTACCTATCCAACACTTATCCTTGACATACGCTACTGCTGGTCAAGTACAACTAGTCCGTACGTATCCTGGACCGCATTCGCGTCACTCGTTCTATAGTTTATTTTGTTAATTACTTTCATTGATACTTTCGAAGTTACGTTATACATCCGTCATTCTATTTTGTTATAATATACTTACGATGGAAACTTACCCAATCGCTATCGACGCAATAATCATGTCGTACAACATACTAAAAGCTTGGGTATGAATTTTTAATGGTCAATACACTAAATTCGCAACAACGGAAAAACATAGCATGTAGCTCATAGATCTATAACATAGATTTGATATCAATAACCATATAGAGGAAAGCCTTAACATACTCATCTATGCGATAGCACAAGATATCCATAACCACACAGGTACCGGAAAGCAAGCATCATCAATAAACACATCATACAAGTAGTTATACAATCTGCCAGGAATTAATTTTACTATGTCGACTGAATTGATATGATTTATTTGGGCATGATAAATTGGTTGTAGATCAAACTCAAAACTAGAACATTGTATATAATTGGATTATCTTCATGTACAATAAAATCGAGCTTCATTTACATTTTTGAACTACTCAAAATATTTATTTTACTTAGACATTTCTATATTTTTGGACTGCTCTGTCCCAGATTTATAGTACTGCGTTGCATGTGCATTTCACCTATGAAGGAGTCATTTTTAGACCAGTCTATAGAAGAGTTATTTGTAGATAAATGAGTCACCTTTCTCCACAAAAACACCTAGCCTCTTTATGATTTTTGAGCTGCTCCAAACGTTCATTTTACTAAACTATGTTCTGCTGAAAGTTTCTGTTTTCCAGATTTATAACACTGCGTTGTACATGCATTTCACCCATCAAGGATCAATCTAGACTAAGCTATAGAAGCTTTATTTGTAGATAAATGAGTTAGCTTTCTCCACACAAAAAACCTAGCTTAATTCAAATTTCAAAACTGCTTAAAACACTCATTTTACTAAACTACATTCTGCTGGAGGTTTCTGTTTCTCAGATTCAAATTACTTCGTTTTATGTACATTTTACCTATGAAGAAGTGATTTTCAGACTGAGCTATAGAAGAGTTATTTGTATATAAATGAGTTAGATTTCTCCACAAAAAAACCTAGCCTCATTGCCATTTTTTAATTGCTCAAAATGTTCGTTTTACTAAACAACATTCTGCTAGAAGTTTCTGCTTCCCAGATTTGAAGATTGACTTGCATGTTGCATAGAACCTCAAAATACAACATCAAACACTTGCAAAACATTACTACATACTATATAGGTTCTAAAGTGAGTTAGAATACTTACCTAAACTTGAAATTGAGCTTGGGCTTTGGATTTGAACTTAGGAAGCTTGAACACAAGCTTCAATGGTGAAACTCCTTCTTCTTCTAACTTCTTGACTTTTCTTTCTTCTAGGAATCTTCTTGGACTTCTAGGACTTATAATCACAGCTCCTAAGTCCCCATGGTGGTGTGGATGTAAGTATATGAGTGTGTATATGAAGGTGCTCACAAGAAAATAGAAGATCCACTCTTGATTTTCCTCCTAACTTCACTTTTATCTCTCTATGTATCTCTAACCTCCTAGCCTTCTCTTCATGTGCAGATTTTAAGGCCAAAGAAACTGAAATGCATGAGTATATGCATGGTTATATAGAGATGGTGGAGGGGGAGGTGTCTTCATGCATGTTTGCATGTGCACATGCAATGACAAGTGTCCCACATGTGGACAAGTGTCACATGGGGTGGTGACATGTGTCAATGGGGTTGCTGTAGGAAAAACAGGTTTAAAACAGTTTTAAATGCGCGGCGGAAAAACAAAGTTCAAAACTTTTATTGGTTGCCTGGATCTACTACTCGTTAACTCTATAGATGCGTACAGGAGAGGGGACAGGTGCATTACCTTATGGTCTTGAACCCAATTCTGATTTAGTCCTTCTCCTTCAATGTGCAGCAGCAACCTCTAAGAGATCTTCACCCTTATGTCTCCTTGAATGCTCCCAGAGTGGCTAGGGTTGGTGGGAACCCTAATAGTGAGAATAGGGAAGGTTTGGGAACTCTAAACAGGTTCTGCAGCAACTGGTACGTTAAAAACGATGAACCCCGATTTCTGGTCGTAGCTGCCCTATTTATAGATTCCCAGAACCGACCTTACTTTCAATCGATCGAAGCTACTTCGATCGATCGAACAACGTTCGATCGATCGAACCTATCTAGACTTCAATCGATCGAAACAACTTCGATCGATCAAACCAGTCTTGACAGCATTCTCATTTGCCTTTCCAAGCATACTGGCGGAGCTAAGAGTGGGACCTCCTAGGTTCTTAATTACTGGCTCCGATTAATTATTATCCCATCTAGTCATTACTCTTGACTAAGGAATCAATAATTAATCAATTATCATTAATGCCACTATAAAATGATAATTGCACTCCAGTGCATAAGAACATAATCACACATACATAAGCGATTGCTAGACTTGTATAATATGATACGGATGTCCCTCTACCAGGCAGTATTCGTATCTATCATTGGGATGTATGTTTCAAGATACTGTCGACCCAATAGATAGTACATCTTATATTCCTTGAGTATCATTCACTACGCTTGGATTACTAAACATGTCAACAATAACACTTTGTTGACAAGGCTGGCCAGCTCTCAGTAATCACTCCTAGTGACATTCTTGAGGGAATACTTACTCTTCGTTTTATAGAAGAGGGTAGAATTCCATCTTGACAATATATGTTCCCAACGTTGCATACTTGATTACCCAAGATACCCAGGTGTTGATCTTGCAAGACCTCACTGATTGGTAAGTCAAAGCAACCAAGCATACAACTTGCGTCCATAACTGTCTCAGGATTGAGGACATGTATCCCTATACAAGTTTTGAGTTCCTATTGACGGTGACAGCGTTTAGGTGTCAATAGGTTTAACTCAGGTCCGTCAATGCACCGAGTGCACTAGCATATTAACCAAGAGTCAAAGACTCTTATGAATGAGATTCATCATTCTACCCCGTAGACGTTAATCATGCTACAGTGTATACCTGATAAGTTATCCAGACTTATCATCCACTGTGACTTATTTGAAACAACAAGGATTTGTGATTCATATCTCACATGTGTAATCACATACACAAATGAACCACATACAATGTTGTTTAAGGATTCCAGTCTAATATTCATCTCATGAACTAACATGCATAAAAGCATTATGATATTCCATTGTCCAACTAACTGGTTTGAGGGCATATTCCCAACAAACTCCCACTTGCACTCATAACCATATAGTGTTAAAATAACAATAGCATTATCTACGTGACATGTCAAATCCTTACCCGTAAGGTTTTGTAAAGGGACTGATGATCATCGACTGAAACAATCCATAGTAGAACATCTTCATGTTATACTATATCCCTAGACAAAAGACGTCACCAGACATGTATCCAGTAAAGCTAATTCAAACATTGTCCAAAACACTATCACCTAGCATATATCTTCTAGTTCTTTCTCAAGTCCTAGAGAATATATACCTTATGATAGTTCATAAAACTGAATTTTCATTTGGACTGATATCTGTGAACAACCTTAACGGTATAACTGATATCCATACCTAATATCACATACAAGGTTTATCAATGGCGAAGGCTTATGATATACCTTTCATGCGACCTCTTTCATCTTGTGTCCCAAGATACAAGTCTTGAAAGAGCAATAGATTATGTTCAAAGGTGAAAAACCTTTATCGAAATGTTCTACGTTGAATCTAGCCAGCAACTTTCTGATATAGAAGTTTGAGATAATTTCATTATCTTAACTTTCCGATCTTGAATGAGCAAAAATCTAAAGATTATAGCTCGCCTCACCGAGATCACAAATATCAAGTATACTGTAAAAACTTAACCTCAACCACTGATAACACAATTTTAACATCTCGCAATGATAAAGATATTATCAATATGAGGAACCATAATCACCACCACACTTCCTTTGCGCAAGGATCCTTTCATCCACTTAAGCCCCATTCATACTTCAGACGAATCCAAAGTATTTTGACCAACATGTCAAAACAGATGTCCTTATCTCTGGATGATTGCTTAAGTCCGTAGACTTATGCAAATCATATACCGGAGCTTCCTTATCACAAAACTTCAATGTACAAGGAGATTTTAGCAAAGCTAAGAATTGTCCCACTAGAATGAAGTACCGATGTAGGAACAGATGAAGAGGTAGTAGATTTTAGTTCTAGATGATTTATAGATTGCTTTAAGATATAAATTACTTTACTCTTTCATATTATCTTTCCTTTGTAAAATTTGGTCTCCAACCAACTTTTGTTTTCTCTGGAAACACTACAAAAGTATTATACTTCTAATCTAGATTCAAAAAGGCTCATCATTTCTTTACACCAAAGTGCTAGACATCCTTATCCAAAGTTACCATGAGAAAGAAGTCGCATTCTTTTCACAACTTTGGGGATGTCTATCGAAAAGATTTGCTTTTGAATAAGATCCAGTATATACATTGTAGTTCCATCGAGAAAAACAAGGAATAGTAGTAACTCTAAATAACTCATCCCATGACCCAGTCATATCTAAAAAAAATAGTTCCTTCTACCTGCTACACCATCCCATGGAGGCGCACTAGGTGTAGACTGTCGAGAAAGAATCTCATTCTTATCTCCTTTGGACAATAAATACATTAGATAGATACTCACCATTTTGATCAAATCAAAAGGCAACGATATTCTTTTACCAATTACTCTTCATTCCAAAACTTTTGAATTTCTTCAAAATTGAGGATGAAGATGCAATAAGTAAATGTATATCAGTATCCAAAGTAGCCGAAACTACTTTTCAACTCTAATGTTTATTGCCCTACATACATGAGTATGTCCTAATTCTAACAAGTCCTTGGTCGTGTGATTTTCAAAAGAAAAGTCACCTGATCATATTAGCCTCTAAATAGGATTGACAAACAGGTAGTGGTCTCAACAACCAAAAGAGTTTTAGGATCCAATCATTTACTCCCCATTTATCCTAATTTAGATTAATATGATCTGATCACATTTACTCTCTAAATAGGATTGACAAATAGGCAATGGTCTTAGCAACCAAAAGAGTTTAGGATCCAATCCTTTACTCCCCATTTATCCTATTTAGATTAAATATGATCTAACTTCAAAACCAAAAAGTTATAGAATTAGTTGAGGGTGCTATCCTTTTAGATGGTAAAATACCCATGAGTCATTTAAAGACTACATTAGATAATATATGAGAAACAAGAGTAAATTGGTGAGATACTTGCTTGACAAGTTATTTAGATCACATAAAAGAACGCTTTCTTTTAATCAAGAATTTCAGTACTAAAATCAAAAGAATAAATATTATTCATTAATTCAAAACTGAAATCCATCTAATAACTCCAAAGTTTTATTACAATATAAAACTATTAATCTAATAGCAACTCTTGCATCAGATCCCAAAAGGCAATCAAGATCTTCTAATCACTGCACATTCTTATTTTCCAATTCCCTGCAACAATTACAGATATAATTTAGAAAATACAGAATCAATGCCCCAAGTAGTTGAAGTATCAGTTTTTCAACTTACTTCAAAAACTAGTGAAAAGGGATCATACCTTGCCTTTTGGCAGTCAAGTATTCCACACAGTTCCTTTTCCAATGCCCTCTCATGCCACAATGGAAACACTTTCCTTTTGGCACAGCACCAGCCTTTCCCTTTCCAAGTCTTGCCTTATTCCTAATAATTGCGTTAGGCTCACCTATCCTTGAGTCTTGCTTCTCCTTCTCTGAACTTATGCTCTTAGGTTTAGTTTCAGAAGATGAAGTCATTCCAGTGTTTTGAACATTTGACTCCTCTTTGACTATATCCATCGTTGCCTCAAGAGAGCTCATCAATTCACTTGTTGAAAAAACTGTTTTACTCATTTTAAAAACCTTTTTAAATTGAGTGAATGATGAAGGCAACGAATGCAAGATTATGTCAATTTGAGTCTCACAATCAATGTCGGAACCCAGAACTTCCAGTACTTTAAAATAAGTAATCATTTTAAAAACATGCTCTCTTATTGAAGTTCCTTCCAACATTCTGGTGTCCATGACTAACTCCAAGGCTCTAAGCCTTGCAGTTTGACTCAACTCCCCAAACATCTCCTCGAGGTTCAATATTATAGCACGGGCAGTGTTCAAAGGTTGATGTTGCTGCTTCAACACATCAGACAAAGAGTCTAAGATGCTAGAGCGAGCTATACCATCAAATCTTATCCACTGCCAATATTGATCCGCAAGATCAGTTGGGGTGTCATGGTATGGAATAGGTGGACAGGGAATGGTAAGAACGTATTTACATCCATTAGCAGTTAACAATTCATCCAGTTCCAGTTTCCATTCAACGTAGTTATTTCCAATTAGCTTATTCTGGATCATGGTTATAGCAAGTGGGCTAGACATTATGAATCTGAAATACAATTAATGTAACAGAATTACAATATGGAAATCATGAATATGACAATTTATATGATACATTAGAATTCCCTTAACCAACTCATTAATTGTCTTCAGGATGTCAAGCCTATGAAATTAAGTCTCCGTGTGGCGATCATAACCTCATAGCCTGATTGGGAAACCCATCATGAATGTCATGCAACTCTTACAAAATAATTCATGACTCCTGAACTTTTGGTCTCTAAGTTTCTGGATAATGCTCCGTGTGGAATCCCTTACCCATAGCTTAGCTAGTGTTTACCATTAACTAGAATCCAATGACAACCGCCTCAAGTAGTGCCTCAGTGTAGTGGTCACCCTCTAACGCGTCTCATTGATTCTATCCAAAGGAAGTTCATACCTAGTAACCAATGAATAGTCTATCCTCCGTATGGAATGATCACCCATGGCTGGGTGACACAGAATATACTACCCACCTTACAATGAACCGTTTATGGAAGACCGTGGGAGTTATAAAATAAGTCCCTCTCCCACTAGATTTTTATAAGAAGTTCATATCTAGTAATCAATAAGAAATACCCTCCGTATGGAATGATCACTCATAAATGAGTAACACAGAGTATTTCTCATACTTACAATGAACGAATAGGAATTTTTCAATTTGAAAAAAAAAATGTTTCTTCACATTGCTCATAAACATCAAGTGTTTACTAATGTGTTGGAAAAAGATTTTAAATTTAATCTTAGAAAACTTGTTTTACGTGCATGCAAGTAGTAACAATATATAAAATTCCAATCACAACTAAGCACATAAAACAAAAACTAAAATGAAATAAAAGCATTCAAAAATGCCTCTATCTCCCATGGCTCTATCTCCATAGAACCTTCTTCTTGGTTTGATTGCCTCCGACTCCATCTTCATGGACAACGGCTTGCTCCTCCATCTTCATGGATTTTCTAATTCTATTACATTGGTCCTATACTTCTCTCGAAGCTTACATTTTATCTAGAAATAGAAACAACAATAAAATAAAAGGCTAGGGAAACCGGTGCGACTTTCCTTTTCATAGGATTGAAGTCGCAGCGCCCTTTACATAAGCCTTAAATCCAAACCAACAATTAAATACATCATTCACCAATCTCAAACAATTAAATACAAAATTTAAAAATCTTGGTGCCATGGGAGATAGCGGACTAAGCTTGCTGCAAAAGGGTTAGTTGCATGCACAACTACACATATATAACAAATGTATGTACCATTGGAACCCCTAATTGATTCACACAGTATATAAACTCTTTACATACTGAATTAGAACTTAAAATAGCATCACAGTTCTCTGTCACACTTCGATCGATCGAAAAAGTTCGATCGATTGAACCTTCGATCGATTGAACATAGTTCAATCGATTGAACTTTCAGTTTCACAGAACGTTTTGAAAAACTTACAGCATAAATAAAATTTTAAAGTAAATATTTTTAAAACCTTTAAATCTATAAACTGAAAACCTGGACAGAAAAGCAGTCTCGATCGATCGAACAACATTCGACCGATCGAACAAAACCAAAGTTCGATCGATCGAAACTAGTTCGATCGCTTGAGAAGAGATGATGTTCGATCGATCGAGACTACTTCGATCGATCGAACCCACCTTGCATCCAATGCAATCACAGATTTGTATTCTGCTGCATAAACACTGCAGAAACGGATCTGTGACGATGCAGTTTTGAAAACAGTCCTAAATTCAACAGCAAATCAAAACTAGTGTTCCAAAAACGCATCTATAGATCCAAACAAGCGAGGCTCTGATACCAATTGTAGGAAAAACAGGTTTAAAACAGTTTTAAATGCGCGGCAAAAAAACAAAGTTCAAAACTTTTATTGGTTGCCTGGATCTACTACTCGTTAACTCTATAGATGCGTACAGGAGAGGGGACAGGTGCATTACCTTATGGTCTTGAACCCAATTCTGATTTAGTCCTTCTCCTTCAATGTGCAGCAGCAACCTCTAAGAGATCTTCACCCTTATGTCTCCTTGAATGCTCCCAGAGTGGCTAGGGTTGGTGGAAACCCTAATAGTGAGAATAGGGAAGGTTTGGGAACTCTAAACAGGTTCTGCAGCAACTGGTACGTTAAAAACGATGAACCCCGATTTCTGGTCGTAGCTGCCCTATTTATAGATTCCCAGAACCGACCTTACTTTCAATCGATCGAAGCTACTTCGATCGATCGAACCTGTCTAGACTTCAATCGATCGAAACAACTTCGATCGATCAAACCAGTCTTGACAGCATTCTCATTTGACTTTCCAAGCATACTGGCGGAGCTAAGAGTGGGACCTCCTAGGTTCTTAATTACTGGCTCCGATTAATTATTATCCCATCTAGTCATTACTCTTGACTAAGGAATCAATAATTAATCAATTATCATTAATGCCACTATAAAATGATAATTGCACTCCAGTGCATAAGAACATAATCACACATACATAAGCGATTGCTAGACTTGTATAATATGATACGGATGTCCCATCTACCAGGCAGTATTCGTATCTATCATTGGGATGTATGTTTCAAGATACTGTCGACCCAATAGATAGTACATCTTATATTCCTCGAGTATCATTCACTATGCTTGGATTACTAAACATGTCAACAATAACACTTTGTTGACAAGGCTGGCCAGCTCTCAGTAATCACTCCTAGTGACATTCTTGAGGGAATACTTACTCTTCGTTTTATAGAAGAGGGTAGAATTCCATCTTGACAATATATGTTCCCAACGTTGCATACTTGATTACCCAAGATACCCAGGTGTTGATCTTGCAAGACCTCACTGATTGGTAAGTCAAAGCAACCAAGCATACAACTTGCGTCCATAACTGTCTCAGGATTGAGGACATGTATCCCTATACAAGTTTTGAGTTCCTATTGACGGTGACAGCGTTTAGGTGTCAATAGGTTTAACTCAGGTCCGTCAATGCACCGAGTGCACTAGCATATTAACCAAGAGTCAAAGACTCTTATGAATGAGATTCATCATTCTACCCCGTAGACGTTAATCATGTTACAGTGTATACCTGATAAGTTATCTAGACTTATCATCCACTGTGACTTATTTGAAACAACAAGGATTTGTGATTCATATCTCACATGTGTAATCACATACACAAATGAACCACATACAATGTTGTTTAAGGATTCCAGTCTAATATTCATCTCATGAACTAACATGCATAAATGCATTATGATATTCCATTGTCCAACTAACTGGTTTGAGGGCATATTCCCAACAGTTGCATGTAGCTTCCATGTGGCCGGCCATGGTGGGGCCCACCTTGGGTTTCGTGCCACTTTCTCGGTTTACGTGCATAAGTTTCTCGATATACGTATCAGTCTCGATTTACGTGCAATCGGGTATTATTTCTAATGTCCGGGTACAGGTACGGAACTAGTTTAAGTCTTATTACGATCCAGCCAGTACGGTGCTTACAGTCTAATTACTAACACTATGACATGTCAATATCGTCACATAATTAAAATAATATAAAGTTAGACAGTCAAATGCCAAAAATTCGGAAACTAATATTATTAAAGAAAAGAAAATTACAGGTATTACAAGTTATTTCCTAACTTTTCTAGAAGACTTCCGTGGCCGCTACAAATACAGCAGGCTGGCCAAGCTGCAAAGGCACTCCGCATGATCTCGACAAACCGCATTCAACAGCGTTCTTAGCATTCTTAGGATTACCTTTTAGGCAAATAAAGCAGTCTTTTATTTTCTTAGCATTTTAATTACTCTCTTGTAATTTCTCTTTTACATCAATTAAATAAAACATGTTTTTATTTAATTCCTTTTTCTCTACTTTTCATCACTTGCTAGACTTGTATGCTTCAATACTGTCTAGGGACTACAGGCCAAGGGTACTTTCCTACTTGGCCATCACAATCACCTGTTAGAAGTCAGATTTTCAAAACCTTGTGTATCACTCACGCAAGTGATTTAGGAAATTTTGTCTTTATTAGTTTGGGTCTACCTAACAAGGCTCTAGCACGTCTGAACCGAAAATATAGCAAACATCCCTATATCTTAAAAAGTGATGTCAATTTCACTTAACTTAACATTTTTTTTTTAATACTTCACATAACTAGTGTAATTTTTTTATAAAAGTAAGGTGAATTTTACGTAACTTTTATAACGTATGGACTTTTCACTGAAAAAATAAAAAATAAAAAATGAAAAGAAAGAGAAGTTGGACCTAATACTTAAACAGTATAATTTAGAGGACTTCTGACTAAAATTCTCAAATTCCTTTACATGCAGTTGTAGTTAGTACAAACCTTTCTATCTTTCTTTCTATTTGTACAACTCTAGTTTAGGAAAAGGTGAATGTCTTAATCCTTACCAATTCAATTCAATTCAATTCAAAAACATGTTTTTAAACTCTATATCTTTGTGGATAGTTTAATGTAGTATTTGCTTGGGATATCTCAAGGAAAAGATTGTTCCTATTTTCCAACAATCATCTGTTTAGTTTTAATTCTTTATTTTAAGAATAGTTTAGTTACCTTTTCTTCCAATTTTAAAGATCAAGCTAAGACATCAAGCTAAATATGAACTGGATGAATACTAAAGCTCTCGGCTCTGTCAACATGAAAATTCACAAACACGGGCAACTTTTTTCACTATTTACCTTCAAAGCAGGAAGCAAAGGGCGAAGACTTCAAAACTAGTAAAAATGGTGCTTATGTTGTGGTTTTGAATTCCTTGGTTTGTGTTCTAAATTTAGACCTGACAAAAGAGGCAGGCGCCGGTTCTTGGTGGGCCAAGATCGGGCCGAACCAAAACAGACTGAACCCATTATGAACCTGCTGGTAATCGGGTTCCACGGGCCAGGCGTCCCCCCCCCCCCCCTCTCCCCCTGGCCAGCTCTTTTTTTTTTTCCCCTTTAAAAAACAAAAAAAGTATCCTAGGCCATGTTTGGATATAAAAAAAAATAATGAAAACAAGAAATAGAAAAAAACATGGGTAGTTTAACACAGAGAAAAAATAATATACATAGATACTGATCGTAATTGAATATATGTAGATGATTACCAGTGTGTGTGTGTGTGTGTGTGTGTGTGTGTGTGAGAGAGAGAGAGAGAGAGAGAGAGAGAGAGAAAAAGAGAGAGGATGATATTTATGGATTGGGAACCATTGAAGTTGCTTTAAACCAACAAGAAGCCCGCGAACAAGCCCGGTTGTGGCCCATAAATTAGCCCAATCGAACCCATAACTGCCTGCAAGATAAACCTATTCTTTGGGCAGGCTTTGGCGATTTGGCCCTCAATTGCCAGGTCTAGTTCTAATAGTAACCACATAAAGAAAGTAGAGACCCCAAATATATATATATATATATATATATATATATATATGAGTTATGCTAGATGCACTCTTAAATGCACAAACCTGCTTAAAAACGTTGGACCTCGTGCTAAAAAGTCTATACACAAAAAAGGGAATGTGCAAACTTTTCAACACAAAGTCCAACATTTTTAAGCAGGGTTGTGCATTTGGTTGTGCATTTGGTTGTGCATCTAGCATTACTCTATATATATATATATATGTATATTCTTCGTAGGTAAGCGGGGTTCACTCAGCACTGGCGATTTAGAACACTTCTCCAGCAATATGAAATGTTGAAGGAACAAAGTTGGAGTCAATCTGCAATTCGGTCATTCTCATGCATGCATAAATGATTCAGAAAATATAAGCATCAAGGCAAAGTATCACAAATACAACTTGATTTCATAGACATGACATGTTGCTGCTTATACATTCCACAGCAAATTGTACAAAAACGATACAGAAACCTCCTGCATGTCCAATTGTTAGCACCAGCGACCCACCCTCGTTCTATATGTTCACACCACTGCTTTTAGTGTGTGTGTGTGTGTATATATATATAAATGTATATATATTCAAAGCTCTAAGATAGTAGGAAGGAACTTCCACATTACACTGCCCATTGTTTTCACCTGTCGTAAGCATTTTCTTGATGCTTACTGAGCTTCAAATGGATGCCGATGCTCTAAAAGCTCTGATAGAACGCTCCTCATTTTATCAACTGAAACAGGTTTCAATATAACTCCATCCATACCTACCCTCAAACAATTCTCCTTTGTTACTCTGTCTGTATTTCCTGTAAGAGCCACTATTAGAGGCTTTTCGTGACGTTTTGGAAGTTTTTCGCGTACACGGACAGCAACTTCAAAACCATCTATACCGGGTACAGATACATCCATGAATACCACCTTGTGTTCCTGAGAGACAAACCGCAAACACTCCTCACCAGAGCAGACAGCTGTTACATCACATCCCAGGTGCAGAAGAAGTCCCCTAGTCACCATCCTGCTAACCCTGCATTGGTGCCAAGTTCAGTACGTAATTACATGAGAAGAAGCAAGCTTAAATGGCGTAGAGGTCCAAAAGAAAACGGTGGTATAAATACATGTGCCAAAGTCGTATATTCCATATAGGTCCTCTATCTAGAGCCCGTTATAAACTCCGACAACATACCAGCGCTTAAAATCCAAGACATTGACACATGGCCTCACATTTACATACATGGAATAAACATAAGTACGCAAAAAATTCATCATGAACCAAAAAATCAAAGACATTGACTCACAGCCTCACATTTATGTACACATGGAATAAACACAAGTAGGCAACAATTCATCGTGTCATTTTTAAAAAAAAATCCTTTTGCCTTTAAATGTCTAGAATTTTACGAATCCTTCTTGACATTTGACTATGTGAATGTAATTCACCAAAAGGATGAACACGTCGGTATATAGATTTTAATGGCAATGAAAGAACTCGTCTAGGGTTTATTTCAGATGATTGTCCAAATTTTGAGCAGCTTCGAGATATATGTTATAAAATTTGTCAAAAGAAGAGTTACTTCTAAGGATAAGGGTGAATTTGAAAAGAATTGTAAAAACTTGTGAAGACTGATGTTCACTAGGGGATTATCGAAAGAATAGACTAAGAAAACTAATGAATGGAACTAGGGCTGTAAAATTCGAAATAACTAGGAATTTTTAAAAACAAAGATAATTAGGCATCTTGTTTGCATGTTTACATTTTGTGGTGTCTTCATCGTGCCTGTGTCCTAGTTGTTTAGAGTTTTACGTGCCACCGCAATTCTTTATTGTATCGGTGTCCCCGTATTCATGTATGTGCGTCTTAGAATATATATATATATATAGTCTATAATTATATATAAGTGCACCGATCCCCTCAAGTGTTTTACACTTTTATCAATCGGTGCACTTTTACTTATTTTTCTTATGAGTTTTAGTAAGTTTGGTATACCACTTTTTTTTTGGTCCGTCCACGAGAGTCCTATTTATTTATTATTTATTTTTTTTTTTTGGGATGTCATGTTTGTGTATATGTCACATTCCTATCTGAATTTTCTTTCAGGTGGACTCTACAGATTTTACCTAATATCAAATTATCTTTATTTTTTTTATCGTGGGCTGTAGGGTTAATTCCCCAAACTCAATTCTTATAAGGACTATTTAAACTAAAACTAAGACAAAGAGGACATAGTCTATTGGACAACTAAATTCCCTTTTCACACAACACAATCAAGTTTAGAGAGATACGTAGAGAGAAAACAAGAAAGAATGACCAAGGGCTAAACAACTATATACATATGAAGTTTGCTGGCATCTTCTATGAACTTCTGGCCACAGAAAAAAAAGAGGGAGAAAGATTAGAGAAAGCCTAACAGTGGATGCAAACTAGTCCGATATTGGTATGCATAAAGGAATTTTTTATTTTTTATTTTAAGTTTTGGCTAAGAGCATAAAGGAATGTGTTATTCTTTAACAATGTTTTCTTATTTGTTATGTATTGTTGTAAAAATGTTGTTTTGCAATATATATTATAACTATAGTATCATAATCATTCAGAGTGAAGAATTTAAAAATCTTGTATGATTCTGCTAACACTAATTCAGTCAATTTGAATATTAGTTGTTCACTTGTTCTTTATACTTTCTTATGATAACACTATTTTGAGATATACCAACAGTGTTGAAACTAAAAATGTCTAATTTTTATGAAAGTACTTGTGAGGTTGAAAAAACAACGGATATTTTGGTATTATTTTTATATTGTTTAGTGTTGCTTTTTAATTTTTTTTGTTTCTAATATACTAATCCTACATAAATAAATAAAAAAAACTGTTTTAATGATGCATTTTAAATTTAATATAGAATGTCTGAGATATAAGATAATGTAGTCAAATTAAATTAATGTAATTTTAAAGATAAATTGGTAGTGCTCATTTTATTCTCTCCCAACTCCCATTAGATCCCATTTTTGCAGTCTCACATCTAGATTTATGAGAAGCAAAAGAGTATTGCTATGCTTCCCAATTATTATTCCAAATATGGGTTTTAAATGCTTTATATGTTGTACCAAATGTAGTGGCATGGGCACCGCCAATTACTCCCACAGCATGTGATAAAACTGTTAAGCCATTTAGAAACTAAATTTGGGCTTCAAATTTGAAAAGTATAGCAAAATGAAACGAAAGACAATTTTTTTGCAGAAACACAACACCCCCCAACCCCCCCCCCCCCCCCCCCCCCCCCCCTCGTATTCAAAAGTGGACACTTAACCCCCTTGTGGTTTCGGATTAAAGTGAAATTACTAAGATTTCTCTAAAAATAGGCCCACACGGGAATTAAGTGTTAAAATTAGCTCCACATGGGAGAGTTTGTGTCAAAATTAACCTCACATAGGCAGTTAACCTCACAATTAGCCCCACAAACAGGTTTAAGTGTTAAAAATTATACCCACGTAGATGGGTTAAATAACAGCATTATCCCCATATAGGGAATTAATCCCAAAATTAACCTGTCAAAGGGGGTTAAGTGTTAATATTTTTAGCCAATTTTAAAATTTTCATCAATTTTGAGGGAAATCTTAACAGTTTCACTTTAGTTCGAAACCACAGGGAAGTGTCCACTTTTGAACCACAGCAAGTACAGTGCAACTAAGCCTAACCACAGGGGTAAAATGTAATTAGCCATATAAGATTTCTATGTATTTTGTTTATTACTTTCATGCATTAAGTTACACAAATCACTTAGTTTAAGATTTAGATACAAAAAAAAAAATTTAAATAACATCATCCCAGTATACATGTGTATATATATATATGTGTTGAATGAAGTTTTTTTTTCTTATCTTTATGTTGTTATTTAGAGTTTGAGGACTCAATTGTAATTTCCTTTTCTTTCATTATAATAAAAGAGAGACTCACAATTGAGAGTTCTAAGCCTGAAAAATAATCTCTCAAAAATCCAACATGGTATCAGAGCCACCCTGAATTAGGGTTTGACTCATCTCAACCACAACCACCACCATCCACAATCAATCCCAAACCCGAACCACCACACTATTCATCAACACTGTTCATCGGTGGGCTGTTTTGATTGGTTCTTTGTTTTCGGCAATTTTTGGTCCTATAGACCAATGATCAGTTCTAACTGATCCGTTAGCACCCTATATGGTGTTCTAATCTCTTTCTCTACTTTTCAGCCCTAGGTCAGTTGTCTACAATAAAATCCTAGGGTGCTGATTGTCTTCTTTCTTTCCGAGTTTTTAGGTTCGTGATCGACCAATGATTTGTCCATAGATTGAACTTCTGAGTACTAGGATTGCCTTGACTACCTTCGTTTACTTGTGAAGCGAGTGTGTGTTCAACCTTCAACATGTCTAAGGATGGTGTGACGCCCGAAAAATCTTCGAAGAGTGCCGAAAATCCTCTGGATCTCCTATAGGTAATGAGAGACAACCTTTCATTACCGAGAATCCTGGTTCTAAAATCACCACTGTCTTGTTTAATGGTGAGAACTACCTGTCATGGTCCCAATCAGCAACTCTCTGGCTTCGAAGTCGAGCCAAGTTTGGTTATGTTCATGGTACAATCAAGGCACCTAGTTACGATGATCCCTCTTATGCAAAGTGGGAAGTTGATGATTACTTGATAATGAATTGGCTAGTTCATTCCATGGAGCCTGAACTAGCAGATCTGTTTTTGTCTATGGAAACAATGCAAGATATTTGGGATACTCTAGCTCAGACTCACTCCCGAAAAGAGAATGTAGCCCAAGTTTATAAGTTTTGCCATAGTGGTGGTCGGGGTAGTGGACCCCGAGATCAGTTGACTACTGGATCCGAGCCTACTCATCATGAGGATTCTCATGCTTCCTCATCTTCATCCGCACCTAGAGGTATTGGCCATACTGATATTGAGACACTGCGTTGTATTATGGCTCAGCTTGACACCCCCACGAGTGCCTCTACTTCTTTTGCCCAAAAAGGTAATTTTGCTAATTGTTCAAGTGCTTTAAGTGCTAATTCTAGGCAGCCATGGATCATTGACTCCGGAGCTTCTGATCATATGACTGGTCTTTCTACTGAGTTTTCTACTTATAATCCGTGTTCAGGGAAAGAGAAAGTTAGAACTGCTGATGGTTCCCTTTCCCCTGTTTCTGGTAAAGGTGTCATTAGTGTTTTTAATTCTCTGTCTTTATCCTCTATACTTCATGTGCCTAATTTTTCGACTAATCTTCTTTCAATTAGTCGTCTTACCCGTGATCTTAACTGCATCGTATCTTGTTTTCCTACTCACTGTGTCTTTCAGGATCTCTCCACGAAGAAGGTGATTGGCAGTGGTAGAGAGGAGAATAGTCTCTATTTTTGTTGCCCGATGGAGCTACTAGTGGGAACTTGACGCAAGCTGCTCATCATTCACAGAGCGAGACACTCCCTCGAGAGGCTTGGCTATGGCATCAAAGATTAGGACATCCCTCCTTTTATTTGCTTCGTTTTTTGTTTCCTTCCTTAGTCAAAAATAAAAGTGTTTCCAAGATTTCTTGTGAGGCCTGTGAGCTCGGAAAACACCATGGTGCAACATTTAATTCCTGTTTTAATAAAAGTACTATTCCCTTTGCTATTATTCATACCGATGTTTGGGATATTTCTCCTGTTATTTCTTTGAAGGGATATAAATGGTTTGTCGCCTTTATTGATGATTGCACTCACTTGGGTCTATTTGATGAAAGAAAAAAGTGATGTGTTTTCTATCTTTCAAACATTCCATAAAATGATGTGTACCCAGTTTAGTACAGTTGTCAAAATTATTCGGTCGGATAAAGGGAGGGAATATATCTATGGTGGTCTCACTCACTATTTTTCAGAGAATGGCATGGTCCATCAGTCGTCGTATACTAATACTTCACAACAGAATGGAGTAGCTGAGAGAAAAAACCGGCACTTGTTAGAGTCTGCTAGGTCCATGTTGTTCTCCATGCAACTTCCCAAGTCTTAATGGGGAGAGGCCATCCTAATTGCTGCATATCTTATTAATCGTCTGCCTACCCGTGTGCTTGGTAATAGAAGTCCAATCGAACTTCTTACTAATCCGTCCTCAATTTTCCCCATTCCTCCTAAAGTGTTTGGTTGTGCTTGTTTTGTCCACAATCACTCTCCTTTGCCTTTTCTCGTGACAAGCTCCATGCTATGGATTTTCTGTGGTTTTCAAAGTACGGGGATATGAGAGTTCCACAAAAAGCTCAAAGAAAATGAAGTTAGTCATTGCTGAGGTCGTCTCCTACGTGAACGTTTTGAGACTAACTTCATTTTCTTCGAGCTTTTTGTGGAACTCTCATATCCCTTTTTTTTTCTTTTCTTTTTTCTTTTTTTTTTTTGGCTTTTCAATTTAAGGGAGAAAATCTTTTTGCATCTACCTTGCATAGGCTATAACAGTGTGAATATGAGTGAGTGAGTATATTAGTTCTTTAAGTGGGATTTTTCTTATGTATGTATGTGGGGTATCTTTGATTTTTGGATGGTTTGTCAACCATGCATCCCTCTCCACCTCTCTGTCTGAATAGCCAACTCTTGCAAGTTTTTTGGAGCATCTCTAGAAGCTGGTTGAAGTCGGGAGCTTATTTAAGGGGGCACTAGAAATAGTGGTTCCCAGCACATTTAGGTAGCAGGCAGGGGTTTCAAAGGAGTCTTTGCTTGATTTTTAACTCCGAAAGCTTCTAAACGAGGATGTGGCTTCGGTTTTGGCAGGGTCTTTCAGACATTTCTCAGGTGCCGCTTTATAGTTCCATATCACAGGAGTTGGGAGAATTCTTTCCATCTTCCAAGGGACTAGTGGTAGTGGTCCTTGACTTTTGTCTTTTGAATGCTTTGTTTGTAGTATCATTTTAGTTCTGTTTCTTCTGCGTTCTTTTTTCCTGTAGTTTTTCTTCTTTCCAATATGTAGACTAGTATTGACCTTATTGTATACATCCATTGTATATTGGATGCACCCCTTTTAGTGCCTTTCAATACTAATTTACTTACTATGAAACATCACGTGTTCCAAATAGTAGTTGCCCAGTACTTGGATAATAACCGAAGCAAAAACGTATAGTAGATATTCCATTTTGCATTTAAATAAACATACACACGCATAATATACATTTACACTAGGTATAATTTGTGCCTAAAGGCACTACCAAACAATTCTAACCATATGTGCCTTTGGCACTTGATATATTTGCATGCCTTCGGCATTTCCTGATAAAGTACGACATTTTCCTAATATAATTTCTAAGCCAAAAGTGAAACAGTTGTTAAGCCAAAAGCCATTAAGACGAACAACCATTTAAGCCAAAAGCCGAATAGCTCTTAAACCAAACAGCCCTAAGCCAAAAGCCATTAATCCAAACACGACTTGAGCCGGAAGCAAATTAAGCTAAACAGCCCTGAAGTCAAAAGCCAAACAACCTTTAAGCCAAAGCAAAACTGCCCTTAAGCCAAACAAACCTTTAGTTAAAGCCAAATAGCCTTTAAGTCGAAAGCGAAACAACCCTTAAGCCTAGAAAGCCATAAAGCCAAACAATCCTTAACCCAAAAGCCAAATAGTAAAAACTAAACTCAAAGCTGGGAGGGATCTCAAATTTGAATGAGAAGGGGGAATTTCGAAAACCATCTCAAATGTGGACAATTATATTAAAGGCTTCATTTAAACCTAACCATTAAAATTTGTCCGCACCTTCAACACTTAATAGTATTTCAATTAGTAACTAACATTATCTCAAAATTTATTACTATGTTAATTATAGTTTATAAAATAAAGGGCATTTTGGACCATTGGATGTGACAGAATGACTGAATGTCTTATGGAAGCTGACAGTAACAAGAAGTTAGTCTCAATCCTTTAGGTAAGCAAAGGGCCCCTTTATACGGGGCCCGAGCGGGAACTAACTCCTTCTCTCTTCGATTGATTAGGACTTACATTAACTCTTTGAGATTATTGTATGCACGAAACTTCAACAACTTAATGTTGTTGATGTCCCGCCATTCCGAGCTCTCGAGGAATGGAATAAGGGACTACCTATCTAGGAGGAGGATGGGGAAGACCTCTATTCCTGAATAGGAATAGGATAGGGCTTCTACCTCTCTAACTCTAAAGCTGTATGAGTTAACAACACAACAGTCTTACTTATGAGCTAAAAGAGTTCGATGCCTCTTTTCATGTACACCGAAGGTCTCTTAAAAGAAGCTTGAAGGTAAGGATAGCTTAGCCTCTAAAAGGAATTGTTCTATAGCTCTATATTGGATTTATAGGGCTTCCTATAGATTGAGATAACATAAGATTTACATAGACAAACAGTAGCTCGTCTCATGGAACATAAACACAGTCGTGACTACGAGGGCTACCATCCTCTCTGCTTCACCTCCCCTCTGGTATGAAAACTCAAAGAAAACAAAACGCATTTCTTGAGAAATCATACCAGTTATGAGGGTATGGAGCCAGCTTCAAGTATAGTATGCAGCTAGACCTGGTACTGCAATTTCCCTTTCAATAGTTGATGCTCGTTCTGATCCCGGTGATGCACTAAGCAAAGTTTCTCATTTTAGAACAGGTGCAGAGGTGAATATGAGAATTTCTTAGAGAAGATCAAACCTATTCTGAGAGCCCAGAAGGGGAGAGCCCAGAAGGGGAGAGCCCAAGGAGAAAGAGGGAAGGCCTATATGCAGTAAGCCAATAGTCTATCTCCACGTTTGGGTAATTCATTTGATGAATACGACATTCTCCTCGCTTTGGGATTTGCTGGAAGGCTTTCTAGGACGGTAATGCCAATTGGTGAGATATCTCAATAGTTAACTGAAAGGAATAGGCGAGAGATATATAGAAGGTAATGCAATTCATAGTGAACTTGCTCAAAGGAGCTGGGCTTTCTAATCGAGTAATACGCCACGAAACGGAATCTCAGGAGAAGCTGGGAGCGAAGAAGAAGAAGAAGCAGGGCTAATGATCTCTTTCTCTTTAGTCCGGTACTCTACTATAGTATAGGTCAATTCAATATGAAAGATTTAGCTATCATTGAGGCAAGCAAGCCAATAAGAAGTTACTCGTTATTATTCCTTTTATTCTTCTTGTTCTTATGTATTAGACATAAGGGCACTATTGTAATTTATTTGCTTTTCTTCATATAAAAAATACAGTAGACATCATGTGTCTCCTAACTTTGCCCTAATTTAAATCTACATGATATCAAAGTCTCCCTAAGAGGGATCTCTAATCACCACCACAAACACCACCACAAACCACCACCCAAACCCACATGAACCACAGTCGCAGCCCACTAGGGCTTCCAACAACCAGCCGCAGTCCCCCTAGGGCTTCTTGCACCCAGGCACAGCCCCCTAGAGCTTCGGCCTGCCCAGTTCAACCTCTACACCAAGCCGCAGCCCCTCCATGCCTCACTAGCCCCTGCTGACCCACATAAGCCAGTTCCAACCTTTTCCTGCCTTCATTTTTCACCACCATTCTTTCCGACAGCTTCAGTTTGATTGGGGTCTAATTTTCTTTCAGTTTTTGGTCCTTCTATGGACCCTTGATTAATGATGACTGATTTTCTGGCATCTTGTATGGTGCTCATGTTACGATTGTGTATACGCCTCTGTTGGTTCCAGTTCTTATTTCTTGTTCTGTGATTGTTGCGGGTATTTGTTGAAGGTCGATTCAAGATGTCGGATCCAGAAAAATCCACTATGAATACACAGCAGCCTAGGAGTGAAACTATTGTTGTTGCTCCCTCTGATAGCCCGAACGTTAAGCTTACTACTTCTCTCTTCAATGGTCAAAAGTACCTAGCTTGGTCTCGGTCTGTGATCATGTCTCTTAAGGGCAGAGGAAAGATGGGGTATATCAACGGACAAATCAAGGCACCTAGCACCGAGGATGCTGCGTATGACAAGTGAGAGATGGAAAACTCCACTGTCATGGCATGGCTTTGCCATTCTATGATTCCAGAGATTGCTGAAGGTTTTTTGGACATGGCGACTGATATGTAAAAAAGATATCAGGTCGAAATCAAATCACCACGTCAGCATAGTGACCCCGAGCAATTCGGAAGAGGTGCCCCAATTCTAGTGATCCCAGGCCGTTATGATAGAACCGCCCGGGAAGGGCCCATAACCCAGGCGTACGATACAGCTGTACTTCAAACATGATCGGCTTGGAGAGCTGGGCTCTGAGCGGTTTCCTTATTCAGCCAGAAGGCTAATGGAAATAGTTAAACAATTTCCTAAAGCACTTAGGAAACTTTTCTTGAATCATGCTAATCAATTTGTAGGTAGATTAGGCTTCCTAATCTAATAAGTTGCCTTGTACGGGTGGTCTCTTGGACCTATAAAAGAGGTCACCCACCTCCATTGAAGGGGATCGCATTCTGACTCCAGAGAATAGCATATAAACAACTCACTGTTACACATAAACCCGGTCAGTTTTTGGTAGTGCCGCCCACTCTATTGGCTCACCAAACGCCACCGGTGATCTGCTAGTGAAAGCGCACTGACGCAACCGTGGACGTAGGTCACCTCATTAACGGGGCCGAACCACATACAATCTCTTATGTTTCTCTCTAAACCTCTCTTACCAATTTTCGGCATCATCAATTTGGCGCCGTCTGTGGGAAACGTTAAGTTTTTCACCAATAAATTTCTTGACTGATCAACATGTCGCCGAAGACGAGTAAGAAGAATACCGCCCAGGCCGGTCAGGAGAACTTGCAACCCGAGTAGCAGGCTGCCTCCATGACCTCCGAGCAAGTAACAGCGGCGCTTGTGCAACTTCTGGAAGGCCAGCGGCAAACCCAGCAGCAGATTGAAGCGTTGTTGGCCCTACAGGAAAAGCGTCCTCAATCCGAGAACCAGCCCGGGAAAAGCGTCCCCGACCGGGAGCGCGCACGAGTCCGGAACCATACCCACTATGCGCCGGTGTCCCCATCGGATTGGGAACGCGTCAGAGGTGGTGACCGTAGCAGAGCGCCCAGGCGTACCAGACGGCGAGCTCGGACCGGAAGATGCTAGAGATATCATAAACAAACGACGCGCCGCCAGAGAGGAAGAATCAGGACAAAAGGCCCGGGAATCGGCCAAAGACCCTCCGGTCAAGAACCGGGGAGATCTTAGGCACACGATTACCCAGAGTCAGAGCCGGGTTCTATCTCGAGTACGACGCATTTCGAGGAGGAGGCCTCATCATCGGACCCAGCGTACCGCTCGGATATGGAGAGGGAAACTGGGCGAGAAGTAAAGGCCCAAATCGAGTACTTGCAGCAGCAAATCGAAAGGTTGAATCGCAAGTCTGGCAAGGATCTCACCAACACAGAGACCGAGTCACCCTATACCGCCCAGATAACAGAATTCCCCATCCCGCAGAAATTCAAGCCGCCACATCTTAGCTCCTATGACGGTTCAGGGAGCCCAGTGGATCATGTCCGCACATATAAAGCTCAAATGGCGCTGGTTACCACGGTCGCGCCTGGCCTTTCCTAGCACTCTTAAAGGGCCAGCCGCGCAGTGGTTCCATGCTCTGAAACCCCGAACGGTTGATAACTTCAAGACGTTGAGCAAGCTCTTCATCAGCGAGTTTGTGGGGATGCTCGACCGGTCACAACCGAACACCCAGCTGCTGACCGTCAAGCAGCAAAAAGAGGAATCCCTAAGGGAGTATGTGGACCGTTTCAACCAACAGAAGCTCCAGATCCGTAATCTGAATGAAACGGCCGCAATTATGGCCTTCTGTTCAGGAGTTCAACACACCAAGGTTGCCACGTCGTTTCACCACGACCGACCGGCAACCCTGGTGGTGCTCTCGGAGAGGGTCAGGAAATACATCGACACCGAGGAATCCTCAAGGCCAAGCGCGCTAGTTTGGCAGAAGACGAGTCCTCGGGATCAAAGCGGAAGCGCGATGCCTCAGAGAAGGGCTCGGGAAAGAAGATAAAACAAGATCAGCCTAAAAGTGGTCGGGATCAGCCCCCGATCAAGTTCACGCCCCTTTCCCGGCCTATTCATAAGGTTATGGCGGCCGCCGAGACCCGGCGGCTCCTCCAGGAACTGGCAAAGCTGAAGAGTCCCCCCGGTAAGAGAAACCGAGATAAGTTTTGCCGCTTCTACAAAGACCACGAACATGACATAGAGGATTGGTTTAAGCTTAAGGTCGCCATTGATAAGCAGATTGAGCAGGGCCATCTAGACGAGTTCGTGGCGGCAGATAGACGACCTCGGCAAGACACCCGGGCTCCCGAGCAGCCCCGACCCCTCGGGCAAATCAATGTAATCTCCAGAGGAACTTCGGGCGGAGGGGACTCACAGTCGGCCACGAAGAGGCACGCTAGGGCATCCCGATCAAATGTCTGGCATGTCCACTCCACCGGCTCCCCCCTAACCGACGTGTTAACATTCTCATCCGAGGACATGCTAGGCCTGCATTGCCCCCATGATCCGCTGGTGGTGACGCTCTCCGTAGCAAACTATGTGGTTAAAAGGGTGTTGGCGGACACGGGCAGCTCCTCTGATATCATGTTCTCCTCAGCATTCGATCAGCTCGGGATATCCAGGGATCGGCTCCGACCAGTGTCCATCCGCCTGGTAGGTTTTAACGGGTCCAGCACACAACCGCTCGGTATCATAGAGCTCCCGGTTCTTATGGGGACTTACCCCAGCAGACGTCTGTGTTGGCAAACTTCATAGTTGTAGAAGCTCTGTCCGCGTACAACGCCATCCTCGGGAGACTAACTCTCAACAAAGCCAAGGCGGTTGTGTCAACGTACAGCCTGGTGGTTAAGTTTCCAGCCCCCCAGGGACTTGGAAGCTTGCAGGGAGATCAAGCGACCGCTCGGAGCTGCTACGTCAGCTCCCTACGCAGAGAAACCATCACTGAAACATTAAACATTCAGGAAATGGACCCAAGGGATCAAAGCGATGGAGTAGGTCCGGTGGAACAACTATAGCAAGTGGTGCTGGACCCGAGGTTTCCCGACCAGTTCGTTAGCATTGGCACTTTCTTGGAGTCGTGCCTCAAGGAGAAGTTGATCCGATTCCTGCAGCAGAGCCAGGATCTCTTCGCCTAGAGCCATGAAGACATGCCGGGGATAGATCCTCGGGTCATATCTCATCGTCTCAACATCAACCTGGACTCTCGGCCGGTTAAGCAAAAAAGACAGGGTATGGCGGCCGAAAGGCAGGCGGCGCTATGTGAAGAGGTCGAGAAGCTCCTAGGGCAAATTCCATCTGAACGGTCCATTATCCCGACTGGTTAGCAAACGTGGTTCTAGTCAAGAAAAACAGCGAGAAGTGGAGAATGTGTGTGGATTTCACCGACCTAAACAAGGCATGCCCCAAGGACTGCTACCCATTGCCCAGGATAGACCTCCTTGTGGACTCCACAACCGGTCACGCACTCCTCTCGTTCATGGATGCCTACTCGAGATATAATCAGATCAGCATGTATCCCGGGGATGAAGAGAAGACTTCCTTCATCACAGATCAAGGAACGTACTGCTACAAAGTGATGCCCTTCGACCTCAAAAACACTGAGGCAACCTATCAACGCCTGGTTAATCACATGTTTAAGGATCTGATCGGGAAGTCCATGGAGGCCTACGTTGACGATCTTTTGGTTAATCCGGGACGAGTTCGACCACCTCGAGCATCTGGCCGGGGCCTTCAGCATTTTGAGGAAGTTCGGGATGAGGTTACACCCGGCCAAGTGCTCATTTGGCGTCTCGTCCGGGAAGTTTCTGGGACACTTAGTCAGCAAACAGGGTATCGAGGCAAATCCCGAGAAAATCCAGGCCATCGTAAACATGCGGTCACCCAGGTCGACCAAAGAAGTTCAGAGCTTGGCCGGGCGAGTCGCCGCATTGAACAGATTTGTCTCCCGAGCTACCGACCGGTGTCTCCCATTCTTCAAAATCCTCCGCAAGGCCTTTCAGTAGTCGAAAGAGTGCGATGAGGCATTTCAGGAACTCAAGAAGTACCTGGCATCACCCTCTTTACTCTCAACACCCGTGCCAAACGAGGAATTGTTCTTGTATTTAGCAGTGTCTCCCTCAGCAGTCAACTCGGCTCTCATCAGAGAAGAACACGGGATACAATTCCCGGTCTACTACACCAGCCAGGCACTACAAGGCGCGGAAAGCAGATACTCTCGCATAGAAAAGCTCGCCTTTGCCCTCGTCACTTCTGCCCGGAGACTTCGCCCGTATTTCCAGGCCCACACAATCGTAGTACTCACAGAACAGCCTCTCCGCCAGATCTTGAGTAGGCCTGAAACATTTGGAAGGCTCGTCAAGTGAGCCTTGGAGTTGGAGGAATTTGAAGTAACCTACAGACACCGCACGACGATCAAAGGGCAGGCTTTCTGGTGGAGTTCACGTACTCGGAGGACCCAGTTGAAGAGCTCAGCCCTCCCGACCTACCGCCCGGCCTACAGTTAAATGTCCCGACCTGGGTACTTTACATGGACGGGTCTTCCAACAAACAGGGAAGCGGGGTAGGGATCATCCTGACTACTCCAGACAGAATCCAGCTTGAATATGCACTGAGGTTCGGATTCCGTGCCTCTAACAACGAGGCCGAGTATGAAGCCTTGTTGGTAGGATTAGAGCTGGTTACTTCAATGGGTGCGCAACAAGTTCAAGGGTACAGCGACTCCCAGCTCGTGGTCAACCAAGTTAATCAGGAGTACGAAGCCCGGGAAGAGAACATGGTAGCTACCTAGCCCTCGTCCGAACGGTCTCGAAGAAACTTAAGGGCTTCTCGATCACACAAATCCCGAGGGAAGAGAACACCAAGGCCGATCGGTTAGCTTGCCTCGCCTCGTCCTCCGAGTCAGACTTGCCCGGGATAAGGATAAAATACTTACCCGAGCTAAGTGTGATCAGATCGAAACGCATGGAGGTTGAACCGGTCACCTTGGGCCACAGCTGGATGGATCCGATCACGACATTCCTCACAACTGGCACGCTGCCGAACGATAGGGAAGAAGCCCGCCGGTTAAAGTACCAAGCGGCGAGATATCACGTTACTGATGGAATCCTCTACAAGCGGGTGTTCACTACCCCCTATCTCTGTTGCGTCCACCCTGCCCAAGTCCCGGAGGTGTTGCATGAAATCCACGAGGGAGTTTGCGGGAACCATGTTGGAGGTTGGGCACTTTCGCGAAAAACCTTGCTGTAAGGTTATAACTGGCCAACGATGGCCCGGGATTCCCAGGAGTACGTAAAGAGGTGCGACAAGTGCCAGAGATACTCCCCGTTGATCAACCGACCGGGAGAGCTTCAGACACCAATCCTCAGCTCCTGGCCGTTCGCTCAGTGGGGAATCGACATTGTCTCCCTATGGGAAAAGGACAAGTTAAGCTCGCTGTCATCGCCGCCCTTGGCAACAATCTCCGAGAAAAAGATGAAAAATTTCATTGAGAAAAACATCCTCTGCAGGTTCGGCATTCCCCAGGTTCTGGTCAACGATAACGGCAGACCGTTTGACACCCCGGTATTCAGGCAGTTCTGCTCGAGATACGGGATATCAAATCACTACTACTCTCCCGAGCACCCTCAAGCCAATGGCCAAGCCGAGGTGATAAACCGGACTATTCTGCAGTCAATTAAAACAAGGCTTGAAAACGCCAAAGGCGTATGGACAAAGGAATTACCGACCCTACTATGGGCCTACCGCACCACCCCCCGAGCGGCAACAGGCTAGACACCATTCTCACTAACCTATGGCATGGAAGCGGTGGTCCCCACGGAGCTCGGGTTGTGCCTACGTACCGGGTGGCAAATTTCAGCGAGCAGGATAATGAGCAAGGCTTCAGAGGAGAACTCGATCTAGTAGAAGAGAGAAGGGATCGGGCATATCTAAGAGTGGCGGCCTACAAACAGAGAGTCTCCCGGTACTTCAACAGTAAGGTCAAGCACCGTAGTTTTCAGATGGGAGATTTCGTTCTGAAGGCGGTGAACCAGTCTACCAGAATCCCGAGAGATGGAAAGTTGGGGCCAAACTGGGAAGGCCCATACCTAGTTACCCGGGTAAACAGATCGGGCACCTATTGGTTACAGACTCTGGACGGGCGTGATCTATCTCACCCATGAAATGTGCAACACCTACGCAAGTATTTTCCATGACGCTGCTTAGATAAGGACGAACTAACATTAGTTAGGAAATTTGTAGCTCAATTTGGGCATTATTCATGGCTTTCAAAAAAGAAATAAAGATTTTTTGTTCTTACTACAAGGTGCGATCCCTACAAGTGTTCTGTTCAAAGACCTCGATCTAACACCCGAGGCAAAAAACCTCGGGATCAACCCCTAAGGCACCGGCTTTGTCTAGGTCCAACTGACGATGGGGGCAACTCCCCATAGGTGGCTGATGATGGCAAGCCTCAAAAGACCCTGGCTACAACCCAAGGCACAAAATACCTCGGGGTCAACCCCTGAGGCACCGGCTTCGCTTAGGTCCAACCGATGAAGGGGGCAAATCCACCCAGGTGGCTGATGATGACAAGCTTCAAAAGACCCTGCAATCATCCACGTTCCAGGTCAGTTTCCTACAGTCACTGCCTTCATACGCCTGCCTTAGCAAACGCTTGGGGGGCAGGGGAATACCAGGCTAAACAAGAAATCACACCGGGCACTAACAGGACATGAAATCCTAGGACACCTAACATTCCTAAGTACCTACAGTACCCAGAGAAACCGCTCGGATAGTTAACAGGTCACAAGCCTACACTATACCCAAGCGGTTCCCTGAAGACCAAGTATTCTCTACAGGTTATAGTCCTAAACCTTTTGCTAAGGCAAGGATTTAGATTGGCTAACAATCAGTCGGGTATTGGCAATCACAAACAGGCGTACAAGTATAGAATAATAAACCGTTAGTGCAAACGGTGGCCTCGATGGACCTTTTCATTAACTTAAAAGGAAAAATTGTATATTGCCTGGGCAGTTGTAGTAGCCTCCCAAAAAAAATAAAAAAAATAAAAAAATACAAGTCAGGGACTAAGCGTCGTCGATCTCGACCACGTCTTCAGTCTCTCCGGTCTCTCCCACCAAGGCGACTCCTTCTCCCGGGACCGAGCTACGACCAGGGCAGCGGAACCATCAGTAGCTCCGGCCAAGGCGGCGGAGTCATCAGCTTCTCCGGCCAGGGTGGCAGAATCATCGGCAGCGGGAGGACTAAGATTCCAGTAGTCCGAGTCAATACCCTCATAGGACGAGATGTCCCATTTGGGGTGATCCCGGGCTAGCTTTCGCTTGAGGTCCTCGAAACCTTGAAAGAAGCCGTCATCGAAAGCCTCCTCTGTGGATCCCGTCGCTGTTGCCTTAACCGCAGCCTTCGCTCGAGCCTCTGCAGCTGCCGCAATGGCCCAGGATGCCTCCAGATCTGCCAAGGCAGTCGCCAATTCCGCCTGGGCTGCCCCAAGGCTCAAGGCCAAGCCCTTCACCTTGTCCTTCTCCAGAGCCAGGGTGTTTTCCCTGACCTCCGAGGTAGCCCGCTCCTCTGCCAGAGCGGCTTCAACAGCAGCGGCCATTCCGGCCAGAGAAGGCAGGAAGGATTCAGCCCCAGTGGCCATGCAGCCGACCTGCAAAAACCCCAAAACCGGTCAGTTAATCGGGCATATAAAAAAAAAAAAAAAAGTAGTGGCAATGAATGGGCAGAGGCGTCAGTGCTTACCATGTGGGAAAGGCTGAATAGCCATCCCTGGAATGCCTTGGGAGACATGTTTGCACACGTCTCCACTTGGCTGGGGAGAATAGCGGATTTGGCCCTCTCCCTGATCACAGCCGATTCCTCAACCGGCACCCCGGACGGTATTACCACTCGGGGGAAGTCTCTACCACCACCACGTGGGGAGCTGAAGTCCCCACGGGTTACGGACAGTTCGCAGTCCCGTGCCGGATTCGCCTTAGCGGGCGTTCGCTGCCCGAGGCCTTCGCAGCAGGCCTCTTTCCTCCTCTTATTGCCGCCCGGGCGGTGGCAGCAGCATGCCTGGCCCTCAACTGTTCAAGATCTCTCTTGGGGGCCATTTCTGCAAAAAGGGAAGATAAGCGGTTAGTAACCAGCAGAGACAATAGGAATATAGACAAGACCAAGTGAGCCCGGGTACTTACCAGGAAGTATGGGTGGAAAGACAGGAGCTTCGACGGGCTCGGCCGGGTTGTAGGACGCTTTGAAATCGCCCGTCCGGGTCAGCATGTTCCAAATGTTTGTTGGCAAGTCTGCCAAGCCCCTGATCCTGGCCTGACACTCCTCGGGAATATTAGGCGGGCTGGCTGACTCCGCTGCAAGGCAAACTATAATGCAGTTAGTCCCTGGATTGAAGTAAAGAAAGTAGACGGAAGATACTGCACTAACTTACCCCTCAGTTCTCTCGCCCAGGAAGTCCTTATCTGGATCCTCGGCGCCCGCTCACAGAACCCAAGGGTAGATACTTGGAAGAATCTATTCTTCCAACCCTTGTTGTTGCTCGGGCAATTCACTATGATCTTTCTCCCCTGCCGAGCCCCGAGAGAAAATAACCCGACCTCCCCATGTACAGGAAACGGTCGGTGCGTCCATAAAAACTCCTGAACGGAAAGCACATACCCAAAAACTTGGGGCCAAAGGGAGATTGATCCATGAGAAACCTCCAACCGTTCGGGGCCAGTTGCCCCGGGGCGATCCCCAAGTATATCAGGACGTCCAGAGCGACCGGATGAAGGGGAATGCGTAATCCAACCATGAGGGTGTCCTCATATAGGGTGGTGAAACCCCGCTGGTAGATCTGGGCTCCGCCGGCATTCATAGCCAGGGAGCAATAGTCGGGAAGGCTATACCTATCCCTAATGCAGCTGAGATCTTCAGTACGCATGGTTGACGGGATGAACTCACTGGCGAAGGCTACCTCGGGGTCGGGTTCCCCTAGTGTTTCATCACCCGAACCCAGGGAAACGGAGGCAACGGGAGCCTCATGGCCCGACTCATCGTCAGATAGACGGATTGGGATTCTGCCCTCACTATGGTGGTCAGAGGGGGTCGCAAAGGGTAGACTTAGACTGGTGTCCGGCGTCCCCGACCTGGACCACTCGTCCTCCGACCGGGAAGACGAGTCGAAACCGGAGTGGCACATCCTTGGGGTTCCGGTGACTGGGCAAGGAAGCAAATGACGACCTAGGTATGGGTCAGGAACTCCGAGTCTGAGGTACAAAGAGGGTAAGGTTATCAATCCGAAGGGTAGGAGTATAAGGTCCTGAAAGTAAGATGACACTCAGTTATAACTACCCCGGGACAGCCCGCTCGGTTCAACCTATCTAACGTGCCGCCTGATCTAAAGTAAGAACAGAACCTTAAGAAGAAAAAGTCCTAGTCTCGTTCGAAACCTAATGGATCCGTCCACTCCAGCTTCACTCGGAAAAGAAAAGGAAAAGAGGGTAAAGGGAAGAGTAGTGAATTGAAACCCGGGAGAGAGAGACTTACACGAATCAATGCATGAAAAAGGGCTCGAAAAGCGTGACCGGGGACTTTTGCCTCTCAAATCGCTCGGTATCTCTATCTCTTGGGAGCAGGAATGGCTGAAATGAACAAGTGTTCGTTATATATATAGCGCGGACGGTCTAGATCAAATTAGATCCAACGGCCAAGACGCCTTCCCGCCAAAACCTACCGACAACTGTCATCTCGGGCACGCGGAACGTCGCCTCAAAAGCCGTGCACATTTAATGTCGGATGTGACGGTGCGATTACGATGTGACTGTTCGGTTACATTCATACCAGCCTCGTTGGATCTTGACTTGGCCAGTGACCAGTTGACACTTGGCAGCAGTCGGTCCCGGGGCAACACAGCCACCGCTCGGTCTAGACCCCGGAAGACTATCGTGACCGGTCACGCCCCGGGCAAGATCCCGGTCTCTTCCCCGAACGGTTTTTCGGGGGCAGTCTTAATTTTCAAACCTCATTTGATAGAGCATCACATCAGTTTCAAAAATAGGGGGCAGCTGATATGTAAAAAAAATATCAGGTCGAAGTCAAATCACCATGTCAGCATAGTGACCCCGAGCAATCCGGAAGAGGCGCCCCAATTCTAGTCATCCCAGACCGTTATGATAGAACCACCCGGTACGAGCCCATAGCCCGGGCGTACGATACAGCTGTACTTCAAACATGATCGACTTGGACAGCTGGGCTCTGAGCGGTTTCCTTATTCAGTCAGAAGGCTAATGGAAATAATTAACAGTTTCCTAAACCACTTAGGAAACTTTCTTTGAATCATGCTAATCAATTTGTAGCTAGATTAGGCTTCCTAATCTAATAAGTTGCCTTTTACGGGTGATCTCTTAGACATATAAAAGAGGCCACCCACCCCATTGAAGGGGATCGCATTTTGACTCCAGAGAATAGCATATAAACAACTCACTGTTACACATAAATCCGGTCGGTTTTTGGTAGTGCCGCCCACTCTGTTGGCTCACCAAACGCCACCGGTGATCTGCTAGTGAAAGCGCACTGACACAAACGTGGACGTAGGTTACCTCATTAACGGGGCCGAACCACATACAATCTCTTATGTCTCTCTCTAAACCTCTCTTACCAATTTTCGGCATCATCAGCGACTGCCCAAGACATTTGGGAGACTATGGCCAATACCTAATCCCGAAAGGGAAATTCTGCACAAATATTTGAGTTAAGGTGGTCGATTGGTCGCTCGGAATAGGGAGAGATGAGTGTTCTTCAGTATTTCACATCTCTGACCACTAGTTAGAAACGACTTGATCACCTCTTGGACTATAAGCCTGTTTGTCTAACCGATTCCGTTGCCTATAATACACTTCTCGTTGAAGAGAGGATCTTTAAGTTTTGGAGGGACTTTACAGCCGTGTACCTGGGATGGATCCTTTGCCTTCTCTCCAGGAGACCTTTGCATACATACAGAATGAGGAGAGTCAAAGTTCCGCAATGCTTCCACCCACTTCTACCGAGAGATATACTCTCGTCTCTGTTCCCCATAGAGATGGGAACAAATAGTCTTGAGGCCGCAATACTTCTAGCAAGCTAGGCCAAGCAGCTCTGTGATTATTGTAAATCATACCAGGGAAACATGTTGGAGACTACATGGTCGCCCACCTGGAGGACGTAGGGGTCATTCAGGATAGTCTGGGGGTCGTGGGGGACATTCACAGGGAGGTACTCCTAGTGCTCATCATACTGCAACATTAGATCCTACAGCACCAACTCCCATTGAACAGGCTCCATCCACTTTTGATCCAGCACAATTTACTACAGAGGTGGAGGAGGCCATTCGTTCCTTGATGGCTCGTCGTATGTCTGCTTCTACTGCATCTACAAGTGCCTCCTCTTCATTTGCTCATTCATGTAACTTAGTCACCTCAGCAAGGGCACACTTGTCCCATTCTTCTTCTCCCTAGATTATTGATTCTGGTGCTTCTGATTACATGTCTAGATGTTTTGATATTTTCTCTATTTACAGCCTTGTTCAGGATAAGACGAGGTTCGTGTTGCTGATGGTACTTTATCCTCTATCTCCGGGAAGGGTACTATTCATGCCACTCCATCCTTGTCTTTGTCATCTGTGCTTCATGTTCCCAATTTCTCCCATAATTTGTTATCCATTAGTCGTATCACTTAAGACTCCGCAGTGTAACATTTTCCCCTTTTCATTGTGTTTTTCAGGACCTTGCCACGAGTAGGACGATTGGCAGTGGTAGAGAGGAGAGTGGGCTTTATCTCTTGGACGTTGGAGGATCGTTAGCACATCACACAGTGGTTTCTAAGAATAAAGTTGAAGACATACATATTTGGTATAGACATTTAGGATATCCTTCTTTTTAGTTACTAAAGCATTTGTTTCCTTCATTAGTCTTGAATAAAAATATTTCTGATTTCCTTTGGGAAACTTGTGAACTAGGTAAAAATCATAGAGCTTCTTTTGCTCTTACTTTTAATAAAAGTGCAGTTCCATTTGCTTTAGTTCATTCTCATGTTTGGGGTCCTTCTTGTTTTACTTCCTTGAAAGGTCATAGATGGTTTGTTACATTTATTGATGACTATTCTAGTACCACTTGGCTTTATATGATAAAAGAAAAAAAATGGAACTTTTCTCAATTTCAAAGCTTTCCATAAGATGGTGTGCACTCATATTGGGACTAGCCTAAAAATTCTAAGATCTGATCGGGGGGGGGTGTGAGTACATTGATTCGGGTCTTGCTGAGTATTTTTGTTCCCATGGGATCATTCATCATACTTCTTGTACCAATACCCCAAAACAAAATGGGGTGGCGGAAGGCAAGAATCGTCATCTGCTCGATATTGCTAGATCCTTAATGTTTTCTGTCAATGCCCCCAAATCCTATTGGGGTGAAGCCGTTCTAACAGCGGCATACCTTATTAATCGCCTTCCGACCCGAGTTTTGAACAAAAAGGCACCTATTGAAGTTCTGTCAGACACTTCTCCTTTGTTTTCTATCACTCCTTGTGGTTTTGGTTGTGTTTGCTTTGTTCACAATCATTCCCTTACTCGTGGGAAGTTAGATCCCTGAGCGATTAAGTGTGTTTTAGTGGGCTATTCTCCAACCCAGAAAGGTTACAAGTACTACCACCATCCTTCGAAGAAATGGTTTGTCTCCAATGCTCCATGGGTGTTACTTTCCATGAATCTCGGTCTCTTTTCAGTCCTCGCTTAATTTTGAGTCACCTCTTCAGAGGGAGCATGGTATGAGACAGAGGTGCCTTTACCTGTCCCTGTCTTCCTCTTTGTCTCCAGTCACAGTTATGGATATTACCACTGAGGGGGTAAAGGAAAGGGGAGGAAATGAGGTTGAGAAGGAGATGACGAAAGAAGACACTTATACTCCATTAAAAGAAAAGAATTTATTGATCTATTCAAAGGCACATGAAGTAAGTCTAAGAATAACGAGATCGTTCCTCCTACTCTTCCACTGCCATCTCCTTCAAGTGTTGAGGACCAAGGTAACTCTGATTCTGATATTGGTATTCCTAATAAGTCTTATACACCAGTACCTATGGAGTCTGATTCTAATCTTGATATCCCTACTAATGTACGTAAGGGTGTTAGGGCTTGTACCCAACATCTTACCTTGCATTTTGTGTCATACTCTCACTTATCTCCCTCCTATAACGCTTTTCTTTTGAAAATTGCTTCTGGGTTTCTCCCTCCCAAGTGGAAACATGCTATGATCGAAGAGATGAAAGCTCTTTGTAAGAAAGGCACTTGGGAATTGACGAGGTTACCAGAGGGCAAAAGAACTGTGGGGTGCAAGTGGGTAGATATTGTGAAACATAGGGCAGATGGCTCCATTGAGAAATACAAAGCCCAGCTTGTTGCTAAGGCTTCACACAGACCTATGAGATTGATTATCAGGAGACATTTGCCCCAGTGGCAAAGATGAACACAATTAGGGTCTTCACCAGTTTGATGTGAAGAACACATTTCTCCACGGTGATCTAGACGAGGAGGTGTATATGTATGTTACTCCTGCCTTCTAGGGCTCTAAGACAGATGGTAAGGTCAGAAAATCATTGTATGACTTGAAACAATTTATGCTCAAGTATGGTTTTAGACAGAGTCAAGCCGATCACACATTGTTAATTAAACATTCATCGCAAGGTAAGACTACTATATTGATTGTGTATGCGGATGACATTGTCTTGACTGGGAATGATTTGGAGGAATGCAAAAGCTGAAAGAATACTTGTCCAAAGAGTTTGAAATAAAAAATCTGGGGACTTTTAAGTATTTTTTAGGGATTGAGGTTGCTAGATCTAAGCATGGGATCTTTATTTCCCTAAGGAAGTACGTACATGACTTATTGGAGGAGACTGGAATGCTTTGAAGTCGAGCATGACACTCCGATTAAGTCAAATCAGAAACTTGGTGATGATTGTGGTGGAGCAGAGATGGATAAGGTAGACATCAGAGGTTAGTGGGAAGACCCGTCTTTCTCATACTCGACCTGATATTGCCTTTAATGTGAGTGTTGTTAGACAGTTCATGAATGCTCCCCGTGAATCTCATATGGAGTTTGTCTTCAGGATCTTGAGGTATGTGAAATCAGTTCTTGAAAAGGGTTTGTTTTTTGCTAGACATGACCACCTTCGAGTTGAAGCATACACGGATGCTGATTGGACTGGATCTGTGACAGAAAGGAGGTCCACTTCGGGCTATTGTAACATTGTAGGATGTAATCTTGTTACACTGCGGAGTAAGAAGCAGAACGTGGTGGCTAGGTCTAGTGCAGAGGTCGAGTTCAGAGCCTTGGCTCAAGGTGTGTGCGAACTTCTGTGGATTAAGTTGTTGTTAAAAGACTTTAGACTTCATCCCAGCGACTCTATGAGATTGTATTGTGACAACAAATCCACAATCAACATTGCTCACAATCCAATACAACGTGATCGGACTAAACACGTGGAGATTGACACACACTTTATCAAGGAGAATATCAGTAGTGGTGTGATTTGTACACCATTTGTGAAGACCGGTGATCAACTTGCAGATGTTCTCACAAAGGGGGTTCGGAGTAGACCGTTTCATGTTGCTTTTAGCAAGCTGGGAATGAGAGATATTTTTGTACCGGCTTAAGGGGGAGTGTTAGAAGTTAACTTTGCCCTAATCTAAATCTACACTAAATGAAGCGTAGTGACCAGGAAAGCCTGCATAGCGGTGAGAGATTCAAAGTAAACAGTAAACATGGATTCTTGCATAGCTTTATTTGGCACCTAATTAATATATTTTGATTTAAAATTCCAATTTGATCGTGGAAATGTGTTCGATGTTTTTCTTTAACCTAGCACAGTTATTTTATTTTATTTTTTATCACCTCTCATTTTGGCATGTGTTCATCCCAGTTGGCTGACTATGGTGGAATAAACAACCCTTGCAAGATGGAAGCATACCTCAAAGAATAAACTAATTGAAATGTAGATGCATGACTAACCCATTATCATCCATGACAAGAACTTTGAGTCCTGGAAAATTAGTCTGTCCATGATTTGATGGCACCCTAGGTACAAAAAGGAGCTTCGGTACATTTGAGCGCTCAGGAAGTTCCAGTTTCACAATAAAGATTGCAGTTGATCCCTTGCCAAGGCCTTCACTTTCAATCCAAATATGCCCCTCCATAAGATTTACAAATCTGATAAGAGAGAAGAAAAAGGTAAAACTACGTACTAGTTATATAAATATAAATATATATATATATATAAATGTATTGTCTCCAAAAAAATCACGAGCATCAGACACTTGGAAAATATAGAAAGTCAAAAAAGAAAGGCAGAATAGTGCCACCCAAACTGGAAAAAACCAATAAGAATAGAATTTTCTGTTATGATGAAAGAAGGGATACCTCTTGCATATTGCCAGGCCAAGTCCATTTCCGCCAGAATTTTTGATTGCTAGTGATTGACTTTGTGCAAATTTGGTGAATAATTTAGGAATGTCTTGGGGGTTGATTCCTGATCCTGAATCTTTTACCTGCACTAGAGAAGAAAGTGTAGGTTGACTATTCCAGATGGCCAAGCATTATGCACATGAAGTTAATTTCAAATAACCACAGAAGAAACCCACCTGTACACGCAAATAAAAGTGATTATCACTTGGCACTGGAAAAAAGTCAGGAACTTGTAAAGAATCTGCTTTGGCAACAAACGCATTAATTGAGATGCTGCCCTCTTTTGAGAACTTCACAGCATTGCCAACAACATTTAAAGTAGTCTGCATAAGCCGTTTTTCATCACCAATGGCATACTCTGGCAAATCCGGAGTCAAACTCAACGAAACAAACAATTTCTTGACAGTTGCAATAGGCTTTATCAAGTTAAGCACCTGCACAATTGAACATTTTTCATCTTATTTTTTCCTAATGTCAGCAAGAGAAAGATATACTAGAGAGAGACTGAGAGAGTAAGGCGTAGTTGGCAGGAGGAATGATATTTTATCCTACCTCCCTGAAGAGAGCGTGAAGGTTAAAAGGTCCATTGTCAAGTTGAAGGCTACCATCCTCGAGCCTTGAAAGATCTAACACATCATTTATGAGAGTAGCCAAAAGGTTGCTGCTCTTTAGGATTGTTTCAACCATGAGACGCTGCTCAGGAGTCAACTCAGTCTCCTGCAGTAATGAAGACAGTGCAATGATGGCGTGCATAGGAGTTCTCATTTCATGGTTCATAACAGCCAAGAAGTCATTGCGAGCACGTATAGCTGTTTCCGCTTCTCTCCTTGCTAGATCAAGCGCAACATTCTGCTCCATTAAAAGATCTCTCGCCCTCATTGACTCTTCCAATATTGCTGCATGCGACAGAGCCACTGCCACCTGGGCTCAACAACAAGATTTCATCTTTATACAAACATCCCAACTATTTCGAAATTCAATGTTCTAAAAATCTCTAGGCGGTAGGCGGGGCGGTGGAGGGTGGGGGGGCCTAGCACCTAGGCGGAAAATGTATTTTTAAACAAAATTAATAATGTAGAGACAATTCTCAGATAGAAAAAATTCACATTATCAACAACCTAAGTTTCTAACCCTTCTTCTCCATATCCCTCCAATACTCTCTGTCTCCATCGGACTCAAACTCATACCCCATCAAAGTTAACTCCTCATAAAACTTAACCAACCAGAATTTTCGTTTCTAAAAACACCATTGATTTAGTTTAATCAAATTTTACTAAAATTACAATCTCACCCCCACATTTTATAAAACATTTTAGAAAAGGCCCGCCTAGACCCGCCTAATCTTCGGAGACGATCTTTACTAAAGCCTAGGGTAAAATCGCAGTGGCCACGCTCCGCCTAGGCCGATTATTAGAATGTTGTCGAAATTACAACCGCCAAACAATCACATCAAACGAAAAACAAGTAATTTCATCTTTATCTTCATCAACAAACAGTTCTATTCATAGGACTTATCAGCCACTTATAAAGATGCAGGACAAGATGATGATATACATGAAAGAACAAACACATCATTCCAATTAGGAGGAAGACTTAAAAATCAAAACATTTCACTTCAATAAAAACCAATACAGGAAGCCTAAGTCTTGAAGAGCATAGCAAGTTAGTAACCATGGGGAGAGAGAGAGAGAGAGAGAGAGAGAGAGAGAGAGAGAGATGGGGTAGAAATGCATAGACAAAGATATATACATATATAATTTTAAAAAAAAAAAGGAAGTCGGATTAAGAATGTATTTGACAGGTGTCGAAATGTCATGCATAGTATCCCTAGAATTGCCTTTTTAAGATCCTTAGCATCAATATTTTAGTGGTTTAATGTTATTAATGTATTTTCTTAAGGGTTGAAAACCCTTGGATCGAATATGGAACAAAACAAGGAAAAATACACCCAAATAATTCTAAGAACTAGTATCTCCCCCACACAAGTTCCTAATGTCATCCGAGCAAGAGGAAAGAGAGCCTTCGAAGTTGGACAGAGAGCAACTCGACTGAGCGAGCACTTAAGTCACCGCAATGAGGTCGAGCGTGGACATATAACCAAATACATTCGGTCTCTGCCTTCCCCTTCTATAGCATAACCAGGCGCCCTCCTTTCCGATCACTAAGAAAGGCAAAGGATATCAAATGATTGATTTAACCCCAAAAGGACAAATATTGACTCCCACAGGAGGAAGTGGGGAATCTTGAACAATGAGCGAAAGCCCGATCCAACAATATCGTATGCTTCATCTGCCAGCTCATCTGTTTACCCGAGCTTGCTTATATGGCTAGCAAGAAGCAACCCTTACCTCTATGAGGAATTAGGCTTAGGAGGCTAGCCGACGAACAAGAGCTAACTTAATTCAAATTGGAATCTCCTTAAAACTTTTCTAATGTTGCTAAATCTAGTTTTGATAATTTTGGCATTTTGCCCTTGTACCCCTTCTAGGTTGGAAAGAGTATAAGGAAGAAAATAAGACAGAAAGAGGGGACACAAATTGAGGAGAAGGCTACGGACCACGTTCATCAAACAAGAGGGTTTGAAGTTCTTTTTCTTGGCACCCGTCATCCCTATCGTTTTGCTTGTGTTAAGAGGAACTAATCCTCCAAGCACCTATTTTGTCATTGATGGATACGTGGTTAAGGAATCACATTGCAACCTAGTGTTAAAAGACAATATTTGATTATTCATGAATTATATTCTTGCCTTAGATATATCTTGCGCATGATTAAACCACGAACATGTTTTATGTGACTTAAAGCATGCCAACTACGTAATGGGATTAATTGTCAAGACTGAATTTGAAATATGATTCAAGCTAATAGAAGAAAATCATACTAATCTGTTAAATGATGCGTGCTTATTGAGATGAGTCGCATGTAAAATTCGATCATCTTATATTTGTTGACAGTTATATTCTAAGTTGTCAAATCGGGATTCGTATCTTGAATCGAAATGTCACTAGTGAATCGAATCGGGATTCGCGAACCGTGAATCATAAGATTCGCGAATCCCGATTCGGTAACAAATTTTTAAAAAAAACTATAACAAGGATGGAAACTATGTAGAATGAAAAATATAAGAAAATAGCAATCAAAGAATGATAGAAAACACATTTAATTACATGATTACGTCGCTAAGCTTTGGAAAGACAGTGCGTTAATGGCAAAAAATGTGGGCTCGATTCCCACCGTGATCAAAATAGATGAATGCAACGAAACATACTTCATTAAATCATTAATTCATCATTAGTTCATTACATTCAAAACAAGATTCACAAATCACAAGATTCACAACTACTAAATTTCAAGTAATTCTCAAGTCAAGTGTGCACAAAATATATCTCAATTCCCAACTAACAAAAAAAAGTATACCACAAAATATACCCCCAAGTGTCCACAAAATATACGGTATACCCCCAAGTTTAGATCCAGAAACAAAATAATAGCTAAACTAAATAGTTGAATTTCCATCAAAAATCCTCGAAAACGTCAAGATCAAGGTCATCTTCACCATCACTTTCTTGCCTACTCATCTCTTCATCCAATTCCCTTTTTTCCTCTTCCACATCTTCATCTTCATCTTCATCTTCATCTTCAATCTCATCAATGATAACCCCTTTGCCTTTTCCTTTGGCTTTTCCTTTGCCCTTTCCTTTGTTGTAGGCATTCAAGTTCCTTGGTCCTCTCTTTCTCTTGTTGCTACTTGGACCGTCATCAACTGTGAAGCATTCATGAACATCCATCCATGATAAATCATCAACTAGACATGCATCTTCCCTTTCAGTGATCCATTCATCATCCGATTCCATATCTGACAAACAAATTGGATCATACAAATCCTCCCTATTCTCTTGCTTTTTGCATGTCTCACCTCAAGTTGAAGGTTGTACTTTACAAATACCAAAGCATTCAACCGTTGTTGCTCCAAACGGTTCCTTTTCTTAGAGTGGACATGTTCAAATGTGCTCCAATTTCTTTCACAACCGATGGCGCTACAAGTAAGGCTTAGCACCCGTATAGCTAGCCTTTGAAGCTCTTTGCACTCTTCTCCATAATTTTCCCACCATAAAGCTACAAGTAGAAAGTATATGAGGTTAGGTTTTAAAATATATTAGACTCCTTGTAATTTGTAAATTTGTAAATTTATAAAAGGAGATTACCGGGTTGTTTCTTGTCTCTTGTCAAGACGGCCATCTCCATTCCAAACATACCCTCGGCTCTCTTGAACTTCTCAAGTTGTGAATCAATCATGACTCTTGTTTGCACATTGGGATACATTTCTCAATTGTTCACTTCTAAATCCGCTTGAAAACTTGGATCATAATCGAACCTTAAAATTAAATAAAGTTCAAGTTATATAAGTATTAAGTATATGATATATTAATAATATAATATAACCAACAGAATTGGCACCGAATTTAGATTAATATAGCAACTTACTTTAGATTAAGATAGAATGCCATGGCATGAAATGGTCTACGGAGTAGTAAATTCCAACATTCGTCAATGATGCCCCAAATGCGATTATATCTTGCCGCCACATGTTTGAAATTCTTCTTAATTTGTTCTTTTGCTCTATCCATAGCCTCATAGATATACCCCATTGCCAGCTTTGCATCACCATCTACTAGTCTTAGAACCTTCACTAGTGGAAGCACACATTTCAAACAATACTTAATTGATTTCCAAAATCTTTTGTCCCCCAAAACAAAGTGTGAGATGATCTCCGCATCATCTTTATTTGCATAAGAACTTATAGCCCACTCTTTTGATGCAAACATAGCCCGTAGAGGAATTTTTGCTTCCATAACACTCTTTAAAGTAAGATAAGACATGGCAAATCTTGTCACCGCTAGTCTTATCAATTCCCTATTCTTATAGTACTTTCGAAACAAATTCAACACCCAAGTATGCCAATAGATGTAAATCGTGATCCTCCGTGCCTTCGCTAGTGTATCAAAGAAAGCCGGGGCATCACCAATGTCACTAAGAATTAAATCAATACAATGGGCCGCACATCGGGACCAAAACAAATTCTTCTTTTGTCCTCTAGCAGTCTACCGGCGGCTACACAAGCCGCGGCACTATCGGTCACTACTTGAACAACATTTTCCTCCCTAATCTCTTCAACTAACGAATCAAGCAATTCGAACAACTTGTTTGCATCCTTTATAACATTGGAAGTGTCAATAGATTTAATGAACACCGTACCACTTTGACTATTGACAAGAAAGTTCGTAAGTGATCGGTCCTTTCCATCGGTCCACCCATCCGAACACCGTACTACTTGGACTATTGACAAGAAAGATCGTAAGTGATCGGCTCTTTCTATCGGTCTACCCATCCGACATCAAGGTACACCCTGTCCTCTTCCATTAGATTTTATACTTCTCCAAACTTGCATTCATACTATCAACTTCCTTTTTAAAAAATGTGACTCTAGCTTCATGATAGCTTGGAGGTTTCAACCCTTTCCCATATTCACTAACCGATTTTATCATCTTAAAAAATAACGAACTGTTAACTAAATTAAATGCTAAAGCATTCCCATATAAAAATCTACAAATGTCTTTAACAACGGGTTCCCTATCTCTAAGTATCTCATTCAAAGTCTTTTGAGTATATGTGTTTGCTTGTGACTTGCCTTTCAAAACAAATCCATCCATGGTACCCTTTTTTTTACTCTCA